>MU158744.1:1454539-1548268 GCA_015888305.1 Antheraea pernyi | reverse complement strand
TTATAAGGTCAGCTATCTGCCGGTGAAAGTCCCGTGAAAATCGGTCCAACCGTTTCGGAGATTACCCGGAACAGACAGACAGACAGAAGACGGATAAAAATTTTAAAAATTGCATTTTTGTTATCATTAGCGTGTATACTTTCGTACCCAATCAGCAAAAAAAAATTATTTTGATATTAAATACAGACTCTTCATTTTTATTATATGTATATAGAAGATATATAGATAAATGAAATGTGACGTTTTGATTTTTTATTGATTAGTGCTTGATAAACTATTGGAATGGTCTAGAGTGTATATGGCGACTCAATTACATAATTATAAGGTGCTACTTTCTCTAAATGTATTTATTACTAGCTTCTGCCAGCGACTTCGTCCGCATGGAATAGTTAGATTGGGCTAACGCTAACCCGTAGCGGAAGCTCTCAAAAAGAAAAAAAAACGATTTTCAAACATTCTTCATTGGGGCTCCGCTCCTATTGGTTTTAGCGTGATGATATATATCTTATAGAGTTCCTCGATAAATGAGCTATCTAACACTGAAAGAATTTCAAATCGGACCAGTAGTTCCTGAGATTAGCGCGTTCAATCAAAGAAAACATCCAGCTTTATATATAATACTAGCCGGCCCAGCAGACGTTATCCCGTCCTTTAAATTAAAAAAATCTCGACAAAATATATACCTAAACCTTCCTCATGAATCATTTTATCTACTGGTGAAAACCGCATGAAAATCCGTTTAATAGTTTTTAAGTTTATCGCGAACAGACAAACAGACACGGTAGCGGACTCTGTTTTATACTATATAATGATTAGTATAGATTATTACTACTCTTCCCTCGTAATTAACCTCGAGCCGTCATTAAAATTACAATAACTTTTGATAGAATGGACCGATTTAAATTAACAAAGAGTAGTGACTCTCGAGAATATGCTTTATGATTTTCTTAGTAAGGTTTTATTCTGAACCTAGTAATTTAGCAGTGATGCGTGTTCATAGAAACAGACAGATAGACATTTATAAAAATGATTGTAACGTATTCTATTACTTATTCCTAGACACCTGCAACATTTTTTTTACGAAGATCGAAAAAGTACAGACACTTTAGATTTACATTCTTATTGTATGTATAGATATAGAAGATAAAATAAATCTACAAAGTAAATCAGCAACTCTCGAAATCAAACACAAAGGTAGTATCTAACTTTGAAGGATCATAAACAGTGGTACCGTGTTTGTGATACTTGGAATCGATATTCAATTTAAATCTAGTTCTAAACAACTGGCAGATAAATTAGATGTTCTTTCACAAAGCTTTGTTCGTATGCTGAATACAGTGAGGTGACTTCAATTTCCTGGGAGCGACGGCGCTTCCGCGGCCCCGACGTCGAACGCGGAACTTTTGAAAGCTCTACCTCGTCATGGAATCCGATGCATTCGTGCACCTGTTTACTTACATACCCGTTAACAAATAAGCTCTTTGCTGTAGGACGTATGCATACATGTATTTTTCTATTACAAAATTCAAGGCGTTCACTCTTATGACGGTACTTACTTTTGGCTTAACTTAAACTTTGTTTTTTTTTAATATTTTATGAGTTTTGGTATTTGACGACAATCTTACCTGATGTTATGTGACCATGTAGCCTCAGATGGTAAACACGCTAAACCTAGAGAGAACAGGTTCCGAAATGCAGCTGCTGGAACAGCTTTAATAGGTGGTAGAGCCACGCTGAAGCTATTACTGGGTTCATCATGAATGGGTCGGCTTGCTCGGGGTAGTACCACCCTCTCATAGAAAACCGACGTGAAGTAACAGTGCTTGCATTGTTGCGTTTCGTTTGGTCAGTGAGAGCACCGGAGGACCCCTCCCTACTACCCCCTCCACACGTTCCCAACCCCTCTCCCCCAAAACGCAAGCTGGCAACGCACTGGCGACTCTCCCGGTGTTACTAGTGTTTATGAACGGTGGTGATCACTTACAATCAAGCTATTACTGGGTTCATCATGAATGGGTCGGCTTGCTCGGGGTAGTACCACCCTCTCATAGAAAACCGACGTGAAGTAACAGTGCTTGCATTGTTGCGTTTCGTTTGGTCAGTGAGAGCACCGGAGGACCTTTCCCCACTTCCCCCTCCGCACGTTCCCAACCCTCTCCCTCAAAACGCAAGCTGGCAACGCACTGACGACTCCCCCGGTGTTACTAGTGTTTATGAACGGTGGTGGTTACTTACCACCAGGTGACCCGCCAGTTCGTTTGCCCCCTATAATATAAAAAAAAACACATTTACAGATGCTTGGTAATAGCTGGATTGGCGGATATAATGAAAAACCTACCACTATATACCCTACAGTTTCATCACGAATATTTAGCGCACATAGGACTGACTATTGCGTTCTTTAAATAAATGTCAGCCATGTATGAAGTTCAAACGTGCGATCCTTTGATATAAAAGAAGGACTTACTTTTTTTTATTGTAGTACTGCAAAATGACTGCACTGTGCCTGATGGTAAGCACAGTACAAACCAAAAACAATGGCGACCACCGAGTGACACAGTATCCATCGCCGGTCGCCGCTGTCATGCCGGCATGCGAAAGGCTGGATATGCACAGGCTGATCCCGACACGCGACCCGCAGAAGCGAATCACTATGACGGGTTTTTTCGCCACTTTTTCGCATGGTGGTTGCGACCCAGTCAGACTGTGAAACCCTACCACCCCGCTTTCGCCATTGCCTCGTTCGTTATTCAGCAGGGTGCACCACGTGCAGGTGAGGTTAGCTTGGATGTCTCAAGTCTTGGATGTTATTCGACACCCATTACACCCCAATACTACCATTGTGCCACAAAAGTGCCTGAACTTGAAGTTTGTGTGTATGGTTTTATATTTATAATGCTTCACATATATTGCATTTTAGTTAAATTTGGTTGAAAGTATTACTTTTACTATATCATAATATTTGTTAACGTGCATGTATTTACGACGGGGAAGGATCGCATTTCCTCTTGCACTTACTTGGATGCACTGACGCATGTTACTTAGGGGTATATCTCGTTTGTCTGACGAGCTTCTGAGCTTTGCCTTGTTTACTATTATGAACGTATCTGAAATTATATATTGGATAATCTATGACAAAATACATGAAGGTTATCATTTATGTTTTGACTTCGTATATTTACAATTGTTATTTGTGTAAAGAGGTATTATTTATGAATAGATGTTAAATATGCTATATACTGGATATTAGTGTATCCTATTATCAGTTCTGTATTTGGTTGTTAATTATCTATATGTGTATAGCTCATTAGTTACTATAACACAAGCTATGCTTACGTATGTAAAATCGTGTCTCCATATTCATTATCTAACATTATATGTGGCTTAAATAGATAATGAATTATTACATTCTTTGCAGTAATAATTAATATAAATTGTTGTCCGTTATTCTGCTGGTAGTTAATTTTGCTGTTACGTACCAATTCGTACGTTACGTTGTACCAATTGCATGATATTGAAATGAAAGTTCGTTATTCATATGGTAAACAACATGAAGCGCTCTCCCTTTCACACGTGTTCGTTGTCGTATAATGTTTGTGTTCGTAGGTTGCGGTAACACCGGCCAATCCTTGACATAGTCAATAACAATAACAGAGAATTCGACAGCTGGATAATGTTGTTTCCAATAATTTGTTGTCTATTGCGTCGGAATAATATATTACATTATAGTTTTTATATATATAGCGAGATACGCGGACAAAAGATGGACATTAAAGACTACTATATGGGAAGGACCAAGAGGAAAAAGGAGAAGAGGGCGTCCTAGAAAAAGATGGATAGAGGACATACAAGCGATAGCAGGAAAAGGATGGTTAAAAAAAAGTTAAGAACAAAGAGGTCTGGAAAAAATTAGAGGAGGCCTTTACCCGAGAAGGGGTTCCGATCGTTGGTATGGACATCAATAACAGTGTTCAAGAACTTTTATAAAATTATATAATTTACAATATTTTTGCTATTATATAAACGTAATTTATCTTAAAAAGCATGTATAGATCGGAAATAAATGGGTTTTATTATTATAGTTTTTAACCACCAAGCAATACTTATATTACTTCTTTGAAAATGTTAATTGATAAAGTTCCTATTTTGTGTAGAACCGTATGAGCCCACAATATTCATGTCGCGCAAGGGTTTTCTAATTAAAGCCGGCATACGTGGGAATAAAAGCGCAGAAATTTCACATACAGCTATTAGGCAAACGAAAACGCTTCAACTGAACTCGACGGGGCTTAGCCGGGGCTCATTGTCAGCGCAGTAGCCTCCGCCTTCGCGAAGAGGAAACTTTTCAAAATGCCCCGTCGGCCCGGCCTTTATTAAAACCTACCGGGCACATTGCATAACTGACGGCAATAAGTAAGGCGACTGGCACTCCTAGCCACAACGAATTCAATATTCAGAGAGAGAGAGAGTTTGGAAAGTTTTATTATTGCGGCGTAAATATAACGAGTGCAGGTGAGGCAGTTTTGTCTGGCGGGATTTATAGGCGGCCATTATTTGTGCGCCGCACCAAGACAGCGAATGCAGGAATTAACTTATGCGGGGAAAGTTCGCTTAAATCAGTTGCTAGTTATAATATTCACATTTAGAAGTTTAAGATATAAATAAAACGTTGAAAACTATAGTAATATATATACAGATAATTGTACCTATTTTTATTATATTTTATCACAAATTGATGACTATTAGAAAAAATATAAATTACATTTCTAAGATATTAGTTCAATAGTTGACGTTAGCAAAAAATTATAGTAACGACTCCTCGTCCAGTGGTCGAACTTCAACCATAAGGAAAGAAAATCTTATACCGTTTTAATACTAAAGCTCGTCAGTAGCCACAAAATAAAAAAGAATGAAGAAAATCGGCAGAGAAACAGCGGAGGGTGATCCTCTTAACCGTTTTCCCACTGTCTATTCATATATACCTACATATATCAATAGTTCTGTTTAGAAATTATATTCTATTATGATAAGTATCTAATATTTATAAAAAGTAAAACACGACCACAATCATATCAGTATCAGAAAATACTGTTTAAATGTTCATGTTGCTATAATGTTCAAAATAAAAAATATTTTCAATATTTGAAAGTAATAAATGCACTTTTGAGTAAATATGACATAAGTGGCTCATTTCGTATCTTTTCGTATCTTCTATATAAATTAATTGATAATAATTAAATAGAACAACTCTAATATAAAAAAAAAATACTAGTAAACGTCTGAAATTTCGTACACATTAGGTGTAACGTAAAACTAAATAACAACATCCATTTACCTGAATGTAGCTTTTAATTTATTAGAATTCAATCACTCGTTAAAAATATGATATTCTACAAAACGGACAAAATTTATCTCTTTACAATAGTCGCTACTATTGTAATTATAAAAAAAATATATAAATATAAATGTACATAAATATTTAGTATTGAAGTAAAACATGATGCACTGATATTAAAGACGGATGAACTGTCGGATGTGGTGAGGTTGCGTTTTGTGGCGAACCTTCGTCACTTGACGAACACACGCTGCCATTTACTTTTTTCAATAAATTAAACATAGATAATATTTTTTTTCTCTTTATTTTCTTTAGGGACTTTTATCATTGTTGACGTCAGTCCCATCGTAGATGATAAATTAACATTACATTTACTCAAAAACGCAACTGTCTAAGAAAATCCCAATAGTCCCATACATTATTTATCATATATCACCTTTACAGATTTTCCATTTTACTAAAAGTTAACCGTCCGTGTACTGATAAATTATAAGGTATATTTAAACCCTTAGGAACCTTAAACTATATTGATTTATTTTTTGTAGTATGGCAAAGTGACAGTAATGTGCACTTTAAAATCCATAAACAGCGGAAAGCAACGAGATACCAGCAAAATATTTCTACTCGTCACTGTCAAACTCTTCTACAAGCCTCTAACTGCTGGGTATACACTGTGTAGGATTTATTACCATACCCATGGTGGTCCCTAAACTTGTTATTGAAAATACATCCGTGGATCTGACGCGAGTTGCATAAGCGTGTCACAATAGCGAGTGTTACATCCCGTCCAGAGAGTCGCGGTCTAGTAAAAAAAAAAGTTTGATTTCTACCACGTAAGTATAAGTTCGCTAAATCTAAACTGCACGTGACCTCGTGGTAAATAAAGTAAAAGTACAATAGAAGAATAAAGATGGCAGTCGATAAGTTTTAAATACTCAACTAACTCCTTGTATAATTCACCTAATGAATACAATCCACATAGCGAGTAATATGGAACTATTGGTGTACTACTAATATTAGACTATTGCTACATAGTAGAAGCAACACTAAAGCTAAATAGTTGTATCGTAAATTATTTTGAACCGTCGCTCCGTATGCACGTATATTTCATAGTTAATTCTTTCCCACACGAATCTGACTGTTCATTTGAAAGCGGTGAAAACTGAATTCATCTTTGCAGCTATAATATTGTCTGGACGTGTATAGCTTTGTTCACATAACACTCAGTTTCTTTAATATATATTTTTACACGGTTAAATATAAGTTTACTTTTTTATATAATAAACTTTAGTGAAAGGTAATTTGTATAGTTCTAACAAAAAATATACACAAAGCCAAAGATTAACTCTACGTTTTATGTATGCTTTCCGAAGCAATGGTAATTCTGGCATCCAAAAATAGTTTTTGGGTTTTTTTATCGAACTGACTACGCTATTGCCCTAGCAAGACCTTAACATCTTCATCGTAGTACAGGTATTATTCAGGGCCTAAATTGGATATGTTTGGCTGTAATTTTACATACTTCGGCATATTTATTCAAATCACGGCACGAAATGTACCCTTGAAATAAGAATAAGAACGGATCACATATCAAACCAACTACTAACTAAATATAAATGGTTCTAAATAGACAGTGCAATAAGTATCATGTTTGTTCATTTCAAAAACTTGGACATGTAGTGATTTTTACTTCTTATTTATTTATTTGTTGCTACGAGGACATTTTTTACCACGCACAGTATTCGAAAATGGTATATGTATAAGACGGTTCGACTGCAGAAACAACACTGCCAAAAAGCTTGCGAAGGACATGACTAGCAATACACAAAAGAAGGGCGTAATGTCGACTGGTCTCAGTTTGGACTACGATCCGTATGAAGTTTGGTTATAAATAATTATAGGGATATCTTTAAGAAATAATATAACGATTAATATTATAATTTAATTTATTATTTAACTATGCCAACTGCTCAGTACGTACAATGTACTTACAAAAAGATACAACATTTTTTCTTTATGTCTAAATATATGTACATATAGACAGATGAACAAAGAAAACATTGTATTAGTATATAGTGGTTAAAATATTTTCCCGTGAGCTATGGAAACGAAACAAGACGTTGGAAATTGATTAATATTCGTGTAGGCGAGCAATAAATCTCATGTTTGGTTGAATCTCAGCTGTAATACAGGAGATCGTCTCCCCAGGCAGCCATAGATCCTAATATCCCAACACAGTCCACCGAGAATATACGTTGTTTTGAATCTTACACAACCTTTACTTAGAAACAAATTTATACAGACAAAAAACCATTATCCTAAAATACCTTTCGGATGTATATAATTTAATACAGTAATTAGCAAAACCCAAGATTTTGTCCGCTTTAAGTTACAATATAATATGAATAACATAAAAGACTTATAAACTACTAGCGGGCCGGGCGGACGTTGTCCTGCCTTGATAATAAAAAAAAATCTAAAATTCAACCGCAGCGCCACTTACCGGTTCCAATTGTGAATCTAAACCATTCTCGAATCCACTGGAATACGCACACAAAGTTTCATCAAAATTGGTCCAGCCGTTTAGTTCAGTGACATACACACGTACCGAAGATATTTATATATAAAGATAATAGTAACAAAAGACTGCCAGGCGACAAGTACAATGGGTAGTGTGGAAGCCTTAGGTGTGTCAACTTTCAGAATTACACGTTACATGTATATTTAAATAGAGAGACTACATGCCTGATAGCGATTTTTGTAAACTCAACTATTGAATTGAAAAAAATGTAATCGTGGCAAATAGTATAAGCAATTAATAAAAGAAAGTACGTGCGGAACCGTGGGAAGAGTTTGTAAATATGCAGGTAGTAATAATGCACAGAACTGTCAATAAATACTTTATAATTTGTTAAAAGAAGTTGTAACGACGTCATGTACTATACATTGTCGTTGACATTCACTTCTTAGGATATAAGTCCTTTAAGCTGTAATGATTTTCTTAGTTCAGTGTAGTAGTAACATTTTACAATCGTAACACAACTATTCGTCCCCATATATACATGGGTTTACATACTTATGTGAATATACTCGACAATGTAATTCGACACATGGTAACAAGTAGACCCGAGCGCAATTAGACGGCATTTTGATCTCGACCAAAAGCCAAAACTTTAACGCGAATTCTCGACGCGCAAATTGTGTATAGGTGGTGTCCCATGTAAATGATGGGCCATCACAATAGACCTCCAACAAGTTCTGCGAGCTCTTTGATTTCCAAATTCACACCCCGTTTTACGCTCACTAATTTTCTTGTTCGGACACAATTTCGTCCGGCCGTAGATTCGGTGGGCCCCTCACAATAATAATATCGCTGGGAAACTATTATAGTCGATCCTCTCTAGCCAGTAATTAATTTTCCCATAAACTGGCTCAATTGAGGCGTAAAGATTTCGTGTAGGCTGACTCGGGTAACGGGTACGAGTTTTATGAATGATAATTAATTTTGAACAAAGTTTTGTTATTTTTTGGTAAATTTATTCCGAAATAATAAAAGTTGCGATTAGAATCATATTTAGGAATGAATAATTAAATATGCAGCATATTTCGAAATAAATAAAGAAGAATTTACGACGCAAATCTCTTCTAGTTACAAAATCATGAAAGTATTTAGCATTCTTTAATGTGTTGGTCTAGTAGTTTGATCGGTGGAATGGGGTGTAAGAGGTGTCGAATAATCTCATAAGACTTGAGACACCCAAGCCAACCTCACCTGCACGTGGTGCACCCTGCTGAATAACGAACGAGGCAATGGCGAAAGACTGCAAGAATGGCAATGACTGGGTCGCAACCACCATGTATATGACGAAAAAGCCCGTCATAGTGATTCGCTTCTGCGGGTCACGTTTCAGGATCAGCCTGTGCATATCCAGCTTTTCGCAGGCTGGCATGACAGCGGCGACCGGCGATGGATAGTGTCTCACTCGGTGGTCGCCATTGTTTTTGGGCTGATGAAAAAAAGTCAATTTTTCGGAATTCGCGTACATTATATATTTAAATTGGTAACACTATTAGCTGACGGTGAAGGAAAACATCGTAAGGAAACTTGTGTGTGGAAAAATATGGAACTGTCGATTTCTCGGAGTTTAAATCACTAAAACTTCATGCGCTGGTGTGGTGATTATATCCATACCTTCCTTTGGGAAGAGGCTTATGGTTCTGTAGATTCACAGTTTAGTATCTTCTGACATAAATTTTGCGTATAAGGGTTATGTCGTAATGATATAGCAATATAACCTTTCTCAATAACTGCTATAAAATGCATAGAGAGTTATTCAGATTTGATTGGCACTACTGGTTATTAATCACTTGAGATTTATTTAAAAAAAGTAATATAAATATTAGAAACTCACTACCAAGAAGTTTAATGATAGTATGGTAAATATTCCTCATTTATATACATAAGTTCCAAACTCACCTTCGCTTAGCCGCATGCAATAAGATACATCACAATACCGGACGAAGTTTCGAGAACAAAGCCGCAACTCCCGTCTTCCACTTATATTGTAGAAGTACCAATTCCTGTATTGTCGAATTCACTTATATTTGTATGACATACGATACTTTAACTAATCCAGCTGTTAATTTATTACTGGCAACAAAGTTATTTGTTACATCCATTTAATAATTTATGTGAAGAAAGTATGTCATTGTAAAAATGATTAGTAATAAAAACAATTTTTTTTTAAATTATTTATTTATTTGGAAATTCAACAGCTTACATGTGTTTTTATTAAATAACTTATATTATGTAGTAATTACAGCCAAAATTTTTCGTGTCAAAGTTAAGCATTAAGATAAAAAAAATTATGTGATAGATCTTGTTTTACATATGTATTTAAATGTGATAATGTTTTTGGAATGCTACGTTACAGAGAATATTATGTTTATATTTAGTGTAGCTCGTAAAAATATTAAATCCAATACAAAAATAATCACTTGATATGAAATCTCATTGCGCTTTATTTTATTGCATTTTTACATCGGTTGTACGTATGTTTCTACTTCATAACTTTAACAAAATTTATCTACGTTAGCAAAAGGCATTATAAATAATATTATTTACATATAGATATATTATAGCGTATACAGCAACTCGAAGATGTGGTGGGTTCTCTAAGAGTGACTTCAAAATTTAGCATTCATGAGTTTAGTGGATGAACACGCGGGTGGCTGTTTGTAAAATACTAAGCTGAATTTTAATTTCGGAGGTGAAAAAATATCATGTTGTGATAACCCTACGCAGGTGGAAGGTGAGAGAAAAAATAAGAACTTGCAACTCAGAATTATATTTTCATAACACAGACCTTAAGATTTTAATTTATAAATTTTAATGGAATGTATGAACTCGCTCGCTACACGAGCATACTCTGTGTACGGTAAGTAACGTTACCATGTAGCATTATTGGCTCGCGGGCAGCTCTTGAGCCGTCTCGTCGCGTGACGTCTTGCACATTCTCACCTGAGGCCGGACTTGGTAAGACTTCACAACTTTGACGTTCGCTTCAATGCCTGCCTGAATTACTCAAGTAAAACCGCACGACTTGACTTTAGACTGTAATAGCTCCTATAACAATGTATGCTTATGTGCAATATCTGTTGTTGTAATAAACGGTTTTTAATTCTTTATTTTAATTTTATTATTGGCAACTAATAGATTATTACTGCTATTGTAGCATAAATAATAATATTGCAAGTGTCTTGCAAAATTTAATGTTCTAACGAAATTTAGCTATTAGAACTTTCTAGTAAATCATTTGTTGCCCCGTTGTTATTAATATATTTTCCATGAACTTCAATTATGTATAATAACCAAGTTAAGTTACGTAAAATGCTACTAATGTTACTAAATATGAATTTGTCAAAGTTTTTTGATGGTCAGGGCGGGACAATGTCCGCCGGGCCCGCTAGAAGAATATAAAAGAAACTACATAACAAACTAAGATGCCGTCAAAAACTCCTAGAAAGTTTTTATTTTTATTCTTAAATTACTTGTCCCTAAATATAACGTCAGTCGTTTTGTTCTATTGACGATTTCAAGATATGTTCGTTAAATATTTCCTAAGGCATTAAAGAAGGTTGTGGGAATTGAGTTTCTGCTAATTAACAACAGGCCGTGCCGACGTAACAACCACGTTCAGTCATAAATACAGTAAGAAATCAGGAGCATCCCCATAAATTCCTCTCGTAAAAGGCTCTGCGATTATGTTAGAGGGTGGTATTAGCAAAGTTTGTCCGATAAAGGGAGGCACCACCCGCTATAATACATTTTTCGTTGATGTAACACGATTTCTCGACGGCTCTCGGTTACGTGATGGATTAAGGACCGGCTTGGTCTCACCACCGTGGGATTAAGACGGGGGTTCCAATATTTAGGGCATTGCAGGCTAATATACAATGTTTACTCGACGATAGACTTAGTCGCATAATGCACGGAATCCGATGAGTGAAGGAGATTTCCGGGACGTGTTACTAATAACTGAATTTATGAACGGTTGCAAAGACAAAAAGAAAAATTCAGAATCACTACATATTATAAAACTAGGTCCTCCGCCGTGTCTGTCTTTCTATCTGTTCGCGATAAACTCAAAAACTACTAAACGGATTTTCATGCGGTTTTCATTCTATGAGTGATTCACGAGGAAGGTTTAGGTATATAGTATGTCAAGAGTTTTTGCAAATTGGTTGAAATATAACGATAAATGTTGGAAGTGTCGGAAAAAGTCAAGCCTCCTGGGAGCTTTCATCGAAAACGCTACTTAATCCCTTTAGGAATCGGCTTGTATTATAAAATAAAATTATAAATGTGAATGTGAGTTTGTTTGTTACACTCTCACGTTCTCAGGAGTACAAAAAAAAGGTATTTTAAAATACACTATTTCCGAGGGATAAATCAAATCAATATTATCGCTAGTGAAACTACGAGCAAAAGCTATAATATATGCATATACATAGATATATTTTTAATTTAGTCTGGTTCAGTTCCTATTGTCGTGTAGTTAAACACTGTTAGGTTTTTTTTTCGAACTGACTACGCTATTGACCAAACGAGGTCTTAACAGCTTCACCTGACTACTAAGGCGAGCGCTTAAGGCACTCAGCCGAGGGTTATGAAACTAAATACATATTTAAAATTAAATCATAGTTGCTTCCCCTTGTTACAATAAATCTCATAGATCATTTATATATTGCGCATGCTAATAATATGTATATATATAATCATATACATAGTACATGTAATATAGTTATGTTTATTTTATATATCATTATAACAGTTTAAATTTGAGTAATATAAAACAATAAAGTGGAACGTTTATTGAATTGGTTTTACAAAAAAAAATGGAACTCTATCCTAACTGCCACGATAAAGTAGGCTCTGCCTAGTTTGGAAGACACCGTGTAAAATGTTCTTCATATAAAATCAGAAGGGAAAATTTAAATTAATAGGTGGTAGAGCCAGGTTTCAGCATGAATGGGTGAGCTCGCTCGGGGTAGTACCACCCTCTCATAGAAAACCGACGTGAAGTAACAGTGCTTGCATTGTTGCGTTTCGTTCGGTCAGTGAGAGTGCCGGAGGCCCACCTCGACACGACACCCCTGGTTTTGTTAGTGTCTATGGACGGTGGTGATCACTTAACAGCAGGTGACCTGTGCATTTGCCTCCTATGAAATAAAAAAAAATATCAGCTTTGAATTTCATTTATAATTACTTGGTATAGATTTTGTAAAAAAATAAATAAAACTAAACCTTAGTTCTCAACCTGCAAGATTTATTAGCACTGCAAACTGTTAACCAATTTTTTATAGATTTCAATTAAATATTTTCAAATACTTTTACTACTTTATAATGTTTTGCGAATCTAATGCCAATAAGTAACGTACCTTTAAAATATGAGAAACTAAAAATAATTATTTGTAAATTCATAAAAATTTCATTTCTATATATTTTCGTTGAATTTCGTATTTTTTTTAGTTTTGAGACACGTGAAGAAGAACTGTATCCCTTCTTATGGTTGAATTTCTACCACTCAGCACTACCAGTATTGATAATGTGACTATTTGAATTTATACAATTTTTATTTCGCCAAGATATTTTGAAGGTAGCATCTCATTTATATACGTAGGCAAATTATTCTACTAAATATGTATATATAAGTAAAAATTATATCAGTTAAAGACTTATATTATATATATTAATTATATTATTGAGAAACCTTAGCGTACGTTCAAGGTAGCACCCATTTTATAGATACGCCTACGGCATCGAGCAATAATAATAAATACATTACGCGCGATTGGAGATGTTATCCGGTTCGTAAACAACGTATCTCGCTCGATCCGTCGCCCGAACTCTTTATTGCCTATCTAACTTTGCTGGATTTTAATAATACCACCTTATATGCTTTTTAGTGAATTCCAAATTCGATTACGTTTCGTAATATGAGAACCAAGTTTTATTTATTTATTTAATGTTTGAAGAGTAAACAAACTTTTTACTCCTACGTCTATGAAAAAGACTTCGGGAATATATTTTACATGAAAAAATATTTTTATTTTTATTGTTATTAATAAATATATCCCCATGTACGTAACTGAACTCATGCTAAACGGCTGGACAGATTGTAATGAAATTTTTTATTTGTGTTCATTGTGTTCATGTGGATTCAATAATGGCTTAAATTCACAACTGGACCCGTTAGGTGGCACTGCGGTTGACTAGTTTTTAAATAAAATATTTTTTATTTTCAGATTTAATAGGTCATAACGCTTGAAAATAATCTTTTTAACAGTGTTTGGTGGTTGATTTATGACTTGAGGGTGGTAGCTAGTTACGTGGACATCAGATTAAGACCTCTTACGATACTCTATTTTCATAACGATGTGTAGGACGATCACTAGGAGCTCCGGTATATTACAAGATTCGAACCTGTATCGAGCGACGAACTATATATAGTAGTAAATTATTTCCAGGATACCAGATATCGATGACGAAATATCTGTAAGCTTACCAAAAAATATAATATATACATTTATTTATTAATTTTATGTGAGACGAAAGTAAATAATAATTATATATTAACTTTTACAAATTTTCCCTAATCGGCCGTTATCTGGAGAGGAGTGGCAGACCCCCGAACGTATAAATACTGAATAAGCAGTAAACTGTATTACTTCGAACCCTTTTCACTTGGCGAATTAGTAAAAAGCAACTGGGGAGTGAAAATTTTAACTTAAATGCGCCGGTAAGCCTTCGTAGGTAACTGCGCGTGTGTTTGACAGACGCAAGTGATTACATTCCATACCCTTCCTTTTGTTTGTTTTGATTTGGCTTAATTTGATTTGTGACATTTTTCACTTTTACCAGAACGTGATTTAAAAAAAAACATGCTATTCAATTGTCTATCGTTTAAAAATAAATAACTAATTTAAATATAACATGTATAGTTACCTCTTTGAACGCCCTGATCTCTGAAACTACCAGCTAGATATGTATTTTTTATATATCCATTATTTGAGGACGGTTATAACCTATTTATTATCACGCTACAAGCATTAGAAACAGAGTAATTGGCATACAAGTTCTATGTCAGAGAATACGGTAAACCAGAACGAACTAATAATATTGGAGGACCATGTGATGCGAAGGAAAACTCGAGGCTTCAGTCACAATTATTACAATGTATATAATATAATAACAATGTCGTATATGAAATATATCATAAGACTTAATGAAACTATTCAGTAAATAAATGTAATACAACTTCTATTGTAAATAATATTCAACAGATTTATATGGCATACCATTAAGAAGTACAAACATTACATTCCCCATTGAAGTGAAACACTTTAAACAAGAAAATAGTTAGCAATGGAGTTAATTATCTTTTTGTAAACGGCTGGTTAAACCTGCCCAATGGCACAACACGCCGCGCCACGCCGGTACGCCAGACAAAATTATCGCGCGTAATTAAAAATGCCAACATACTCGTAGACGTGCTCGGGGCTTGTCTAATTAGCAAAAAGTTAATAAACAGACATACAGGCTCGACAGTGACAAGCGCCCGTGAAAATGCCAAGATGAAACACGTTTAATTTGCATACTCGTATTAGTGTATTGCGTAAAGTTATATACGACTGAAATATACGGTTATGGAAACAAGGAGATCAGTTATACGTAATTAGATCTTATTTTCAAACAGTATAAATAATTATGTACTAGTTATAAAAATGTAAATCGAGTCTAAGGTTATAACACCCAAATTGTTAAGGTCATCACACACTGTCCTACTAGAAACGCGACTGTACACCGATCTGTCAAATTAGTCAACCGAGGCCGATAGAGTATGTTCTCGGACGCTGAAGACGAGCGTTACTAACAAAGCCAATCAGAGGCATACGTCGGTACCCTAACGGATAATCTATCATAATGACATTGATTTTCCATCTGTCTGTACAACTGGGGTGGGTACGACTAACACTCTAAGAACAGCACGTTTAGAGACATAAAAATGTATTAGATTCTTCAATAAATTAAATGTAAACGTAAACGTTGACACGTTTCAAGACGGACATAATTTATTGAGTAGGAATACATATAATTACGTATAACTAATAAAGAACCTATTAGTATTAATCCTACAATTACTTTTAAAAATAACCAACGCAGTAAAAAATATTTTGTAGTGTAATAACCATTAAACACAAGTATTATAAAAAAATTCGAAGATAAAAAATCTTGGTATCACACGAAATATAAAAAAAACAGTACCCTGTAAACAAATATGTAAATTTTTAATTACTGATATATTATAAACTAAAATATAATTTATTAACAATTGACTTTACACGTGTCATCAATATTACAATTACACGTGCTCATTACGTCGTATCCTGAGGATGCGACGCGAGGCACGGCGCGGCGTATACCGGAGGCACGCGTCGCTACGTGTCTAATAAGACGCTCTGTGGCCGCATCTTACGAACCGTATGTCATGTCAACGCTTCGCAATTAACGCTGCGTTATGCGTTTGTCTGTAGAGTGTCCGTTATAAACTATTTATCTTTATATATTTTTTTAATAATTGATTAGAGATAGTAATAGTATGTGACCTTAATTTATTAATTGACTTTTATAAAATAGTTATGTAGTGTATGCCCCTCTACATATAATAGGATATTCTAAATTATAAGATGATTATTACTGATACCTAGTGATATATACAAAGTGTGACCCGTCGTTTCACTCCTGTTTAATTCACAATGTTTTTGAATTACTGTGAATTAAGTTGGATAAGCTTAAACAAGTTTCGCTTACCATAAAGAACGACTATCGCGTAGGTAGTTGATTTTAGCCGCATGGCATTGTTTCTTGTTCACATAAACATTCACAAAGCAACCTTTCTCGATAGTACTCGGTTCCTGTTGGATGGCCAATCCGCCTTCGACACGCCCACCTATACTATTAGATCTTTCTCACTTTAGTGCATTTTCTGACATATATTCAGCCTATAACACTTCTCAATAGCTATGTATAAAATTAAAATCAATAAGATTTTTTGGTAGATTTGACTCGTAGGTTCCAGCAATTAACGAATTATAATAAACCGAACATCAACAATCTCTTGAGATTTACAGTACTATGCATTTTATTGGAAATCAATGTAAAAGAGTACATTTTAATTAAATTACGGTTTTAGACTTTATTAACTTTGAAAGTTATAGAGATGAAGTTAGTAATACCCGCATTGCACTTCTTCGTTTACTTTGCCTCTGGCACTCTCTCAAGACACTATAAACTACGCGGCAAGTTAAAACTAGGTGAAATAATTAATTAGTTTAATAGCATAGCATATCTAGATGAAGAATTACTATTAACGTATGTGTCATGAAGAGTAACTATGTAAGTATTTTCAAAAAGTAATATGCAATTACTGGTAACAAAGTAAAGAGTGTGAAACATATTTTATTGTACTTAAGACACTTGGCCGTCTTATAAAAAAATCATAACTGAAACGTAACGTTTTAAATGCTTAACAAGCTATTGGTTGGTAACAACTTCGGTTTTGAAAATCATGTGTAACTAACTGGATGGGTGCATAAGACGGAGTGCTCAACAATCTTCACTTCTAATGAAACGACCACCGTGGTTACGACATGGAGAGCCACAATGGCTTCCTCTCAAAATATTTGTCAAGCCGAGTTCACAACTCGCGAATCAAAGAACAACTAGGAGCGCTAAATAAGCATCTATGGAATGTCTTAAAAACAATGAAGTACCCATTGAATATTATTATAAAATTCTCCCTTAGAATAACACTACCATTAATTATACATGCATTGTTTTAAAAGTCTTTATATCGTTTAACTTTTACCATCTTAATAAAATGATTAAATAAATACTTTATGAATAACAAAAGTCACAATTACATGTAAATAAAAACATATAAATCAGTATCTAACAAAATCATTTAAAGAATATATAGAGTACTCAATGACATTTCCATAAAGTAGATGCTTTCGTAAGCCGGTCTATTTACATTCACCGCGTACATCCACAAGGCTTCCTATAGTTTCTTAGAGAGTTCTTCAGCTTTCATTTAGACGCATGCAAAGATACGTTCCGTGATTAAACACGCCTCTATTTATACAAGACGTAATTAAAGATGCTGCGAGCTCTGCGTTCTCTCAAAAGAAACTCGGTATTTATTAATTTGTCAGTAAATATTTGCTTTTAATATTCGACATTGATTATACCGACAGCGTTTGAAATGTATTTGTCGTTTCACTTTGTAAATTATTTGGGGTAGTCAAACGTACTATGAGGCGGATGTATACAAGTTTTGAAAATAAGTTAAGAAATAGTTTTTACTACGACTTGATCTTTGCCATAAGCTGACTTTAAGTGAGTAAATTTTTTTACGTTTATCTTTGGACGCAGGCTTTGGATATTAATGTATTGCCTACCTACCTACCTTGACTCGTTCGACACGGCTTTATATCCCTAAATAACTTTTTTTAAGTAATTTTTTTTTACATAATTAAAAGAGATAATGGTTTTTTTTCGCGTACTGACTATACGCCATTAGCGTGACGGTCGTTCACAGCGTTACCGTACTGCTAAAGCGAGCACTTACGGCCGGTCTCGATAATCTAACTTTAGTTTAATGTAAGTAGCACTCTGGTGTCTCAATAACAATATTCCCTCAAGCACGGATAAGGTCATAAATAGATAGAATCTTCGAAATCCAGCTAAGAAAGTCTCTCAGATACGTTCTGTTTCTACGTTTATAATGTTTAGTGATATTGGAACCGGCTGTTAAAGCACTTCGCCGCTTGGTAACAAGCTCCAAAAGTGGCCAAATCTCGGCTTAGACTGTTGCCTTAGTTGTAAGAATGTAAATCTTATTAAGCTAATCATACATATAACGATTAGTGAGACACATATGTATATCAAGAACTCAACCTTTTTGAACAATTAGTATGATTTGTTTTTTTTAATTCTTCATTATGAATATAGCGTTTAAAGATTAATAACAGTGTGTTTCTTTTTTCTTGCTTTAGTATTATTAAATATTAGTCTCTGCCCGCGACTTTATCCGCGTGAAATGGTTACTTTGAACTTTAACACGCAGCGGAAGCTCTCAAGAGGAAACAGAACCCCGATTTTGAAACATTCGTCATTGGTGCTCCGCTCCTATTGGTCTTAGCGTAGTGATATATAGCCTGTAACCACCTTCCTCGATAAATGAGCTATATAACACTGAAAGTATCTTTCAAATCGGACCCGTAGTTCCTGAGATTACCCCCTACAACGTCACAAATTCACAAATTCACAAACTTTACCTCTTTATAATATTAGTATAGATACATAATTCAATAATTTATTTTATAGTAAACTAGCTGGTGCCCGTGACTTTGTTCTCGTGAAAATAGTTGCATATAAACTACGGGCATTGTATGGATTAATTGTGGGCTGACTTTTACTTTGTAAGTTGTAATTTAGTAAATTAAATTTTATCATTATTGAGAAGTGACATATGATAATGTATGATATATCTATAAATAAATAATTGTTAGTAAATATTCAATCTCATCCAATTAAAATTCATTTGCACTCCATTGGCTGTAGTTAAAATAATAAAAAGTATGTTGTAAACTTCATACATATCATCACGAAACATAAACACGTATGTATACGATTACACATAAATATCTTCAGTATCTATTATGAAATATTAACGATCACAACTAAATAATCTCCATAAACTTTCTGCGTAACTTCTCGAATGTAATTATTCGGGCGTCACCTGTATACGAAGCGTCTGTATGCAAATTTATACTCAGATCGGAAATTTTCTGCACCTTATTATAAGAATGTCGAAGTGGGGAGCCGGTTCTGCCTTACTGCTTAATCAGATAAATATGCCCTTCCAATTTCGCCGTGTTCATACATTCGTGTTCGGTAACGCTCAGGGTGAAAATATTGGGCATTGTTAATTTATTTCAGTGAAGGGTAGTAACATACTACAGAAGCGATAGCGTTTTAATAATATTATAATATTATATTTGAACCTATACAGACTCCATTATAATTATCTTATATATTAATACGTGAAGCCCAAACTTTGTATCCCTTTTTAAGCAAATTGCGTGAACGGATGAACGTGAAATTTAGCATAGTTAAAGTTTATATGGAGGAGAAGTGCAGAAAGCTCTTTATTATATATAAAATGCATTAGAAGTATATTAAATTAATTAAAATATGCATTACTCACACTACTGCTTCAATTTTACACAACATATAAACACATGTAAATAAAAAAGACATTTTGACATCTGTCAATAAAAACCTTCAAAAAAGGTGGTGAAGGAGGTTGCTATGCTCGACTGTATGTATTATTTTACTCTTACGTTCCAATTACCCTTTTTCATTCTACATTCAACAATGATATTAACCCTAATAAAATTCAAACTTTAAAAAACCAATTACAAATACCGTATGTATATCGTATCCCATACAATATGTTGGCGTAACGTGAAGATACATTTACGCAGGCCGGCATTACAACGACGACCGCCAGAGGAGGGCGTATCTCTTGGTGGTCGCTGTTGTTTTTGGACTGTACTGTGCTTACCATCAGGCACAGTGCAGTCACTTTGCCGTGCTACAATAAAAAAAGGTATAAACAACATATTCATCTATACCAATAACATTAATTAAGTGTAGCGATTTTATAAAAACAGTGTTTTTTTTTTGTGGTGTCTTTATTACCTATATACGAGTACTATCTTCTCCCCGCGATTTCTTTCGCGTGGAATAGCTGTAAAAAGGAAACACAACTCCCATTTTGAAACTTTCTTTATTGGTGCTCCGCTCCAATTGGTTTTAGCGTGATGATATATAGCCTTGAATGAGCTATTTAACACCAAAGGATTTGTTAAATCGGAGCAGTAGTTCTTGGGATTAGCTCGTTCAACCAAACAAACAAGCTCTTCAGCTTTATAATATTAGTATAGATTATGTTATACTTACATGCCACTGACACAATTATGAAGAATAAAAAGGAGATGATTTTTCGTCGGTAAAATTCTTATTACTTATGTTTCAAGAATATACAATATTATTTCAGTTACGTAGAATGTTCTGGAACAAGTTTATATTACAACATTTTTCTTTGTATGTCGTTTATTTTTCCTCAACAAATCCTCAACCTTATTATATTTCTGGGGATATTATAACGAAGGCGTTTACACAGTATATTTTAATAACTCGCTTTCTGTAAAGTTACGTATAGATGTAGACAAATAGGTGAAGTGAAAAGTGTAAACCTTTTTTTGACCTAATAATATGGAATATTTTTAAAATAGGAACATTTTCAATAAGAATCTATACAAATAAATATTGTACTTCAAATTAACTGTATTTCTTAATAGTTGTTTAAATTTAAGGTGTAAAAATTTCCTTTGTTGTTTTTAATAGAAATACATATTTACCCGATTGCTTTTTTTTTGTTCGATCTGACTACGCTATTGACCCAGCAAGGTCTTAACAGTTTCACCGGACTACTAAGGCGAGCGCTTAAAGCACTCAGCCGATTTTATTTTGAGAACTAGCTCAAGGTTGCGCGGCATACCTCGGCTTGGCTGTTGCCTGATAGATGCAATTCGCGACCTATTTGAGCTAACCTAAGCTAAGCTAACTATTCATACATATATGAGTTGTTGAAACATATATGTGTACCAAGCATACATACTTCAACAACCCTTATATATATTGCGTATCGGATAATATTCTAAACTATTTCAGTTTGATAAGGGAAAAAAAAAACTCTTCCACTTGCATGTGTAAGCGTGTATGCGTGCACGTGTGTGGAGGTGATATGAGTAATGTTGTCGCAGTGATGTAAGATAAAAACATGATGTAAAATGAACTTTACCCGATTGCGTTAATGGAGTTAATGAGGATTTCTTTGTATATCATTTCTTTAACACACAATGGCTAAACGTTTTAATGAAAATTAATAAAATGGGGATTTTTAAATTTGTCTCAATTATGGAAATAACATAGGTTATATAATATTTAAATATGACATATGTTAATAAAAAAGAGCGTCTTTATAGTCCCATTTTTTGTTTCTTTATAAAGAAATATACTAAGTATTTTTAATACTACTATAAGAGTATTATATTTTTTTAATATAAATCATATACTTTATGTGTTTAAAGTAGAACACAGATATAGCATAAATTCATAAATATTATTTTTATTCATTATGAACGATGATGTTAGAAATATTCACGGAGCCTCACCTCTTCCTGTATTACTTTCAAAGGAAACATAAGTTGTCCCGGTGCGCCGATATCGGGACGCAGGTCGCCGCGACGCCCGCAGATTGGATCGAGTTAATTTCACTCCACAAACAAATTGACAAAGTTTAAAGCGAGGCATATTTCTTGGCGAGGCACTTACCCCTCGGCCCGCCCTGCCCCGCCGCACCCGTGACAGATTCCCGCATAGCGGAAATTAAATTTCACATCCGAACAAGAACGGGAACAGTCGCCGCGACAAACACGTGTCGCTCGACAGGCTGCGGTGACGTGCGACCCGCTCTGGATACAACGGGAACGTACTACGTTCTAACAATAGAGATAGATTACAACTTGCATTAGGTATGTACAGGAAAAGTGGCCTGAAAGCCGTTTTCAAATTATTTTTATTTTTTTATAGTAGCACGGCAAAATGACTGCATTGTGCATGATGGGAAGCACAGTACAATCCAAAAACAATGGCGACCACCGAGTGACACACTATCCATCGCCGGTCGCCGCTGGCATGCCGGCCTGCGAAAAGCTGGATATGCACAGGCCGATCCCGAAACGCGACCCGCAAAAGCGAATAACTATGACGGGCTTTTTCGCCATATACATGGTGGTTGCGACCCAGTCAAGCTGTAAAAAACCCTACCACCCCGCTTTCGCCATTGCCTCGTTCGTTATTCAGCAGGGTGCACCACGTGCAGGTGAGGTTGGTTTGGATGTCTCAAGTCTTAGATGTTATTTGACACCCCTTACACCCCAATATAACCTTCATTTGTAACTAGCTGTGCCCCCGACTTTGTCCCCGTGGAACCTGATGTACAAAACAGTAACTAATAAAGTCATCTGAATGTATTAAGTCTAATTATTATCTAATTTCTCTTGTACTTAAGTCACGTCGTTATTAAAATGACAACGACTTTTGATAGACCGAACCGACTTTAATAAAATAAAGACTGAATGTAATTCGAAGATATGATTTGTGATTTTTTTGAAAAGGTTTTATGGTGAACGCAGTACTGTAGCATGATGCGTGTTCTATCAAACAGACAATTAGGCAGACAGACATTTCTAAAAATGATTGAAATGTTACTCATTCCTAGGCACCCGGAACGATTTCTTTTTACAAATATTGAATAGGTACAGACACGTTACATTTGCATTCTTATTAAACCTATGGATGGATATATATGGATATAACGTACGAAACAACTCAGCCTGGTTAATGCATCTCCTTGGTCATGAATATAAGTTTTTAACGTTATACTTCTTTTGGCGCTTTAGGGAAAAATGATGAGAGTAATTTTTTACTATGCGCGCGCACACCGTCACGAAAAACCGACACCCTGAAGTTAGCTACAGTCAACATTTTCTATTGTTAGTGTCGTTTTTTCTACAAACGTAGAATAAGGCGAAAGATAAAATTTTTGAAAAGACTTTTATCTTGTTAGGTACTCCAAAGAAGTATAACTTCTAACGCGTGTATATAAGTACACAACACTTTTTTTCTTTACGATAAATAAGCACTTAAACCGGAATGCAGACACATGTATGAATTAAAAAAATTAAAGTAAAGAAAAGAAGGACAGAATATTCCTTTTTGTTTATCCCAGTTGGGAAATCACGTAACAGTAGTAAGTTAAATAATTTATTAAATTACTATTTAATAACAGCTAACCAAAACAATTTATTTGACAAACATTAAGCGCATATGTATAGAAACTACACGTTCGTATCTCACAAGATACAAACAGTGTAAAACTAATCCGAACGCGTTCTATCAAAATTGCAATTAAAACCCCATTTACGGCGGTGGCCTGAGACAGACCTGGGGTCACCTCGAGAAGGACGCACGAATTGGCCATTAGCGGGCGCTTCGGACCTTGTTTACACCGCGCTTGCCCTAATGACGACCTTTGCTCTGCTTCCCTTCGTTAAGGCGAGCGAAAACCTCACACTAAAAGGCACCAGTCCCCGGACTGGACCCGCAGAGACGTACGAGACAAAACATAACGAACGTAAACTGAGGAAAAAGGACAAAGGGCGATAGCTTTCGGATTAATGCCCATGTACAAGGCCGTTAAAAGGCAAGCCAACTCGCTGGGTGCGTCAGGGTTAACAAGGTTATTACGGGATGATCCCGAGTAACCGCTGCCGTAAAAGTGTTAATTATGTTTTAGAAAATGAAGTTATTCTCTATAGGGCTCGTGACATTTGTCAACGCCGCGTCGCAGTCGCATAGAGTTCGTTTTGTTAAAGTTACGTAAAACTGCATCTGAACCAATTATTATATTTCGTATTTAAAAATGTACTGTGCTGATATAGCTTAATTACTATATTGCAGTTAACTGTTATATTATGTATAACTTTATATATAGCTATAACTTTATATATATTATATACCTCTGTGAAGTAATTATCTGTATAGTAATACGTGAAGCGAAAACTTTGTACTCCTTTTTAAGCAAATTGCGCGAACGGACGAACGTGAAATTTGGCATAGTCAAAGTTTATATGGAGGAGAAGTACACAAAGTATTTTTTTTTTTAATATAAAATGCATTAAAAACACATTAAATTAATTAAAATATACATTACACACAGTACTGCTTGAATGTAACAAACTCAATTTGAAATTAAACTTTTTTTTTGTTTACGTAACATATTTTAATTTTTATTCAACAGCATAAATATTATAATCCAACGATAGTTCTCGCGTCTGTTTGTATGTGTCCTCAGTTCTAAAGGTAACAACACATTTTAATACACTTTCCCAATCTTTTTGAGAAATTATTTCGGAAGGTATACGTGCATATTAAATTTATAGACAGTATAGATAAAACGATATATTATAACGGGTAAAGATATTGTTTGGAAGTTTGCATTGTAAACACTGTCTAAATATTATGAGATATGTGAAAATAATGTACTAGTAAAAGAAACATGTTAAAAAGGTCTATGGAAAAGTTCGCAATGAGATAGGTACACCGCCTGGGAATAACCCACAGTATTGATATTTATCTATTACATATTATTAAAAAACTAGCTTTTACATACAACTTCACTCGCATTAATGTACACTTGACCTATCCTCGAGAATTGTCCTTTTTTTCTAGATGGGTTATTCTTTTCTGTACAGTTAAAATGTGTGTAAAGTTTTATTGCAATCGGATGGCAGTACAACAGTGCATAGAAAACGAACAAACAGTGCTTTTTCCTGATTTTCTGATACGTTTTGACCAATATAATATTAATTCAGTTCAATTAATTCAGTTACATTGGAAATTTAAAGTAAATTAAAACTGCGCTTTATAGCATATCATTTTAATAGATATCTTAGAAATTAGATTTTAATGAAGTAATATCACTTAGACACTTATGACACCATATTTATATGTACATTACAGTCGTGCGAAGCCGAGGCGAGTTACAAGTATGTAATATATTTAAAAGAATACAATTTCCATTCTAAGAGTAGTAGTCTCTCGATGCGATCAAAAATGTTAAAATAAAAGTATATATCTGAACGTATAATGTTTTTAATACATACGTAATATAAAAAAATTGTCTTCAATGTTACATAATATAATAATTTGATCTTTATTACCTAATTCTAATTTTTATTTACGTGAGCCATTTTCTTTTGAAGACCAGTTTTTGAATATCTACTTCAGTCTGATATATTTCTAGTTTACACAGTAAATATCAAATAATGTAATATGATCTACACACATATCTATATATTAATACGTGAAGCCTAAACTTTGTATCCCTTTTTAACGGAATTGCGCGAACGGATGAACGTGAAATTTGGCATAGTTAAAGTTTATATGGAGGAGAAGTGCAGAAAGCTATTTTATATAAAATGCATTAGAAGTACATTAAATTAATTAAAATATGCATTACTCACACTAATGCTTCAATTTTACACAACATATACAACACACATGTAAATGAAAAAGACATTTTGACATCTGTCAATAAAGGACTTCAAAAAAAGGTTGTGAAGGAGGTTGCTATGCTCGACTGTATGTATTATTTTACTCTTACGTTCCAATTTCCCATTTTTCATTCTACATTCAACAATGATATTAAAGCTAATAAAATTCAGAATTAAAAAAATTAATGAACTATGGTCAAATGTCGACCACTGGGCGCCCACTAGTATAAATTAATATATATCCTGAATACGCTTTGTCTCTTATACATACATATTATTATACAAATTTGTCCTCTGTATTTTGTTATATGTATATCGTTTTTGTTTCCAGAAGACACTGTCGTGAACCGTCCGATATACAGGATCATTAAAAAAACTTTCTAACTTTGTCGAATCCTAATGGACTCCATTGACATAAATGTTTTATTCAATTGGAGCGCAAGCCAAAACAAAAGAAAGTATGTCCTCATCATTATGAGTTTGAGAAAGTTTTTGCATTTTTACTCGTTACCGAGCTTCCGAAGAAAAAGTAGGTAACTTAACCTAAATAGGAACATTCATATGCTCGTCTGTTGAAAAATATGTAATTCGCTTTTTCTTATGATCTATAAAGTTAAAATATTGGCAATGTTTCGTTTCTTCCTGTGTTCATTACATTTTTCCTTACAGTTTGTTAGCAGTTCACTACTTAACCTAACTTATTATTTATACCATTGGCTTCTTTAAAATAATTATCGCATACATCCTGTAAATCTTGTAGATTATAATACTCGAATCGAATCGAGTGATTTTTACAATTAATCACCCAACTTCACAAATTGTAAAATAATACACTGAGAAAAAAAAACAATTTAAATATATCTGAAAACCAGCCCAACACTAGTTATGATATTTATTTAAGAACCAAAATATTTGTATTAAAATTAAGGTTTTGAATAACCTTGTTACTTAACTTGGAGACTTGTATTGTAAAAAAAAGTCATGTAGTTACTACGATTGTATGTGTATAGTAATTGGTGAGTATAATTTAATCATCTGAAACTATAACCAAAACAAAAGGACCTAACCTGATTACTCAAAGAGCAGCGCGTGTGGAAATTCACCATAAATTCAAGCATTATGTACACGCGCTCATTACTTAAGTCCCGTAAAACCCTTATCCCATAACGTTAATAACACAATTACTATAAATCTATCATCGCTGAACAAACACGGTCCGAATCTCAGCCTAAGCTAACACATTTTGTCCACACCCGTATTCATACTTAACGACTAGGGAGTAGTATTTGCTAAGCACACACGCGGCGCCCGCACGAGCGCAATATAACCTGGAAGACGGCCGGGTCGAGCCCCGGGGTCCTTCCCCAAACCCGAGAGGACAGTAATTACGGTAGGCAAATTAAGCAGTAGGGGCCCGAGCGGACCCCGCGCCGCCCGTGTCCATCTTTGTGCAGCCACTACATTCGACGGTTTATTTTAGATTATTCCACGTCTTATTACAACGTGGCTCGCCTCCCCTGCGGCGCGCGCTCACCTACGAAACTGATTTCGGCCCCGGCATCAGAGTTTCATTACGGTCTGTCGAAAACAATCCACTCTAAATATCTATTCTTGAGCGCGCATACTGCGAAATTACATTAGTCTGAGGTGGCGAAGGCTCGACTCAATTTGTTTGGCCGTAATAACGCAGCGCTATCAGGTTATAACAAATGAGCTATTGTGAAGGCAAATCGGAGGAAAACGTTTTCGCAGTGTCTGCTCGATTCTGTACTACGCTGTACGATTGTAATAATTTACACGTGTGTCATATGAACTATCGACTCCATATGTATTTCCATTAATAACGAAGATCGTCTGGTATTATCATACTTCTAACAATATATTTCAGTGTTTATAATTTATGTTTGTAAATGTATGTATCTTTATGCATACTAGTGGGCGCCCAGAGGTCGACATTCGACCATAGTACATTTTTTAAAGTTTGAATTTTATTAGGGTTCTTTTGTCAAAGGGTATTATGTTATAATATCATTGTAGAATGTAGAATGAAAAAGGATAATTGGAACGTAAGAGTAAAATAATACATACAGTCGAGCATAGCAACCTCCTTCACAACCTTTTTTGAAGTCCTTTATTGACAGATGTCTAAAATGTCTTTTTTATTTACATGTGTGTATACGTTGTGTAAAATTGAAGCAGTAGTGTGAGTAGTGCATATTTTAATTAATTTAATGTACTTCTAATGCATTTTATATAAAATAAATAGCTTTCTGCACTTCTGCTCCATATAAACTTTAACTATGCCAAATTTCACGTTCATCCGTTCGCCCAATTCCGTTAAAAAGAGATAAAAAGTTTAGGCTTCACGTATTAATATATATGATTTGTGATCTAACAATTTTAATACACTTTCAAATTCGCTATTTTATTTAAGTATGATCTGTTTATTTTACAGTTTAAAGAAATAAGTATTAAGGGAATCTTATAAATATTAACTTATAATCATCTCTAGATTGATAAGTGAAATACAACGTGTCTGAGCAATGATAATACTATTACTTTAATAAAAACACGTGACTACAAAAACAATGAAATTTTTCATAGTTCATCTAATCCAAGAGTTGTTCCCTTCAGTTGAGCATTGGTATGTAAAAAAAGGTATTTTTATATCTACTCTCTCTCTCTCTCTTTTGTATCACAATAGTGGCACTTTATTTTTATAATACGTAATAAGTTTTAAAATATGATGAAAATAAAGGTTAAAAAAATAAACAAGATATACGAAAACAAAATAAACTTTATTTTTATAATACGTTTAAAATATGATGAAAATAAAGGTTAAAAAAATAAACAAGATATAATTGAATACGAAAACAAAATAAACTGATTTGAGAAAGTCTTTCGGTTTTAGATAGTTCATTTATCGAGGAAGGCTATAGGCTATATATCATCACGCTAAGATCAATAGAAGCAGAGCACCAATGAAGAATGTTTCAAAATCGGGCACTTTTTTTGCTTTTGAGCGATTACGTTATTATTATATACGTTGCCATGGTAACGTAGTAAATAGTAGTAATAATATTCGTCCAATAGTACAGGCGAAGGAATTAATCCATACTGCCAATTCTGAAGTTATGTGGTAAGTATCAACGCTAACATTTTCAAAGTTTATTTTGTTTTCGTATTCAAAATTTTATACTACTTTTATTTCCAATTTTTTTATTTGTTCTATATTACGTATTATAAAAATAAAGTTTGTGTATGTACAATTAAAATAACAACTTTTTGATGACTGGATATGGCTACAAATGACCAAAAAAAACTTTTTTTATACTTTGTCTATATTTTTATATTATTATATTTTGTCTGTTTGTTTGTTTGTCCTGGGTAATTTCTAAAACGACTTGAATGGATATGGCTACAAATGACCAAAAAAAAATTTCTTTATACTTTGTCTATATTTTTATATTATTATATTGTCTGTTTGTTTGTTTGTTTGTTTGTTTGGTTTTTTCTTTTTTTTTTTTTTTTTTTTTTTTTTTTTTTTTTTTTTTTTTTTTTTTTTTTTTTTTTTTTTTTTTTTTTTTTTTTTTTTTTTTTTTTTTTTTTTTTTTTTTTTTTTTTTTTTTTTTTTTTTTTTTTTTTTTTTTTTTTTTTTTTTTTTTTTTTTTTTTTTTTTTTTTTTTTTTTTTTTTTTTTTTTTTTTTTTTTTTTTTTTTTTTTTTTTTTTTTTTTTTTTTTTTTTTTTTTTTTTTTTTTTTTTTTTTTTTTTTGTTTGTTTGTTTGTTTGTTTGTTTGTTTGTTTGTTTGTTTGTTTGTTTGTTTGTTTGTTTGTTTGTTTGTTTGTTTGTTTGTTTGTTTGTTTGTTTGTTTGTTTGTTTGTTTGTTTGTTTGTTTGTTTGTTTGTTTGTTTGTTTGTTTGTTTGTTTGTTTGTTTGTTTGTTTGTTTGTTTGTTTGTTTGTTTGTTTGTTTGTTTGTTTGTTTGTTTGTTTGTTTGTTTGTTTGTTTGTTTGTTTGTTTGTTTGTTTGTTTGTTTGTTTGTTTGTTTGTTTGTTTGTTTGTTTGTTTGTTTGTTTGTTTGTTTGTTTGTTTGTTTGTTTGTTTGTTTGTTTGTTTGTTTGTTTGTTTGTTTGTTTGTTTGTTTGTTTGTTTGTTTGTTTGTTTGTTTGTTTGTTTGTTTGTTTGTTTGTTTGTTTGTTTGTTTGTTTGTTTGTTTGTTTGTTTGTTTGTTTGTTTGTTTGTTTGTTTGTTTGTTTGTTTGTTTGTTTGTTTGTTTGTTTGTTTGTTTGTTTGTTTGTTTGTTTGTTTGTTTGTTTGTTTGTTTGTTTGTTTGTTTGTTTGTTTGTTTGTTTGTTTGTTTGTTTGTTTGTTTGTTTGTTTGTTTGTTTGTTTGTTTGTTTGTTTGTTTGTTTGTTTGTTTGTTTGTTTGTTTGTTTGTTTGTTTGTTTGTTTGTTTGTTTGTTTGTTTGTTTGTTTGTTTGTTTGTTTGTTTGTTTGTTTGTTTGTTTGTTTGTTTGTTTGTTTGTTTGTTTGTTTGTTTGTTTGTTTGTTTGTTTGTTTGTTTGTTTGTTTGTTTGTTTGTTTGTTTGTTTGTTTGTTTGTTTGTTTGTTTGTTTGTTTGTTTGTTTGTTTGTTTGTTTGTTTGTTTGTTTGTTTGTTTGTTTGTTTGTTTGTTTGTTTGTTTGTTTGTTTGTTTGTTTGTTTGTTTGTTTGTTTGTTTGTTTGTTTGTTTGTTTGTTTGTTTGTTTGTTTGTTTGTTTGTTTGTTTGTTTGTTTGTTTGTTTGTTTGTTTGTTTGTTTGTTTGTTTGTTTGTTTGTTTGTTTGTTTGTTTGTTTGTTTGTTTGTTTGTTTGTTTGTTTGTTTGTTTGTTTGTTTGTTTGTTTGTTTGTTTGTTTGTTTGTTTGTTTGTTTGTTTGTTTGTTTGTTTGTTTGTTTGTTTGTTTGTTTGTTTGTTTGTTTGTTTGTTTGTTTGTTTGTTTGTTTGTTTGTTTGTTTGTTTGTTTGTTTGTTTGTTTGTTTGTTTGTTTGTTTGTTTGTTTGTTTGTTTGTTTGTTTGTTTGTTTGTTTGTTTGTTTGTTTGTTTGTTTGTTTGTTTGTTTGTTTGTTTGTTTGTTTGTTTGTTTGTTTGTTTGTTTGTTTGGTTGAACGCTATGATCTCAGGAACTACCAGTCTGATTTGAGAAAGTCTTTCGGTTTTAGATAGTTCATTTATCGAGGAAGGCTATAGGCTATATATCATCACGCTAAGATCAATAGAAGCAGAGCACCAATGAAGAATGTTTCAAAATCGGGCACTTTTTTTGCTTTTGAGCGATTACGTTATTATTATATACGTTGCCATGGTAACGTAGTAAGTAGTAGTAATAATATTCGTCCAATAGGACAGGCGAAGGAATTAATCCATACTGCCAATTCTGAAGTTATGTGGTAAGTATCAACGCTAACATTTTCAAAGTTTATTTTGTTTTCGTATTCAAAATTTTATACTACTTTTATTTCCAATTTTTTATTTGTTCTATATTACGTATTATAAAAATAAAGTTTGTGTATGTACAATTAAAATAACAACTTTTTGATGAATGGATATGGCTACAAATGACCAAAAAAAACTTTTTTTATACTTTGTCTATATTTTTATATTATTATATTTTGTCTGTTTGTTTGTTTGTCCTGGGTAATTTCCAATACGACTGGACCTATTTTAACGGGAATTTTACTTTTTACTGCCAGATAACCGAAATTATAGCGGTTGACATATTCTACTTTATTTGTCCGCGGCTTCGTCCGCATTACTTTGGGCCGATTTTCACGGGGTATTTACTGGTAGATAACAGACCTTAAAAAAGTAATTAATAATCTCAGGAACTACCAGTCCGATTTGAGAAAATCCTTCGGTTTTAAATAACTCATTTATCGAGGAAGGCTACAGGCTATATATCATCACGCTAAGACCAATAGAAGCAGAGCACCAATGAAGAACGTTTCAAAATCGGGCACTTTTTTCCTTTTGAGAGATTTCGTTAGTAGTAGTAATAATATTCGTTCAATAGGACAGGCGAAGGAATTAATCCATACTGCCAATTCTGAAGTTGTCAATATAGGTATTTCTTATATATCCTTTAATCAATTTTATTCCATGTCTAAGTTACAATAAAGGCATAAGCGCCAAATCTTCTATATAATATGTCGTACATTATTTTAACCATCATTATTATTTTCTTAGTCTTCATAATCATAAAACAAAATTGTTCAAATAAAGATTTCGTTAGCGTTAGTATTATATACGTTGCCATGGTAACGTGGTAAGTTTCTATCGCAAACATTTTCGAAGTTTATTTTGTTTTCCTATGGAAAAAGTTTATACTACTTTTATTTCTAATTTTTTATTTGTTCTCTATTACGTATTATAAAAATAAAGTTTATGTGTGTACAATTAAAATAACAACTTTTTGATGAATGGCTAAGGCTACAAATGAACAAAAAAAATTTCTTTATACTTTGTCTATATTTTTATATTAGTATATTTCTCTGTTTGTTTGTTTGTTGCGGGTAATCTCCAAAACGGCTGGACCTATATTTACGGGAATTTTACTTTTTACTGCCAGATAGTCGAAATTATAGCGGTTGACATGTTCTATTTTATTTTTCCGCGGTTTCGTCCGCATGGCTATTTCCAAAATGGTTGGACCTATTTTCACGGGGTATTTACTGGTAGATAGCAGACCTTATAAAAAGTAATTTAGGTTTTTTATTCGCCTTCGGCCGCAGTGGAATATCCGTAATGCTTGAACTGATTTTCACGGGACTTTCACTGGAAGATAACTCACCTTATAAGAAGTAACTATTTTATTTTGTTTCTCAAGACTTTGTCCGCAATATCCTACTATCTCCTAATTGATTGGACCGACTTTCACGGGGCTTTTACGGGCAGATAACTAGCGGGCTCGGAAGACGTTGTCGCGCCCGGATAATAGAATGAAAACTTTGACAAATTATACCTAAACCTTCCCCATGAATTATCATTCTATCTACTGGTGAAAACAGCATGAAAATGGTAGTTTTTGACTTTATCGCGAACAGATAAGCTGACAGAGGACTTTTTTAACCGACTTCGAAAAAGGAGGAGGTTACTATGTTCGGTTGTATGTATTTTTTTCATGCATGTTAATCGATATTTTAGTTAATTATGAACCGATTTTAATGATTCTCTTTTTATTTGAATTGGTGCACTATGTTGTGATTGACTGCTACGTATGTATTAGTCCATGTGAAATTGATGACGTGAGACGTGTGCCTTACTGACTCCAAGAATAAATATACATAATTGAAAGTCATATATTTGTATGTAATATGAATTATATCATCTTTTTGGTCAATTTGGCTGCCATATTGTCTTATTTACCACGTTTGCTTCTACATAACTCAGTTATTATAGCAACGTATAAGAATAACTTAAGTATATCGACAATACGGGCATATTATATCTACCTATAAAATAAAAGATTTAAGATATATTGTTCGATAATGTATAGCTTATAATTTTCATTACTTTCTTATATAGTGTTAGTGAGTACTGAGTTTGGTATATAGTAGGTTGAAGTTCCAGTTATGTTGCTGATGATAAATCCCATCCCACTCGATATACTATTTGTATTCATATATCTAATGTACACGTTACATGTTACAGTTGGCGTGAGTGTCGTAGTTACAAATATTTTTGAAAAAACTTTTCTGTAATGTACACACCCACTCACAATTTTCCATTTCTTTAATACATTTTTTAAAAAGCGCGTGCGGAGCCGCGGGTAACAGCTAGTATAATATATATCTCATTACTCTCGTTAAGACGAATTTAAGGACACCTAATATGTTAATATCCATCCAGCCGTTTAAGCTACAGAGTCCGCAAAAAAAAACACATAAATACTCAAAATTCCCAAGAAACATTACCCTCCTTCTGTGCATTTGAATCTAAAAACAAATCGCTTAGTCACAACACGGTACAACAGAACTGCGTCAGTAAACCACCTAAATGAAAAATATGAAAGCAAATTATCTAGTCAGACAAATAGATATACCACAATATCAAATAATGTTTTATAGCATTGTATCTTGAACTTAAAATGCGAGTAACAAAAAATCATGACGTCTTATTAAACCTTGAAAAAGTATTGGCTGTTAACTTAACACAAAATTAAATTAATTTAGGGTGAGCCAAAAAAACTCACCTATCGAAGTTATAGGTTAAAATGAACCTATTTACCGAAAGAAAAATGTCTGCGGAAGGCTGAATTTTTAGCTCAATTTTAAAAGGTGTCGGTGAGCAGTCAAAGTTTCTCATTTAAATAACACGTAAAAGTATCATAACTTTTAATCCGTATGAGCTAAAATTTTTTGCATCGCAGATTCTTGTAGAGTATACAATACCCTAAAAAACTATGTCGATTATGATTTGAAGCCAAAAATTCGTGTATGGTCTTGAAAATGTAGATCTTGAAAAAATGAAAAAATCAAAATATGCAGTTTTTGTGTTTTTTTGGCTCACCCTACAGTGTTAAGTATAATACTAAAATATATCCATAAGTCCTTGGGCATGTATATTGAACATTAGAATTATAATAAAGCAAGGCAATAGATTAGTAGTTTCAAGTTTATTACCATGATAAAATTACATTTAAATCTAGTGACACAATAATATACCAATGGAGAACCCGTAACTAGTTCTAATACTTTTTTTATTCAACTGAAAAGTTTTAAATTTCTTTCTAAAAGTTTTTCCAAACTGATCGTCGTCCTACTTAAATCAGCAAACACCTCACATCGCACGCGAACTTCGCGTGTCCCCTACGCTACGGCTTTAAAAGGCGAACCACTTTTCACAATGGAGCCCCGCCACGCGACTCCTTTGGGATTTAGAAGCAAATATAATTTGTCCATTAAAAAAATCAACAAGCAGTGACCACACTCGAGGCTGGAGATGGTGGAGATGGTCACAAAGCGTCTCGTTAGCGTCCGTACGTGCCGCTTGTCACACACTTCAGCCCATCGGCCCTTCGTAAATAATGAGAGAGGGCTGTCCTTGCGCACCACATACTAAGAACATTTGTGGATATGGTATATCATTGTGTTACGTACCTCATGTCTCAAAAATATTCTTTAATTTTATTTCAATATTCATTACAGAATATGTTTGAATATTTTCTACAATTTATTATAATGCTTATTTTCTATAGCAATTGTTTCCAAAATTATTTGCCTCGATCTATCAGATTTTAATACATCGAAGTTGGTAAAGAAGGTTTTTTAACGCAAGGTTAAGAAAGAAATGCGACAATATTCTTCCTATAATGTGTATTGAAGAAATAGGTGGTACAGTCACGCTGAAGCTATTTCTGGTTTCAGCATGAATAGGTCGGCTCGCCCGGGATAGTACCACCCTCTCACAGAAAATCGACGTGAAGTAACATTGCTTGCATTGTTGCATTTCGTTCGATCAGTGAGAGCGCTGAAGTACCACCTCGCCCCTCCTCCCCACTTTCCCAACCCCTCTCCCCCAAACACAGCCTGGCAACGCACTGGCGACTCCCCCAGTGTTGCTAGTGTCTATGGACGACGGTGACCAGTTTCCATCAGATGACCCACCCTGTTCGTTTGCCCCCTATAATTAAAAAAAAAACAATAAATTACTAAAAAAGCGAAACGCTTTTGAGCTAAATGTTTCAGATAAAGTTTATTATCTAATTCACGTAAATGATGTTGTAATATATTTATATTCTAACGTATTAGATCCTGTATCAAGGAGGTGATAAGAGTAAGGTATACTTCACACTGAGTCACACAAGTTAATGAGTAGCAGCACTATATTAATAATTTCGTAAAAAATTATGTCAATATTTACTGCAACAGACCACACATTTGTATGGTTTCTGCGTAGTTTGAGATAGCCAGTAGCTTATCAGGCATTGCATCAATTTAATAAGCTTCACAAACTAAATGAATGATGAATCTTATTCAAATGAGTTCAGTATTATTAATATTAAATACCGCATCCACTTTCAGGTTACCGACAAACTTCACACATCGTAACCTCTAGGGAAACTAAAACCTATACGGGGCTACGTCGACTTGTCGCTGGACAGGATCCCAAGGCTGAATGCCTCTTAGATTGCCTTCGACCTCCCAAATATAGCCAGCCCGCAAAACAAGGAATTATATTAGACGCGTGAAATGGGATTTCCTAAGGCTCTCGGTTCGTACGTAGCGTATTCGGAGATATGCTTGTATAACGACTTGGGGGATCTTAATAGAGTTCTCTAAGACATAATTGTATGTGATAGACAATATTGTATGAATTTGTTATATCTATAAATTAATGTTGTTATATATTAGATCGCTAAATCTTAACACCGTTTGTCTTATAATCATGTAAGTTACGTATTTTTCATGGGAAAGGTTTATATGTCATCTATTTAATTATAATTTGGTGCTAGGTGGCCCTGCATCTTACCCATTATTAGTAAGTTTTATACTGTAACAAGCTGTTTCCCGCCCGCTTCGTTGTACATAAAAAAATAGCAAACGTTTAATTGAATTTTTAAAAAAGTAGCCTAGAATTACCAATGAATTATTCTGCATTGAATGGTCATAGCACTAAACCGACCAACATGTTTAGTGTTTTACCATAATTAGGCTTCAGAAGAACTGTATTTTCATTATATACATATTTTAGCAAGTTAGAGATGGAGTAGGTACTTTAGATTACAATTATTAATAATTATTTATATCAGTCATGGATTATTATCACTGTGCCTTGAGCACAACCATTGGCCAACGTGTGGACATTAAAAAAGGTCATCATTTGATTCTATTATTCTTTAATTACTTGTGGCTCGTGGAGCATTTGAATGGACTACAATATATTCGCTACAATATACGAGTATATAAAGTTTTGACGAGGCTGAAATCGCCAACAGTTGCTAGTGTTATGTAAACCTTATCCAATGATTTTTATTTTCTTATGGACGTATTTTTTTTATTTGTTATTCCACATTTAGTCACTTGGTTCTTTTAATATAAGCATAGAAAGTCGTTAATAATACACGGCTTTATTGAATTTTTTTTATTCCTCAAAAACCGAATAACAAACCCTAAAATGTGGCTATTTAAGTAAATTAACCGACATTTATACCTCTGCCGAGACAAACCACAGCGTCGCGTCACACCGGCACGGTCGCACCTGGCGCCGGAGAATTATGCGCTCGTTACGCGCTTCAGCACCCACAGTTCCGCGCTGTTTCTTATCTGACTTTTATTCATTGGTGATATGCTGGTATTAGACTATCCTGAAAAAAAGTATGTTTCAATGCAACGCATTATTTTTCAAAGCAAGCTTAAATATTACTGAGGTTTTGTCCACAAATAGTGTTGATTAGTAGACGTGTCTTTTATAAAAGACTAGCGGGCCCGGCAGACGTTGTCCCGCCCTGATTAAAAATAAATCCTTGACAAATTATATACTAAAACGTTCCTCATGAATCACTTTATCCAATGGTGAAAACCGCAAGAAAATCCGTTCAGTAGTTTTTGAGTTTATCGCGAACAGACAGACAGACAGACGTGGGAGGGGACTTTATTTTATACTATGTAATAAATAATAATGATGACTAATAGAGATATAGCTAAAAAGTTTTTAAGAGTGGTAGAGCCACGCTGAAGCTATTATTGGTTTCAGCATGAATGGGTCGGCTTACTCGGGGCACTACCACACTCTCACAAAAAACCGACGTGAAGTAACATTGCTTGCATTGTTGCGTTTCGTTCGATCAGTGAGAGCGCTGAAGTACCATCTCGCCCCTCCTCCCCACTTTCCCAACCCCTCTCCCCCAAACACAGTTTGTCAACGCACTGGCGACTCCCCGGTGTTGCTAGTGTCTATGGACGATGGTGATCAGTTTCCATCAGATGACCAACCTGTTCATTTGCCCCCTATAGTTTAAAACCGACGTGAAGTAACAGTGCTCGCATTGTTACGTTTCGTTCGGTCAGTGAGAGCGCCGGATAACCCACCTCCCCTCCCCTTCTCCTACTCCCCTTCCCCCACACGCAGGGTGGCAACGCACTTGCGACTCTTCTGGTGTTGCAAATGTCTATGGACGGTGGTGATCACTTAAAATCAGATGAACCAAAAGCTCGTTTGCCAGTTATGACATAAAAAAAAAAGTCGGACTCGTCGATGTTAATGAAATAATCGTTTTTTGAAGTGAAATTTGTTATGGCACAATAAGAAACGATTTGTTACACGTGAAGCTTAAGGTAAGTGTCTACTTGTGTGTAAGTAAGTATTTATAAGTGTCTGCTAGGTCTAGTAGTATACAAAAATGAGTAAGTTTGTAGTTAAGTATACATACTACAGGACTTCGTATATGAGCTGTATCGTATATAAGCCAAAGAAGTTTTACTTCCTCCGCGTATAGGTACACAATGTGTTTTTTTATTTTTTTGTCAAGCATACAGACAAGGATGTAAGGTACCTTTTATACAGAAAAAATGTACTGATCTCAAGAGATATATCATATCTACATTAACGTAAGTCGCGAGCAAAAGCTAGTCTTGACTTAAAACAATAATAATTTCATCGCTGTTATTTAGGTTAAGTGAATGATGTTGAACAATTCAAAAACAGATACATAGCACAGCCTGTAGAGTATCGGTACGCACACCGTCTCGCCTGAGGGCTGCTTATCCGCCGAATTCTATCTTTTAAATAGCTCCTTTGGTGAATATCTATCGCTATAGAGTTTAACGAAATGTGAAGAGATGCAAACATTGGTCTGTTTTATAAATTTTTGAAGCTGGATCAGAACATTCTGATCTTTTTACAAACAAAAAATAAATCTTATATATACCGACCAAGCCTACGGCACAAAATTTGTAGTTATCGTTATTTATAACTAAATATTCTGTAATGCTCGTTTGGCGATATGAAAGTTATAACACACGTATGAGATCGTTTGCAACAACATTAGTCACCAATGAAGCAGCTAGACAGTCTAATCGCATCTTATTAATGTAGGTGGAGCTCGCGACTCATTAAACTGGTTTTGTTGTTTCGTAAGAAAAACGTGTCTTATCTGTATTAATTATGGGTTGTATATTATTATTTATAATTATATTATTACTATCAAACGTCTACACTTTATCAATTTTAAGTTTTTTTTATTGTAGCACGGCAAAATGACTGCACTGTGCCTGATGGTAAGCACAGTACAATCCAAAAACAACGGCGACCACCGAGTGACACACTATCCATCGCCGATCGCCACTGTCATGCCGGCCTGCGAAAATCCCGAAACGCGACCCACAGAAGCGAGTCACTATGACGGGCTTTTTCGCCGTTTACATGGTGGTTGCGACCCAGTCAGGCAGTAAAACCCTAACACCCCGCTTTCGCCATTGCCTCGTTCGTTTTTCAGCAGGGTGCACCACGTGCAGGTGAGGTTGCCTTGGATGTCTCAAGTCGTAGATGTTATTAGACACTCCTTACATCCCAAAAACCAAAAACCTCCGTTATGTCACTGCGCTGACATGTGTGAATTGGATAAACGCGTAAATGAAGTATTATCATTTTTTAAATAGTTACTTGAATTTAGAATCTAATAGACAATCATTATTATTATAAGCATGTATTTTACATAATTACTAAAGTTGTAAGTGTTCTACAAGGAAACGTTTATTTTAATGATACAGAGGAAGTCTCTACAGATGTCTTGTTTCAGTCCGGCGCCGTTTGTCTCCGGCGCACCTCCGCGCGTCCGATTTATGGTACAGTTTTGTGAACTCTTAACCGTTACGTGATCTGCTTCCGAATCCAATTTATGCCCTCCATGGGAAAACTTTGTCGAGCCGCCTATTCTTTACGAGTCATCTCAGTGTCGCGTGCCAGACTTCGTTCTAACAGGGTCAAATGTCGAGATATTATCCCATTCTTTAAGTTGCTGTAAATCTGTAAATGATCAGATACTTTTAGATTAATTGATACCGTCTGCTAGCCTCTGGGCGTATGTATAGTGTACTGGCCGTCTATGAATCTTTAGGTTTATTAATCTATATTGTTATGTTAGTAAGACAACAAATGAATATCGAGTATGCTGGCGTTCCTTAAAATATTACAGTATGATTTGAGAAACCTGGCATAAATTCACAGTCTACAGGAGTATATGGTTTGAATAAAAATTACATATTGGTTTTCATTTATTTTGGGTCCAAGATTGATTTTATTTTCGCACTGTAGTCGTAAATGGCATTTTGTTTTAGACAAATATTTCTTATCACTCATATATGTGAATAAGAATACAAAAGTAGAAGAGTAGATGTAATCAGAAGAATCTTCATAACTGACTGTATTAGATCATCAAATGAAGGCACGAGATAAACTATGGTGGACTGTGTTCTCTCCACCCGCTAACTCCATTCCACCCTAAGAAGAACTTGCCTCAGATAAAGAACAATCATGAACCGTCTTCTTGAATGAGATTACATGGTAATTTAAAAGACAATTAAACGATTTTAGATTTGCCCAGACAATGTTGCCCTTTCTAGTTTGTTACTTAAGCTCTGTCACTTGTACGTACCAGAAAATAACTGAGATAACAGAGTTATTTTCTATAAGTGGTTTCTTAACAGTATATTTCTATGAACCTGTTTATATTAACCTCTAATCGAAATAAAAGGAGTAAGAACAGCCTAAATAAACAATAGATAATTAAAAAACAATCTGACAAATTTCACTAACACTGTACAAGGTACCATTTTCAATCCACAATTATTCTAAAACTAGCGATCCCAGCGGACGTTATACCGCCCTAATAATAAAAAAACCTTGATAAATTATATACCTAAACCTTTCTCATAAATCGCTTTATGTATTGGTGAAAACCACATGAAAATTCGTTTAGTAGTTTTTGAGTTTATCGCGAACAGACAGACAAACATGGCAGACGACTTTGTTTTATAGTATATAATCATAAACAAATTTACATGATGAAATTATAAAAACGGGAACATTACGCTTATGTTGGAATGTAATATTCATACATGAATAATGATGTGAAGATTTGTGAAGAGATGTAAAGATGGAATGAATTTAGCAAAGTTTAACAAATACCTATAAACAAGCAATTTATTGTGATAATAGCTCACTAGTCGCATATTCAGATACCGCGTTAATATATAAGGTTCGAATCCTACAATAAGCTGGAGCGTTTAGTGAAGGAAAAGATATTGTTGAAACTACAGCATGATGGTAACGCCCTTTTCTAATGGTATCGTGCCCAGTTTGTACCATCGTCTAGCTAAAAATTAGTTTCCAAGCACCTACAGGAATGTTCAAGTCGCCCACTTGGGAGTGAGTCTTCGTATATGTTCAGCTCTTAGACTACATAATCATTTAACATCATTCACAAAGCAAACATCAAAAAAATAATTTGAGACGGATATTTTATAATATAATTTATAATCTTTGTTTAAGATAATCTGACAATACGCTCTTATGAAAGGGATATTGTATTTGGTTTAATTCGGAACATACAGACAAAATAGCACATATATTATTAATCAACATTACAAACGAACTGAGTGAAGCGTTAAGGTTGCCAAATCCTGAATGTCCTAACAAAACACATCATCTTTGGTTACGGTCAGATCTTTGTTCAGGAAACGTTTATCAGTACATACAATTTATTAGCATGATGAGGTTTGTATGTATCATATAATTATTTAGGATTTTTGACGCCAAAATTTTAATATATGCATTGAACTTTGGTAAAGATAAAAACACAAATAATATATGGCACGTTATAAGATTCTATCAGGACAGGCGATTAGGAAGTACTTTTTAGCACATCAAGAACGTTGTCTTTCCATTTTGTTTTAACACGCGTTTCAAAAGCGTCCTTATATACTCTTTTTTTTTCTTTATTTGTAAATGGTGGTTGGTCACACATTGACCATGTCACCCCAATGATTACCAACAAAATAGAATAAGCACATAGTCAATAATTTACTGGTTTTTAATGCCAGACATAACCAGCCTGTAAAGCATTCTTGCTTCCTCAGATGTCGGGAAAGCAAGAATGGCATTACATAATTCCACAGATCTTAATGCGTCATTCATTTTATTTTCCAGTGCTAGTCTTAGGGCTTGGTTACGTGTGCATTCAATCATTATGTGGTACACATCTTCTACAATATTACATATATCACACTTTGGTGACAACTTCAATTTCATTAAATGTAAAAAAAAATTCAGTGGAATGTGCCCTGAACGAAGTCGAAAGGTAGTAGTAGTAATTCAGTTCGACTGATTTTAAGTTCTTCAAACCAGGTATAGCGTAGCCAGGTAGGTTGCAAGGTTTGGTACCATATACCTTTGTTAACTATATCTAATTATAATATTACAATCACATAACTCAGAAATGACAAAAATTTTGGACACTCAAGATCACTGAAAGATCATATACAATACAACTAGCAAAAACACGACAAGAAACTAGTAAAAAGAGATTTGTATCAGTACTGTACTCGGAGTGCAAATGATTATATAGTTATACTGACATTAATTTAAATGTAATTAAGTATATCAACCAAGTTATATTAATATTTTCATGTATATTAGTTAAAATGTACTACGCGTTTACAATTTCACCCACAATTTTCAAACGCCGCTAGCTTTTCTTATTTGGTGACAATAAAGAAAAATAAAGCCAATAAATAATTCATGCCTGTTAAAATATTTATAAGATACTAGCTGTGACCGCGGGTTCACACGTGCTTGTTAACATTTACTGTAATTATTATTGCTTGTAATAAATAGTATAGCAAAACGCATATTGTGTAAATATTTTCTGTCTTCAAATATTATTTAGACACAATTATGATGACGATAGCTTAAAGGATACATAAGTTGATGTGTTACTGTAGCATTTAGTTGATGTGTTACCGTAGCATTTAGTTGATGTGTTACCGTAGCATTTAGTTGATGTGTTATCGTAGCATTTAGTTGACGTGTTATCGTAGCATTTAGTGGCGACCTAAAAGGGGTAGCAATAACACTTTCTCCATGAGTATGTTACTTCAGCATGCCAACTTATATGGTAGACGAATTGTTAGAATAAACCGATATCACATATAGTAACATCCCTTTTTTATATATGTGTATATCCATTATTATAATAAAAGAGTAAAAGACGAAATCTGGACACATAGTATATTTGAGAAGAGATTCTGGGGGGCTTTAGGAATGACCCAAAAACATTTCCATGGTCTTTGGGATTTTTGTCTGTCTCCCTGTCGTTTGTACGCGTATCAGGAAAAAAATACAGTTCCGACAAAACACATGTCCATAAGATAAAAATAAGGACAGATCTAATACACGACTAACTGTTGTTTAGTGTTGGTACACACCGTATCCGGAGAGTGTGAGCCACGACTGGATGCTAACCGTAGTACCACGCTGCATCTCGGAGAACAAAATCGTACACAAAGGTTTAACTATGTTAAATTGTCGATGTTAACTTTTTATAGACCCATGATTTTTTAATCACCGTTCTCATGCATTAAATTCCATTTGAACGTATTCTCTCGCACAACTAGTAAATATTTATAGGTATAGAATGTACACAAATACGTGTGTATTATTCTAGAGAAGTATCTTGGATGTTACGCGAGTGTCGATTTTCAAATAAACTGGGAATACAATACATTCTAAAGGGAATCATTTAGACGGGGATTCGGAAGCCCTCGGTCACCCGATGGGCATTTAGTATTATTATTTATTGACTCTGTACAGCCCTCGGGTTCACTTTTCACTTCGCCCCTCGATCCGTATTGCGTCCGAAATGAAGCTCGCAAACAAATTGGAAGAAGTAATTATTAAGAATACTGTAAACAGAATACACTGGACGATCTTATTGCTATATTTTTTATATACAATAAACCTTATATATTGTATCTTTAGGTATAGGCCGCCTGCGACTTTATCTGCGATTGTGTTTATTAATATTTTATGAATGATGACACCGTAAAATGTCTTCGGTTTATACAGTGCACGCCGAGATAGCAAATAACAAACAGGGTGACACGGTAGAAGTGAAGCTTTAATTAAACAAACATGAAAATATATCAATATGTATCAGATTAGTGACGTTACAAAAGGTACAAATGATTTTAAAAAATCAACAAAAATCCAACGCGGTATTCGCAGGTACCCATCACAGGTTACCCATCCATATAGTGACCGCGTCCAACGTTGCTTGGCTTCGGTTGTCGGATGAGAACCTGTGTTTTCAATACTCTACACGACACAGTATTTCTCCCCACCACTTTTTGTCACACGAAAAGGTTGCAGATCCGAATTTCAAAGCACTCCATAAGAAGTTTCACTTCGTAAATCTATGAGCCACCTCCGATTGACTCACAACTATAGCTATGGCTTGGTGAAATCGAAGTTGAAGTTGAAGAATGTTCAGGTTTTCTTGCAATAAAAGACTTGTTGCTAGTAGAGCAGCGAAGGATGTGCTCGCGTTGCCGACTCGTACAAAACAGGATAACTATACCGCCCGCGCCGGTTTTTGAGGTCGCTCTCAGGCACGATTTCGAGACAAAGCACCGCTTACGCACGCTGGCGGTGCTCCGCCAATCAAAGCGCTCATTGCGTCCTATCTCACTATACAGGCGGGGCGGTATGGCGATGAGTCATCCTTCGCTTTCTATTTATTTGTTTACAAGTGTATTACATTTGTACTTACAACTAACAACTTATACTATTTTAAACTATTTCTACACAAAACACTATAAATATCTATAACTACACCACATATTACTATAATAACTATTTCTCACTACTCTACACGATATTATAAGTGGTAAATAAAACACGATCAGAGATATCTCTTTATTATCGCCTAAAACACATACTGATGGGTGTAACACATACCGATGGGTGTATCTTAACTATTAAACTATCCTATCAAATCTATGCACTCTATAAATCTACCTAAGACAATATTAGATCTATTATCAATTATTTTACACACATTATTTATCAACACGGATCATTCTAAACTGTCGCGAACATACTCCCGCCGCAGCTCTTGTAGCTGGAGAACTCTAGCGTTCGCGATCGTCGTCCGTTGATGATCCTACACGAAGTATCGCTAGCTTTTTCGTCGGTCGGCGCAGGGTACCTTTCGTTGTACGCACGTCGACAGCTCGTACCTCGCCGTCCGGTCCCGGATATGTCGTTACGACGACGCCTCTTGGCCACGAGTCCCGCGGCAGCGTTCCATCCGCGATCAAAACGAGGTCGCCGATAGCGATGTTACCACGCGCACGCGGCTCCCGCCGGTGTTGTAATTCCGGTAGGTATTCGCGAACCCAGCGACCCCAGAACTTATCCGCTAGTTGCTGGCTGAAACGCCATTCTTTGCGGCCGGCGGTGTCTTGTTCAGTGAAAACACCAGGCAGCGGGACTCTAGACGGACCTCCGAGCAGAAAATGATTCGGAGTGAGGGCCGGTTCGTCTTCGGCGGCGGTCGATACGTGTGTGAGTGGTCGACTGTTGATTGTATGCTCCGCCTCTGCCAGTAGCGTAGCTAACACCTCTTCCTTGGGCGCTCGTTCGCGTAGAGTGAAGTGTAGTGCGGTTTTGACGCTCCGCACTAATCTTTCCCACGCCCCACCCATAAACGGTGCGCTGGGAGGTATATAACGCCATTTAATTAAACGGCGCGACGCTTCCTCCTCTGTAACCTCGTGTGCTGCCCTCTGTAGTTCTTGATCGGCTCCTCGTAGATTTGTTCCTTGGTCGGACCAGAGTTCGGTCGGGCAGCCTCGCCGCGCGATAAACCTTCTTAACGCCATGATCGCAGAGTCTGTATTGAGACTGCCTGCGATCTCTAAATGTATCGCGCGGGTGGTGAGACACGTAAACAGTGCTACATAGCGCTTTTGTTGCGATCGTCCGACTGTAACTTGCATCGGTCCGAAATAGTCGAGTCCCGTATAAGTGAACGCCCTCTGGTGGTGCGCTACTCTGTTACGCGGGTGATTGCCGGTCGACGGTAGCGCCGGCTTAGCTCTCCGGATGCGGCACGTTTGACAACGTTTTAGTTGTGTGCGTACAGCGTTGCGTAGCTTCAATATCCAATACTGTTGTCGCACTTCGTTCGTCGTCGCTTCAAAGCCGCTGTGATGTAAATTCGCATGAACCCACAGGATAAATAAACGGGTCCACGGATGATTCCCGTCTAAGATAGGTGGTTCCCGCTGTGAATCCGTAATGTCGATCGCCGCCGCCACTCTCGATTTCAGTCGTACGACACCTTCGTCGTCTATAATAACAGCGTATTGAATTAATCGGCTGTTAGTTGATAACGCCGATCCTCTTCGCAGCGCGGCGAGATCTTCCGGGAATACCTCTTCTTGTTGTGCGCGTACCCATAGAGTCTTCGCTCGATGTAGATAGGTAGCGTCAATTTTGACTATATTTTCGCGAGTTGTGGCTCGCGTGAACGTAATTCCTTTATTTCGATTCGTTTTATGTTTTACGTTCCATGCGGGGTCTTTTTCGTGTATCGCCTTGTTGCGTTTCCTCACTATCGCGCACGTAATTTTCTTCGCTCGTACAATAGCAATGAATTGTAAAACTCGTGCTGTAGTTCGTATAAGACGCATCCAATTGGAAAATCGTGATACGTCCGGCAGACCCTCTGTTAAGCGAGTAACGCTTCTTATTAAGTGCACACGTTCTTCCTCCTTGCCGTGTGTTTGTGAGGCGGCGCTGTCCTCTGTCGGCCATTCCTCCTCTGCTCGATATAGAAAATCGGGCCCTCGATACCACCGATGTGTATCGGCGAAGTCACTCGGTGTCTCTCTTGTCGCGTCGTCGGCCACGTTTTGACTAGACGGGACCCATCTCCAGTCGGTAGTTTTCGTCACTTCTGCTATCTCAGCTATACGGTGAGCGACGAAAGGCTTGTACGCTCTAGGTCCCGTACGTAACCACGATAACACCGTGCGAGAGTCCGTCCAATATACTTGCTTTGAAGGCTTCACATCGTGCTCTTCGGTCGCCGTGCGAGCGAGACGACAACCGAGTACCGCGCCCTGTAGTTCGAGTCGCGGTATAGATACCGTTTTGAGCGGTGCGACTCGACCTTTGCCGGCGATCAAAGATACTTGTATATTGCCGTCTCTGTCTGTCGTTCTCCAATACACGGCAGCCGCGTACGCTGATGAGCTGGCATCTACGAACGTATGTATCTGTGCATCTCGCGCTCTTGTCAGCCCTGGATAGCAACGCGGTATCGAAATGTGTTGTAATAATCGCGCTTGTGCGATCCATTTTACCCACGCTGCGGCGTGCGCTGTTTCGAGCTTCGTATCCCAAGATATTCCTGAGCGCCACGTGTCTTGCATGATCCTCTTGGCTTGTATCGTGACCGGTGTAGCGACACCGAGAGGGTCGTATATGGACATCACCGTTCGTAATGCTTCTCTCTTAGTCGGCGTTCTATTACCGTTCCATATGTCTAACGGTACTTTACTTAAGTTCATATTGAACGTTAGCGTATCAGTTTCGGTTAACCACACCATTCCGAGAATTTTTTCACGATTTAGATGCACGACGTTTTTCTTATCTCCAGTCATAAATTTCGCGCGAACTTCGTTTGAATTAGAGGCCCATCGTTGTAAGTGAAAGTTGCCTCGTTGATGTATGTAGGCGACTTGCTCAGATATCTCTATTGCTTTGTCGACTGTATCGAAACTGCATAGGTAGTCGTCGACATAGTGATTTTTCACTATAGCTGTAGTCGCCTCGGGATGTGTCATCTCAAAGTCCGCAGCGTTTTTATTTTTAATATATATCGCAGTGCACGGTGATGATGTCGCTCCGAATATAACGCTTTTCATTCTATATTCGAGGGGCGCGCCTTGTCGTCGATCATCGCGCCATAGGAAGCGTTGCATATCGCGGTCTTCTTCTATTATTTTCACACGCATGAACATGTCTTGTATGTCCGCTGTAACCGCGATCGAATGCTGCCTGAATCGCATTAATACACCGGGTAGAGATTGCAGTAGATCCGGACCGGATAATAGCATGTCGTTCAGGCTAATTCCTCTGGTTTTCGCTGCCGCGTCGTGTACTATACGTATCTTGTCCGGCTTTTGTGGGTTGATAACCGCGAAATGTGGCAAGTACCATACTTTATTGGTTTTCGATGCGGGCGCAGGCTCGGCGTATCCTTTGTCTAGTAAAGCTTGTAGCTGCGCCTTGTACTTGCATTTCAATTGTTCGTTGCGATCGAGTTTTTTTTCAACTAACTCGAGACGTCGTACAGCGTTTTCGTAGCTATCCGGCGGTGTTATGTTATTTATTCGCCATAACAAGCCGGTTTCGAATCCTCCCGCCGGTAATCGATGCGTTTTTTCATGTAATATGTCGAGTGCCCGTTGTTCTTCCGGGTTATGAGAGCGTCTCGGTTCGACCCCTAGAGATTCGAGTGCGAAGTGTTCTCTCATCATGTTTTCGATGCGTGCTTCGCTGTCTTCGGGAACAGTGACGTGATTTATACGTGGTTTATATCTAGACGTCACATAGCGCGTTCCGTGGATAACCCAGCCGAGATCCGTAAGCGACGCTGCGGGTTCGGAGTTCATGCCCCGGCGCGTCTCGTGTGCGATAAGCAGTGGCCAGTTGTCTTGTCCCAGAAGTAACGTCGGTTTGCCTCCTTCATATGTCAATTGCGTTTCTATGTCTTTTAAATGTTGACACGCGCGTACTATTTTTCTCGAAACAGTTTGCGGCGACAAGTGTAAATCTTCCATCGTCCGAGCCGAAATATCGTAGCTCGGTGTGTTGTTGCCACAAATTTTGACGCGAACACGTTGAGCCTCTGTAGCATTTATTTTGCTACCGGCTACGCCTTCAATGTAGAATGGTGCACTGGGCCCGTTTGCTCCTATTTTGGCAGCCATTTTAGCATCAATCAATGTGCATGTTGAACCATCGTCGAGAAGTGCGTAGGTATGGCACGATCCTTTCGGTCCCGTCAGCTCCACAGGTAGTATTTTTAGAAACGCGCAGCTGTGTCTATTGTCTCTGGCTGACGTAACAATACCGGCGGCGGGCGCGTTATCTTCTTTCTCGCTCGGTTCTTTGTTTCTATGTAGCAACGGGTGGTGTGAATAATGACACCCATCTCGTTCGCACCGCCGAGTTTTACAGGAATGTCGAAACTTTCTAATTCCCAGGCAACGGAAACATAGCTTGTATTGTTTAGCTATGTCCCATCTCATAGGTACTTCGGCGTCTCTAAACGTCTTGCAATCATTCGAACGATGATTCCCTTTTTTACAGATCGGGCACGTTTTTATATTCATAGGCGATTTTTCGACGTTGTGAAAACTTCTGACTATTTTTCGATGCTCCCGCCGGTCTTCTGAGGCTACTAATTCGGCGGGTGCGAAGTTTCCACATCTCTCCGCGATTCGTTCGAAGAACTTAGATAACGTTATTAAATCAGGCTGCTCTTCTGGCTGTTCGGCTATGAAGTCGTAATAACGATGTCGTAGTGTCGCCGGCAGCTTGTCAATGACTTCTCTCACGACCTCTGCGTTATAGAGATAGTGTCTCTTGTTTAACGCTTTAATCGTCGCCGTGACATTGAAGATTCGCGATGCAAATAGGCACGTGTCTCTCGGGTTATCGTTGAGGCGGGGTAATGCTCGTAGTTTATTAATTTCGGCCGTTACTAAAGCGTCTGGTCGACCGAATCTCGATGTTAGTAACTTGATTACTTCAGCGGTCGTTGTATTGCCGACGAATAAACATTGTACCGCCTCTTTAGCCGCGCCTTTTAAACTTCTCCGTAATCTTCCGAGATTTTCCTGTTCGCTGCATGCGCTGGCCGATTCTTCATAAGCGACTTTGAATGGTAGCCAGTCGCTCGACGCTCCACTGAATAATGGAAGTTCTTGCACACGTGTTAACGGCTGGGTGCAGCGGGCCGCGAGTGTAATGGCGTTCGCTAGCTCGTTGTAATTAAACGCCGTATTGTAGACCGGGGGCGCTTCTATGCGTGCGGGTTGTGTTTCGCTCACGCACGTGTTCTTTTCTTTGTTCGCACGTTGCACAGGAATATCAACGACTTCGCACGTGGGTTTATCTTTATCTGTGTGCGTAGCCTTTTCGATGTGTGGCGCGAGCGTTAGTGTACTCTCGCGTATCCACGCTGATGTCCTGTCGTCTCTTACGGTTGCTTCGTCGTAATTACTTTCTTCGTCCGATTCTTCTTCAAGGGCTGCGACTCTGATTGCAGCGAGCTCGATCTGTCTTTTGACTAGCTCTTCACGAGCTTTTGTGAGCTCTTTTCTTCTAGAGGATGTGCTTGACGGCCGTGAGCTTCTCACGCTTTTGGCGGTGTGTGTAGCCCGTTTCCCATCGGTGTGCGGCTTTGATACGTCCATGGTACCCTCTGTATGGGTTGTGTTGGCCTCGATCGTCGCCGTCGATGGGTATGTGTGGCTAGTAGCGCCTGCGTCGTCTCCCGTTGTGACGATAAACGATTCGCTGGATTGCTGTGTCTGGCTTCTAGTTGTAGGCATTTTCTATATAGATTCGCCGTCTCTCGATGTACGCGTGGAAACGGTGAATGACGTGCCCCTCTTCTTTCTTGCAAGATTTTCTGCACGATGAATCGTTTCTTCTTTATTCAAGCTTCGAAATCTAACGAAGGACCATGAATATGGTCTTTTCGTCCTGGTTCAGCTATTTATCCGGCTTGCGAAGGACCATGAATATGAGCCACCTCCGATTGACTCACAACTATAGCGATGGCTTGGTGAAATCGAAGTTGAAGTTGAAGAATGTTCAGGTTTTCTTGCAATAAAAGACTTGTTGCTAGTAGAGCAGCGAAGGATGTGCTCGCGTTGCCGACTCGTACAAAACAGGATAACTATACCGCCCGCGCCGGTTTTTGAGGTCGCTCTCAGGCACGATTTCGAGACAAAGCACCGCTTACGCACGCTGGCGGTGCCCCGCCAATCAAAGCGCTCATTGCGTCCTAACTCACTATACAGGCGGGGCGGTATGGCGATGAGTCATCCTTCGCTTTCTATTTATTTGTTTACAAAAACATTACATTTGTACTTACAACTAACAAGTTATACTATTTTAAACTATTAAACTATACTATAAATCTATGCACTCTATAAATCTACCTAATACAATATTAAATCTATTATGAATTACTTTGCACACATTATTTATGAACACAGATTACTCTAAACTGTCGCGAACAAAATCTGATATCGAAATAAGATCCTATAAGTAAATTCATAGTCAAGTCAGCACGTACGTCACACTGCTATGGATAGTTTTGTTATTTCGCGCGGGAAATCCTTTTGTTGCTTGAATTCGCGTTAAATGGTAGGGAAGTTAGTATGGGGAGGTACGCTCAATCGGCCGAATTGAATCTTTGTCTTCTAAGGCCATGTAAGGCAACCAATTTCTCTTGACACCTGTTGTACTATTAAAAACTCCCCAGAGGCCAATAAATCTATGTGACACACGGGGCATGGTAGGTCACGTGAAGCTAGTTATTACTATTCGAATTGGAAGGACCTCGTCCTCCCTGTCAGACTCGTTCACAAATAAATCAGAACCTAATACGGTGCGACACGATTGTTAGAATTTTTTCTATGTTATTGAATCTTCTCCTATCGCAATAAAAATATAGACAAATAAGTTGACAAATTCAAGAGTATTTTTTTCATAACTAAATTCGTTATTGATATTACGTGTATTTCAAATGATAGTTATAGTAAAAAAAAATCAAAATAGTGAATATTTTATCTATGGCTTACCATAGATTAATTCATTAAACAGTTACAAAAACAAAAGTTATCTAAGCAATTAATTATTACTTGTACCTGGTATCCTAGTAGCTACAAATAAGAAAGTCCAATGCTAAATAATTTCAAGTCTTTATCTTCTTTCATTTACGAGCAATTTACTGAAAGTCAGTATTATATTTATACAAAAATCGTCATGTAAAAAGATAAAGTAACCACTCAACTCCTCGACTTATCAAAAGAGGTAAAGGCATCTCACACACGCTGACGCATGACCGAACATGCATGGACAGACATATTAACATGCAGACGCTCAGAGGACGTGTACGGAGGGCCTTATTTCATGCTCCATGGAACATCTTATCGCCGGAGGTCTCGGGCTGAGAGCGCTAATTATAATTACTAATGCTCATGTGCTCAAAGTTGTTTTTGAGCTTTGTATTTTGGTTTATTAGATCGCCGGCGCGTCTAATACTGTCGTAACGTAGGCTGGCCTTTAACCTCCGCACATACATAAAATTTAAGCGTCTGTAGTTTTTCCGGGATTATTCTCCGATTGTAATGATTTTAACGAGACTTTTACTGGTAACTAACTTACTATTCAATGTATTATCTAGGTTATTATTATTAAGATTTTCTATAGCAGCTAAACAATAATTATAAAATTTACCAGAAAGTATTTAATATTAGGAAATAGGTTATAGGGATTGATTAATGACTATTCCTCCAGAATAAACCGTAGTTTCCAATAAACAACAAAACCATTTCTAGAAGAAGGACTAGTAATACAAACATCATCATGATCAACCTGTAAGAGCTGCATGACCATAGGCCTCTTCCGAAGGAAGGTATGACCATAATCAGCACGCCAGCCCACGGCATATTGGCGGTTTCTAACTCTGAGAAATCCACAGTTGTATTTTTTTCCCACAAACAGCAGTACTACAAGGACATTTATATCTCAGGTTTAGATTTTCTTGCGATGATTTCCTTCACCGTCAACCGATAGATAGTGTTACCAATTTAAATTAGCAAACGTACGTGAATTGTCCAAAAATTCGTTGGTACATGACTTCACCAATCCACCAACTACTATTATAGATATTACTTCATATAGGGATTATGCTAGAATAAATAAACCAACAACTGATTTCAAAATAATACACAGGAAGGAGATTTTAATACGAAGTTTAAAATAGCATTAAGTCCGCGTTTAAATTAATCGCCAAACCTTGGATATAATGGAATTAACTTAATCGAATAGTTGTTTACATTGTGTCATTGGGAGCAATTAAAATTGTTTCGGGAGACAATAAATCATTGGCGTGAAAGTGAAACATCACGGCGGGCCGCGGTGTGCTCACCTTGCAATAAATTTCCCAATTACTAGGAGAATTTTGTAATGGCATCACGAAGGGCGAGGCTGCGTTCGAAATAAAATTTAAATTAATTACTAGTCGGCTTTAACGCTAAGCACAAATAGGTAATTATACAAACCGTTAACTGTCCTGTTTCTTTTGTTTTGTCTGGCGAATGCTTTAAGGACCTATGTAACCATGTTTTAAATTTTCACGGATAATTTTAAATCCTACATTTAAGCCCTTATTAATACAATGACTTTGCTAACCGTATAGTTGTTTATACTTTGTGGGTTTTAGAATTTGACCAAAACCTCACCTGGTAGCAAATGACGATGAGATCTAAAATAGTAACACATTACGATCGACGCGTTGTCCGAACAAAATAAAACTCAGCCATCATAACTTCAACGTCCTTAAACTATATGAAGTTATAAGTGTAATAGTATTAGTATTTAACATTACTTAAAACAGGTTTGCTTTTTAATTACAGTGTACTTAAAGACTTAGTAATTCGTTTCCAGAAATGGGAAAATAGTATTTATATTGTACTCAATAGGAGAATCTTTCGTATTTCTACAATCATTCATACAATAAGCAGTAATTAAACAAAATACCCTATTCAAAAACCAAACGACTATCCTCGGAAATCAATATGTTGTCATTGTTTTCTTTTTTGGTTTATTTGTATTTATAGCTGTATTTCTTCTCTGTTTATCTATCCTAAATAATATTATAAATACGAAAGTAACTCTGCCTGTCTGTCGCGCTTTCACGCCAAAACTACAGAACCGATTTAACTGAAATTTGGTACTCAGATAGTCTGGAGCTTGAGAAAGAACATAGGAACATAAGAACATACATTTTAATGCGAAAAAAGGGTTGAAAGGGGGTTGAAAAGTTGTATGGAAGCATCGTCATTTTTGAAGTTAAAAGCTAGGAACTTATTTTTACGGTGTTGATTCGGTGCAAATAAATATAACATTCAATGTTTGTAAAAGTTTTAATCGCCAAGGGTGTAAAATAATAATAGGAAATAAGGGATGAACGTTTGTATGGAAATATGTAAGGTTCCGCTCCAATTTGAATATTTCGATAGCTCATTTATCGAGAAAGACTATAGTCTATATATTATTACGCTAAGATCAATAGGAGTCCGGTGAAGCTGTTAAGACCTTGCTTGGTCAATAGTGTAGTCAGTTCGAAAAAAAAAAAAACAGTAAGAGTGGAGCAAAAATGAAGAATGTTTCAAAATCTGGACTTTTTTCCTTTTGAGAGCTTCCGCTGCATGTCTGTTAGCTCAAAGTCATTATTCCAAACGGGCGAAGTCGCGACCAGAAACTAGTATTTCTATAAGTGAAAATTTATAATTAATATGTAACTATGTTACTGTGTCGTTATTTCATTAATGTTAGCTGTAAGTTTTCCTAAATATATATATTTATATATATATATTAGCAAAAGCCACACCGTTTTTTCATGTTAGTGCAATAATTATATATATATAGTACAAAAATAATCTTAACTAATATACTACAAAGATTTATCGCAAATACCTGGACAATATGTTATTTGTTTCATACAAAGACAATTTCAGAAAAGAGGCAAATTAAGACACTATTACCAGCGTTACGCTTTATATCTCGCCCCGTGCCGCCTATGTTACAATATAATGCTATGATTTATAATGCTTCATGATTTACGGGGCAATCAGATTCTATTTCTTATTGGTTTTAGGGATAACATTAATTTGTAACGTATATTACAGAGATGCCCTTTTTAAAATGAAAATATATAATATAATACAAAAAAAAATATTTCAATTTCATTTTTATAGTAATACTAGCGGGACCGGCGGAAGTTAGCGTGTCTTGAAAAAAAATCCCAAAAGTCAACCGCAGCGCCATCTACCAGGTCCAATGAATCTACACCATTCTCGGATCAACTGGAATACGCACACAAAATTTCATCAAAATCGATCCAGCCGTTTAGGAGGAGTTTTGTGACATACACACGTACAGAAGAAATGTATATATAAAAATAAAGTAACCTACAGGAAATTATTAATTACCCGACAGTGTAGAAGAAGAATAATTTGTTTCGAAAGCCTCAGGTTCACTGGCACGTATTATATGTAGCCTTAAGGACTTGATGGATCTTATATGAAATATCATTAAACTCGTCTTTGCTATGGGAGTAATATAGGCTATACCATATTTTATTTTTAAATCTCTTAGTAAAAAAGGGAGGTACAAAACAATATCTTCGCATACGAATACAGTGGTAGGTGGGAGAGCCACACTGAAACTGTTACTGGTTTCAGCATGAATGGGTCGGCTCGCCCGGGGTACTACCACCCGACCCACAAAAAACTGACGTGAAGTAACAGTGCTTGCATTGTTACGTTTCGTTCGGTTGATGAGAGCTCCGGAGGCCCACCTCTCCTCTCTTTCAGCCCTCTCCCCTCCACTCCCCTCCCACCAAGCACAGGCTGGTAACGCACTTGCGACTCCCCTGGTATTACTATGGACGGTGATGATCACTTAACATCAGATTACCCGCCTGTTCGTTTGTCTTGACGTGACAGGAACACTCGACGGAATTAACAAATCTTTCATTAAGTAAAAAAAGTTTTAATGTTTTGTTGTTCTACGCTAATAATTTTTGTTGTGTTTTTATACTATCAGTGAATGAAATAGTTTACAAATTATTGGTACTAACTTGATTTAGTTCCGAAACAGATTTGAGACGTTATGTATATAATGTTCCATAGGTGCCGTGTACATTAATTTAGCAAACATTCCGCGTCACATTGTGTACACACTTCCGCACTCAGTTGAGTGTTAATTTGACGATGACTGTCGCGCCGCCATCCGTCATTGCCGTGGGCCCGTCGAGAGTCGTCTTTATGACGCCTAATTTGAACATCATTCGGCAAACGGAAAGGGTAACTTATTGTAAGAGAATGATTTGCTAATTCTCCTCCATTGTATAAATGTAACCATTATTAATTAGTTTTATTAAATTTTATAGGATAAATTCATTCATCGTGACTTATAGTTTCCGAACTTCGTGTTCGATCCTCGTTGAATAATTGTGTTTTATTCTGGGAAAACTATAATAAGTAATGTTTTCTATTAGTAATATTGTCAGTAATTTTCATTATAAAAGAGAAGGTAAATGCTCTTTTTAACATTAACATTATACAACGTGGATTTAGAATTTCTATTTTATTAAGTTGTATTTTTTGTACGTATCGCTTGGAGAATATTACAATATCTTTCGGCATGTCTGTCGTCATGCCAGTCAACAACCACCACCATAAAAGTCTCGTGGTAGCTTGTATTCTGGCTGATAGAAAAAGGCGACTTATCAATATTACAACGATATGATATCACATGCACTTTAATATTAATAATTCATTAGTCGCTCTATTAATGCTTATAATTTGGAAGAATGTAAACGAGAAATAATCACATCATTGAGTTCTTTTTAAAGTGAAACTTTTTTCCATCGCCTCAAATCGTTTAGTCCATCTATCGCATGTTGCATTGCAGCCGGCCGCGGAGTAGTAGTAAAGTGAATAATTCAATGATTTAAGTAAATATTGTGCTCAGTTTCAACACGCGTCTATCATCTGAATGATTGTATTTATAATGTACATATACTGTACTCTAATACGCAGGTTGAAATTAAAATGTATAGTGGTATATGTTGTCTAGTATTGATTTTCCATAATCATTCCCATTTTCTAATTATTAAATTAAGATTACGAACGCGATTTTAACACCCTAAATCGTATAATTTTCGATTAAATGCCTATAATCCAGAAAAACTTTCACTTGCATCGTGGTTTCATAAAACCACGCAATGTTTTTTTAAGAGACATGTTATCAATTGCTCAGTTATTTTTATACTTAGTTACCTACTATCATATTTATCAGCGTTATTTCTTAAAAGATCTCTCACGTTAATGAAACATATACCTAAATTAAATTTCATATTTCAACAGGATTACAAAACTAAGTTCTGTTAATCGAAACAAGGATATATACATCGGTATAGTTTACTACGTATTTAGAACTCGAGTAAAAGAGAAGTCTGTTAAAATTGCATGAACGTTGAAGTAAAGGGTTCGGGAATGTTGTGTTATTCTTTGTTCGGTTGAAATTGGTCACACGTTTAAAAACTGCAACAATTATATGTAGTCTTTTCTTGTTTAGAATGTTCCATTACAACTTATTATAATGGAATTTGTCTAATAATTATGTTTATTTGAAAGGTATTTTGTGTTCAAACGTGCTTAAAACTGTCTTAAGAATTATATACCTATAAGTACATATTTTATGTTGTTCGTAATTTTCTAAGTTTTTAAGCTGCTGGTCTTTATATGAGTGTTTTTCGTTAAAAGGATTCTATATCTTAATAATTACGTCTTTTTAAATTATTAACAATACCGTAAAAATTACAAATTAAATTTTGGCTTCTGATAGAAACTCTTCCGGTAACTCAACTTGTGTAAGATAGTATTATAAATTTATTTTTAACGCTACTATATGTCTAACCGAAATTATATTATTGTTAATATTTATAATTACGGATTAAAATAGAAAATCCATTTCTCGGAACAAAGACGCGCTTGATAATTGGACGCGGCCGTTCAGAATGCGCGCTAGACGAGACTTAATTGAGGTTTTAGAGTTGGGCTAATTCGCGCACCTTCGATCAGAGCTCTTACCTGTCCCTTAGAGGGGCTTCGTCTGGCGGCTTGGTTAGCAACAATAATACTGCGGCGAGGGTTAAGTGAGGTCTAACGCTTGGTGTTATGTTTCTTGTTCTCCGATTTATGCAAATGATTATACTTTGAATATCTCTATATTATTTCTCTTACAACTTAAATAGTGTCTTTGGTTATTATATATTCTTTTTATATGTATCTTTTTATGTTATATGTGGCAAACGAACAGGTAGGTCACCTGATGTTAAGTGATCACCACAGTCCATCGACACTAACAACACCAGAGGAGTCGCGAGTGCGTTGCCACCCTTTGGGGGAAGGGTTAGGAGAGGGAAAGGGAGAGAAGAGAGGAAAGGGGAGGGGAAGTGGGCCTCCGGCACTCTCACTGACCGAACGAAAAGCAATAACGCAACAAGCACTGTTACTTCACGTCGGTTTTCTATGAGAGAGTGGTACTACCCCGGGTGAGCCAACCCATTCATGCTGAAACCAGTAATAGTTTCTGCATGGTTCTACTACCATTAATTTTTGTATAAAATATTATACATTATCATTTTACCACAATCATATCTGATGTTACATGACGATGTAATATAGAGGCGAACTAGCTCCTAAGTGCAGCTGCCTGAATACATCTATAGGTGTTTGGTAACAAATTTTCATCTTAAGGATGCTAGCTAGTCAAACGTGTTTAGAAAAAGACTTAGCACCATGCTATGGCTTCAACGCGATATTTTCTTTCACCGAAAGCTCCCATTCATTCGCAAATATTCGAACCTACATCGATCGATGCAATGACTGAATAGCCATTAGCCGATTCATTTTCAGGTTGTTATGACGTCCCCCCTGATAAATACTCATCTTCCAATATCTTATCGCAATTTATTTTTTGTACTTCAGTGTAATATAATCGTTTGTGAGTATAAAAAAATAATTTGCCCTAGAAAAACTATTTCACAAAAGAGAAACGCTCGCCGCGCACATTAAGAATTCTGTCACGTGCGGTTCAACAAAAAGTAACAAGTAAATATTACGGAGACTACCCGATAGAAGTCGGGTGCGGATAACAAAAAGTAGAGGCAGACCGGACCGGCCCCCTCGACACCCGCACAGATATGATAATCCCGGGTATGTAAAATAGTAAAATTTAAGGCCTGTACCATGTGAAGAATTGAGTTCGTACCGTAAGCAAATTATTCTAATGTGGCCCTTTTATTCGAAGCACACTCAGTTTGGGGCGGCGCACTCCACTGGTTCATTTGGGTTTCAATAAAATACTAGTAACCTTATCTAAATAGAACTATGATTTGATTCTCTGGTACTATAGAAACACTGTCGATTATAATAGATATTTCATTGACTGTAAAATAATATTATAGTATGCAACTAGTGTATTTTCACAAATCTGGCTCTCGTCGTGATTTGAATATGTTAAACGTTTATTGATATATCTATAATATTAAATGCACATAAAGAATAGAAATAAATAAAAAAAGATCTACTTCAGCTTACAATAACTCCCCCAATGGTCAGTGGATACGTCAATTCATTTGTGAATAAGGGCGACATATCTCCGCGACGGGATCCGGTCGGGCCGGCGTATATCGTCTCGCTTGTCCGATTTGCATAGCGTCGAAAAGTACACAATCAGATTTACCTCATCAAGCCAACGGGGAGCACAATAATTCTTCCTTACATTTGGCATCTTCCTGTATAGACTCCATAGAACCTCTTTTTGCGCGGTCCAGCCGCCGGCGGTGTTAGCGATACATAAATTATCACGATCGGTCATCCCTTAAAAACAAGTTTAGCTCTTTATCCGTAGGAGAGTAAGTTAAAGAATGGCTCGACCGTACGGTACCCTCCGATTCGTTACGTATTCAAATAATTTCGCCATCCTGTTTTTGCGTCCGTTTGAATTGCGTTGTGTAATTCCAAATACTGTTGTGCCCTTTTACAGGGTCTCCGCTGCTATTGATTTTGATTAATTAGTTCTACATACAATTTGAGAACTTTTCTTTTGTCAAGTAGTCGGGATTTTACTTTGTTTTATTTTTCACGAATAACCTATCCTTACATATATTGATAACTATGTAAATAAATATTTCCATGGATTAATGTTTAAATGATGGACCGAGCTTGCTAAAGCACGGAGGTAAGTCCCCACTGACGAGCTCCGAGACAGGTTGTCCTTTTACCAAGGGAGTGGATGCCGACTTACGACTCTCCTGTAACTCCCCATGGTTAATTATATAACATAGTTTAAGTCAATGTGCGCATATTTGTAGTATATATTTAAATCTTTTATATTTAGTTTCTCGTAACGATTCAGACATTAAGCATTTGTAGAGCTTCAGTTGGCAGACTTTGGTTGCCTAACGTTCTTGCCACATTTAACTCCGCAAGAAAAAGTTTCATAATATATTTAAACAGAGGAAACCTTTTAATAAATATTTCTCGCAACCATGTTTTCGTTACCTAACTGCTTGATAGAAATAATATGGTTGCTCTTATTTTTGTTCAATTACAGTTAATTCAACTAAACGTTATAACAGACGGTTACTTCTATTGCGATATCTGATCGTACATAATTTAGTCCTGAATCCTTATTCAGAAATTTTATTGAGATACTAACTCACGAATACGTTCTCGTGAAAATGAACACATGTTTCACCTATTTTTTACATCATAGGAGGCAAACGAACAGATGTGTCACCTGATGTTAAGTGATCACCACCCTTCACAGACACTTGCAACGCCAGAGAAACCGCAAGTGCGTTGCCACCCTGTGTTTAGGGGAAGGGAAGTGGGGGAGGGAAAGGAGAGGTGGTTTTCCGGCGCTCTCACTGACCGAACGAAACGCAACAATGCAAGCACTGTTACTTCACGTCGCTTTTTTGTGAGAGGGTGGTAGTACCCCGGGCGACTAAAACGAGTAATAGCTTCAGTGTGGCTCTACCGCCTACAAAAATTAAACTCCTGGATTATTTATGTATTGTCTTTTTTATATAGTTATATAATCAGTATTATGTTAAACATTTATTTACTGATTTTAAGTTACCTCGATTAAAATGTAGTTCTGGTGCTTAAGACACATAAAAATGTAGTGATATGTTGATTTAATAATACTCTGAAAATTCCTCTATCTTCAAGTCGGTTAAGCCATTTTAGATATTAATATGAATAAACAACAGACGTATAGACTTTATTTACTTGTTTGTATAGATTTATTAGATTCATATTTGTAAGATCGGAAAATGTATGTTATTTCCATGTAGTAACTTTTATATGTAAATATAAACGTTTTGTCGGAGCAAACAATATAGTATTTTATCACATTTACTGTAGTTTTGATGAACGTCCGCGGTATCTAATCTATCTTCCGCCGCGCTGTTCACCAGTCCATCCTGAAAACTTGTTCAAGAGCGTTGCAAGATAAAGCTTGGTCATAATATGCATGCGACACACGTCTACTCTTTACAAATTCAGCGCTGATGTGAAGCCATTCATATGGCGGATAAGTTTTGCTCGTTGTACGACCGCCTGAATACCGTGATAAGTTCTCGCGATTTGACAATGAATGCACAAAGATACACATTATTTCATGTATAATTTGAATATTATCATATATTTGGACTGTTTTTAATATTTATATGACCTTAACTTGATGCTTTTTTTTCCATGGTGCCTTCATGTACCTTTTTTAGGTGGGGGAGCAGGGACGGCCGGCTGGCACTGCGTCTGCTCCCCCGACAGGTGTAAGCCCCTCAAGAGGCCCTGACTGCTGTCTGAGGGGTCAAAGATGGTAGACCGCTCAAAGGGGGAGTGAGTGTTAGACCCCCCTGACGAGCTGTGGGAGCAGCATCGGCACAATGGGCCTGTGCAGTTTAAACTGCCAGGGCGACGGACATACCACCTTAACCTTCACTTGATGCTGAAAACAGATAGTATATGTCACATTATATAAATATTACACGCAGATTCTTGAAACAGAATAAATGCCTGGTGAGGACATTACAGGTATACAAGCCTTGTTAGATCTACTGTCTGACTCGTTCAAATTCGGAATGATAGTGTATAAGTTACCATAATTCAAGTTCACAATATTATGGTCAAAGGTCAAAATTCAAAACTACCATGAGGCGAGCAAAGCAGCGAAAAGAAACTAGTATTTATATGAAATAATTTTATTAAGTGAAAATGCAAATAAGTCATAACAAGGATATACTGTAATGTGTTACATGTAGGAAGAGACGAGCGTTTGAGATCGATATTCGACCTGGTTCAGAGGCTAGGATACATTATCTAATAATACATTTTATGTTGTAGGATAAAACGCATTTTCTTATAGTATATTTTATCAATTCAATAAAAAAATTATTATTATTATTTTTACATGTAATTACAGAAAGTGCAGTGTCTTTCTGCAAGATAAGGTGAACGGCAATCGTCGCTTTTTCCTAAGAAATTGACTTAAATTCAACGCAAATATATATTTTACAAATACTACTGCAAAGTGGATATACAAGTACCTAAATACTATCTTAAAAGACTCAATAAATTCGTGAAATATTTCCCGTACCACTGGACTGTGACGTGACTACAATAAGTATCCTATAACCGTGACACATGTCGCCAATGGCATTAGTGGAATAAAAATCGTTCGACCGACCGCTATGGAGCGGAACGCTCCAAAGTTCCGTGGACTGGCATGTAGTCAGGCATGGGGGTTCGTTCGGTTTTGGTAATAAAGTAGCTTCCATTAGTCATCACGTTAAACATTTAAAATATTACATATGAAATTGAACTTACGATCTATACATTTAAATAAAATTGAACTGCACGATGTTTGTACAGGTTAATGTCGGAAATAGTTGAGCCATATTAATGAACAATATTAATGAACATATTACTGATAGATAAAAGACTTTATAGTATTGTCTAGGCTACATATAATTAGGTACCATTTTGATAAGGGCTAAGTTATAATGATGAGATTTAATATAGGTAACTTAGAATAGGTAAGAGGGTTCTAAATTTCTAAAATAAAAGTTAGCCCTTTACTCGTCCCTATTTTGAAGCTCCAATTGGAATAACAAAACCATTTTTACGAAAACTAAGTGTCGGACTAGTATTTAATATAAAATGAGATAATATGGATATTAGTTATTTTGTTGGTATTTTTAATCGAGTACATACGTAAATACATCAGAGATATTTTATTTCTGTAAAATTACTTCAAATCATCTAAACTTTGACAAATAAATGTTATTTCAAAACATACAATCATTGAAAAACGATTATTTAAATTTTATTGAGAAAAAGTATGTTTTTATTCCTCAAAGTCATTTTTCTTACTTCCTACTACAATTGTTTGTTAGCTTTACCATAAAACGTCGATATATAAAGGCTCGATTGCTTTAAAATATAATATACTGTTATGATCATATTATTTCAATCTATTACATACCTGGTAACATATTATTACAATCGAAAAACGTATGGGGGGTCCAGCAGAGCATGCAGCGATGATTCATGCAGTTATTCAATAAGCCAAGCCATTCGCTCGTCTGGATTTACGATACCGTGAAAGTCTACGTAAAAACAGACTTATGGTAAGGCTCACGAATTTACTTATTTAAAATAGTATTACGTTGATAAATAAAGATCTAATAAATACGTCCCATTGTATATTTCTCATTCATGTACTAATTTAGGCTTTTACTCTCCGGTCAACAGAATATCTAGGTCATTTAACTTATTCCATAAAACATGCGACATTTTGTCAACTAAACGAAATCATTTTAAAACAGCGATAGAGACATATCAGTCTATTCACAAAATACAGTTATAATTGTTTCAGTATTTCTTTTTTTCTCTTTCTGTTTCAATTTCCTTGTTTTTGTATTATCATGTTTTTTTTTGATATGTATAATAGTTTAATATTTAGTTTTATTAATATTTAATTTATTGTTGGAGCATGCCGTGGTTGTCCCTAAATACGACTACATTTATAATGTATCACGATAGTCCTACTTTTTATATATTTACTAATGTATTGTCATCTTGACGCTCCTAAAATAAATAAATAATTAACAACATAATCTAATATGTAACATTATAACAAGTTTCTTATTTATATATGTTATGCTGAAACGGGTTTGAACCTTGGCTTAAAGATGTTTGTATTTAGTCATTTAATTTTTTTTTCTGTTATATAGATTAATGTACAATATTCAGTTTAGCATACATTGTTCATAGATTATTTTAAACATTTAGTAACTGTAATGAGGGATTTAGGTAAATATATTTAAAAACTTTCGAGTCACTGTATGCCCCATTCTTATAACTGAGTACATTATTTGCTAGAAAGCCAATAACAGCCTCATGGATTGAATTATTTAGATAAGTTTCAAAACAGATTGTGACTATCCGTCCACCTCTTATTTTTATAGTTTTTAGACTTAGTTATTAAATACAATCTCACCAAACGACACGATAAGACTACATCGAGAATTGCTCACAAGTGGACCTGCCGGAACACGCTTTTTGGTGTTTTACGATATATTCTAAACTTGAACGATATATAGCTTTTTTATATTGTAGCGGGCAAACGAACAGGCGGGTCGCCTGATGGTAAGTGATCACCGCCGTCCATAGACACCAGCAAAACCAGTGGAGTTGCAAATGCGTTGCCAACCTATATTTGGTGGGAGGGGGAGGGAGGGGAAGAATAAGGAGAGGAGAGAGAGGTGAGGGGAATGGGACGTGGTCCTCCGGCACTCTCACTGGCCGAACGAAACGCAACAATGTAAGCACTGTTACTTCACATCGGTGTTCTGTGAGAGGGTGGTACTATCCCGGGCGAGCCGACCCATTCATGCTGAAACCAGTAATAGCTTCAGCGTGGCTCTACCACCTATAAAGTTAGAAGGGCATTTGAAAACACCTACCATCATGTCCATCATACTATTGGTATGGTATGGAACTATGGAATAAGCCGTGTTGGTTGAGTGGTTTGACCGGTGGAATGTCAATTCGATGTCTGCCGGTTTGAGCCCCGGTATGTACCAAGGAATTTTTCGGAATTCGTATACATTCACTAATATTACACTAACACTATCGGCTAGCGGTGAATGATAGTTTGAAATCGTCAATACGTCATGGGCTGGCGTGGTAATAGTCCCCACCTTTTTTTTATGTCATTGATGGCAAACGAACAGGTGGGTCACCTGATGTTAAGTGATCACCACCGTCCATAGACACTAACAACACCAGAGGTGTCGCAAGTGTGTTGCCACCCTTTGGGGGGAAGGGTTAGGGCAGAGAGAGGAGAACGGAGGGGAGGTAGTCCTCCGGCGCTCTCACTGACCGAACGAAACGCAACAATGCAAGCGCTGTTACTTCACGTCGGTTTTCTGTGAGAAGGTGGTACTACCCCGGACGAGCCGACCCATTCAAAACCAGTAATAGTTTCAGCGTGGCTCTACCGCTCTTTGTCCGGTAACAGACTTGTGACCCTGCAAGGGTTCACTTAGAGGTGTGATGATCATGCTACGGCTACATCAGCGTTTCCGTCGCCGGAAGCTCTTTTAACATGCTAACAATGTAATTTCAGTAAGGAAAAATATGGCATTGGACAATCGCAGTTCAGTTTATCATTACTCATATCTGTAGAATTTTAAACTAATCAGGCCAATTATGAATACGGTATGGGTTAATTTTGTCACCAATTTCAGGTTAATTTTGCTTTAAACGCCGCCACCTTTCCACATTTTGGTATAAAGTGCATCGTCACAAAATAGGTGAGATTAATAGTAAAACGTAATTTATTCACGAACATCGAGTTTACTTCATCACTTTTTGATATTCGGTATCGATACATAGGAGTATAAAACTTAAAAAGTTTTTCCGTGAATGTTTGCGCAAGGAACAGGGCACGTGCGATCGACACGGGTCTCGACCCCCGATACCGGCGAGACGCACAAATCATGCGACATGCCGAACTTACACTCAGCTAAATCAACCTACAATGTATCATATCAGAAATACGTGTTTTCCCCTTTTAACAATCCATAAATTTATTGTTTTAAAAGATTACCATGGCAACAATCATAAAAATAACTTTTATGTCGAACAAATTAACAAACTCGACATTTCTCGTTAACCAGAATTAACTCCTTGGCTCATAAAATGAGAATAATACGAATCGACTAAAATAATTAAAGCAATAAAATTCCTTAGAAATATATTTCAAACTAGCTATTGTCCATGGATTTGATCGCGTTACTATATATTTGATATGTCCCTCTATAATGGTAGGTACATACTCTTTTTCTGACTTAAAACGTACGTACGTACAACGTATATGCAAAATGTCATGAGGATCTGTTAATCTGCTAATTGTTAAAATCGTAACAAATAAAAATCCTCAGAAATATATTTCAATTTTCAAACTAGCTATTGTCCGTCGATTTGCTCGCGTTACTATAGATTTGATATGCCCGTTCAAAACGGTACCTACTCTTTTTCAGGCTAAAAACTATTTAACGTCCCCCTTACAACGTATATGCAAAATTGTATGAGGATTTGTTGATCTGCTAATTGTAAAATCGTAACAAATAAAAAAACTTACATTCGCATTTATAATATCAGGTATTATAAGGTAGGTAAAATTTATTCTTTTATAAGAATTTGAAATTCAAACCCTGGTGGAATATATTTCCTAGAATGCATATTTTTAGAAAAACCTACAATTCTCCCGATTTTTACAAGGCAATAAAATATTGAAATAAAAATTGTCCCGCAAACCACTGCAGTAAAAAGCTAACCGTTTTATGGCGCCTACAATATAATGAAATAATCGTAACTGCCATCGACGTCACGTTGAATTGCCGATAAATCTTCCCCGGGTCATATTGTCCGCTGTACTCTTGGTAACACTTTAATATCGAGAAATATCATCACAGTAATCGAACGCACTAGCCATACCGTATAAATCATATCCCCGCATCCCGCTCCCGTTTATTTTTTAGACTTTCCATTTCCAAATAAAGTCCCTGAGCAGCGAGCCACTGCCTCCGCCTTCCGGGGCGGTTTTTATATGATTTGTTGGCTGTCGGCCATTTCCCTTAATATTGTCAATATTTCAAATATTAATTGTTATAAATCAAGAAAGTTTCTCGTTTTTATTGCCGATTTCGAAATTGGGCTCTTTATTATGATAAAATTAGCAAAACCATACATACAGCCATCACGTGAATCAAATTGTTCTATAAAAATTTTATTCTCAGAGTTCTTTGATAATCATTGTTTATTTTACATAATGGATCAAGGCGTCTTACAGGGAATTTTGGATGCATCTACAAGTATAGAAGCCAAGATATTATACAAGTTTGTCAGTAGATTTAAGATCTTTCGTAAATATATTAAGTTTAGTGTGCTATGGGACTATCATGTTCTGCGTGAAACTAAGTCCCCAAATTAAACAAAGAGATTAAAAGAATCGTGTGAACGCATATTCTGATGCGGCTCAAGGTATCCAGTACTGACTTAAACACCCGACGAAAACCGAGTATTACCGACAAGAGCCGAACTGTGAATACCTATGTCAGCGAGGTATCACAACGCGAAACCCTTCACGGGGTCTTCACGGGTTAATCTTAATTAACTGCTTTTATAGTAATTTCAATCTTCAAAACTTAAATATGAGTAAAAACGTGGTGCTCTATTAGGTGAGTAATATATATCATAACATGAGTTAAGAATATTTTTTTCACAAAATTTTACTGAAGTATGTGTACACTTTCACCTTTATTATACTAATTTCTTTTGTAGTGTAGCTGGATTTATAAATATAACATACATTAGGTAAACTTTATACAAATAACAGTAACAGTAGAAATAAGACTAAAATAAGCACAGTTCTAAAGATTTAATTTTGTTATCTTTTCGATTTATATTCAAATGAAAATATATTTAAATTCTGTACAATGTTTTTTTACAAGTCAATAAGGATTGTAGTTACTATAAAGGTAAATAGAATCGATGAACGAGTCATACGTCCGAGGGGAAACGTGTTAAATTATGTACATACACTTAACTCGTCAATCCACGCACTACTTTGAAAAAGTTCCGCCCATAAAACATTAACAAGCACTCAAGAAAATTCCCGGCCGTTGGCTCGTTCGTTAAGTAGTGTCAGCCTGTAGTTTTTCCCACCTCGACTTCACTGTCCACTTCAGTCCGTAGGGTCGCTGTCAACGCGATTGGCGAGCCGATATCTCCCTCGAGTGTCGCCCTCCAGCCCTCCGAGCGACTTCAGCACGAAGATCATCGCAAAGCCTTCAATTAATGACGAACAATGGCCCTTACGCGCCGAATTTTCAGTTGTCGCTCTTGTTTTACCCGATGACAGTTGGTATGGGTCCGGTTGACGTTATCACGAGACGCTGTCTTCGTAATTTTGAATCCTCAGAGATACCAATACAATCTTTATTGTGTTAACGAATACACTACAGCTTTATACCATTTCACGTATCTATACCAGTAAATAAACATGTGTGAGAAACCTTTTTTCAATTTAAATATTTTGTTTATTTTTTTTTATTGTAGCACGGCAAATTGACTGCAGTTTGCCTGATGATAAGCACAGTACAATCCAAAAGCACTGCGGACATCACCATCCCTCGCCGGTCGCCACTGTCATGCCGGCCTGGCAAAAGCTGGATATGCACAGGCTGATCCCGAAACGCGACCTGCAGGAGAGAATCACTATGACGGGCTTTTTCGCCATATACATGGTGGTTGCGACCCAATCAGGCTGTAAAACCCTATCACGCCGCTTTCGCCATTGCCTCGTTCGTTATTCAGCAGGGTGCACCATGTGCAGGTGAGGTTGGCTTGGGTGTCTCAAGTCTTATGATGCTATTCGACACCCCTTACACCCCTAATGTACCAGGATTTAAGCTCCCGGAGCACGACCGTCATACACCAGTTCTAAAACCAAAAACCAACCTCATATACAATTGTGTATATCTAGCAATAAAGCGGGGTGGCGGTAAAAATCTGTACCAGACTGAGTTGCAACCACTACGTTCATGGTAGTAAACCAGACATAGTCACTCTCTTTTAGTTCATTGCGTTGAAAGGTCAGCATAACACCAATCACTCCTGACCGATTTTAGATTTCTCATCAGTCTCTTTTGATTTTGGTTTGCACTATATTTACCATCAGGTAAAATAAAAAAAAATGTTGTCCTACAATTTGCGTTCCTTCATAAATTGCATCGTAATGATATGTAAATTATTTGTAATATCTTATATCTATACTGTATACTATACTGTAATAAAATTGTAACAAGGACATTTGTTTTTTTCGCGACACCTTAGTACAAGAGCCAGCAACGTTGGAAGAACAAGAAGTTTTAGGAAAGCTCGTTCTTTATTATATCTTTCTTTATGCTCTTCCAAACAAGGTTCAGGATACTTGGTCGTCAGTAAACGTTGTGTTTATTAATGCGCATCACATCACACCTTTACAGGTAAAAATATTGATTTTTAAATAATTTTAGGAATTTTTTTTAGTAAAACTTTCTTTTTAAACCTTATTAAAAACATGAATTTATCACTGTCAGACAATGTTGTTATTGACAATAATGTGCCTGATCATATTCTTTATAAATAAAAATAATTCATGTCAAACTATTTTATTTTCTCCATTGCAAAGAACATATTTCATTTTATTAACCGTTATGATATTAAGATTTCACCGTAAACAATGAAAAAAAATAAAAGTAAACAATTGTCTTGGGACTGATGCCATCTTGAATACATGCGTGTATAACAGGCGCTGCCACAATTATCGTATCGTATATCTTTATTATACAGCCAGTTTTGTGCTAAACTATAGCTATACCTAAGTTATTCTATACATATTAATTTTAATTTACTCTCTTTTATGTCTAAATAAAATAATATTAAAGTTACAGACAGCTATCTTGACATGGTTTAAACATACCATTTTATTTACAAAAAATAACATCGGGCACATTATTGTTAGTAATAAAAATGTCTGGCAATAACAATTTTATGTTTCAGTAGCGTTTCAAAGTTAGTGAAAAATCAAACATTTTAAAATGTCTAATTCTAAAAACAATATTTTTGCCTGTAAAGGTGCGATATGCAGTAATAAACGCAACGTTTACCGGCATCCAGGTAGCCCACAGGCTATGTGGAAGAACATAAAGATATATAAAAAACTGGCTTATTCAAATTCGCAGCCGAAACCGTTACTAGCTCTTAGACGAATAGTTACAGGCAAGTGACAGTTGACGCAGATGCTCATATCTTTTTCATATTTGTATTTTTCTTCAATACAATGGAGTGTGAAAAAGTTTTAATACAGGTTGAAAATAGTTATGATAAAGTAAGTGGTAGAGATGATTAATAAATTTTATTTTTACGTATTGTCTTTGTTCAGAGTCTATGTGCAGTAGGTTCGGTGTCGTGACAGAGAAAAAGAGAGAGAGTGAGTGTATATAATATAAACACACATAAAATTTTCATTGGCAGACCACCTCAAGGATTAGCTATTGATGTATTAAGTTTTATTAACTTGATTCTCCCAGATCATTCAGTGTTTAATTTATCATTATTTATTTTATAAATATATTTTGTGTCGTTTAATTTACAATTTAACTCTATTAACTAGATATTTTATAATGTAAATTATACTGATTCTATAGTAAACGTCTAAAAAAAAGGGAAAGGAACTTCGTTCCCACTGAGGGTCCATGGACCCCTCAAGCTTTTTTTTACATTACCATCAATATATATATATATATATATAGGTTAATATGTATCTTAATTGAATCCGGTAGATGATGCTAGTAACGGGTTCTAGGCTTATTTTAAAAGATGTCTCGCACACCATCTGGGTATATGTTTGAGTAAGTCCCTTGATAGTTTGGATTCACAATTGAAAACCGTAGATGTGGCTTTAATCGGTTTTTAGGTTAATTAAAATTTTTCGCGTTTAAAAATACAATTGGAACCGGTGATAACCGAATTAGTGCAGACGAAGTTGCACGGGTCAGCTAGTGTAAATCTAAATATGTAGTATCGAATTACAAAGAAAAAGTATAAGCCAAGAGCGTTTACATTTCGTACCACGATACGTATATCATGAACGTGTGCTTTATAAACGAGATTGAGCTACAAAATCACACGAGTAAACATTAAAATCCTGAGAATCCTCACCACAAAACGCGACATGGTAAATACTGAGGCGAAGTGTTGTCCGGTACTTTCAGAGATGCGAGACTCGGCTCACTCGCTCGACGCCCGCTATCGATCCGTGGGTAGGAGCCGGGAGGGGGGAGGCAGAAATTTGGGAAAACTTTGAAAGTTTCGCGTCTAATTCAGGCGCACGCACACCGCTGCGCATTAACTCGACATACACACATCGTTGAGCGTGGCCTCGTAATTTTGTTTTGTGCCCGTTGCTTTCGAAATGTCACGTGTCTACGACCTACGTGATTGGCCAACTCTTTGTAAGGATTTATGGAAAGGTTAAATGACGAAACGTTTGTATTTTAACAGCAAATAAACTGCGCAATGTGCATGACGAATAAATTTTATTATTGCATCAACCTTGTTAGGGACATTTTAACAATATGAAACGTCTACATTATATAAACGTGTCTTATTAGATTGCTTTTATATTCTTGAAAACTAAATAACATAGCCGCAACATTATATCTGGCAACCTATTGTTTCGACCGTCTTTGTAGTCTGATTGTGGTTTTTAACTAAAATTATTACTATTTCAAAAAGGTCCCACAAATAGTCACTGACTTGCAATATTATCTATAATATTTTTTATTATATTATTTATACTATCAAAAACATTAGAAATATAATAAAAATGTATATTTTATTTCATCCTAATATTGTAAACGCGAATGTGAGTATATTTTTACAAAGTTTTCAAACCGTTACTACTTACGTTTAACCAGCAAAAAGATACTGTTTCCGAGAGATAGGCCAAAAATACATTAACCCGTGCGAAACTGCGAGAAAGGGCAACTTATAAATAATTATAACAAATAGAAGACAATTAGACGGAAAAGATTGTCATTCGAAATAATAATTTCCAGTAATCATAGCAATTAATTCAAGCTATTCCAACTTAATATCCAAGATTCGGCACACATAAACGAACAATACTAGATCAAAGCAAGTGTCATTATCCATTGTGGCGTAAGTGCTTTCTAAAAGAAAACAATTAAGTAGATGAAACATGGGGTGTCCACGGCGTGTGACGCCGCGGGACAATAGCTCCGGAGACGGCCACTTCCTGCGCCGAGATCAGACAGATTTTTCTTGATTATTACAGATTAGTTACTTAATAGAAACACGCAACAAATTTTAACCCTCATCTATATCCCGTCTCCTCCATTTAGACTGGCTTTAAAAAAATATTTTATTTGTGCCGTTAACAATTAATTGTGGTTAAAAGTATATATTTATTTGGGTAATTTTAAATCACAATTTTAAATCACTTTAGAACGGTTACATCTATTTTGCTTTTTTTTGTTGTGTTTGTAATTATCAGGACAAGGTTTAAATGAAAGAAAGCGCTTAACAGATTGTACGAAAAAGTGAAAAAAAATTGGTTTAACACTCTCCAGGTACAAAAGTGAGAAACTGAGTGGGATAGAAGACAGTAAGGAGACTTCAGTTTTTATTTTATTTTACTACATGGTCGTAGTGTTAATCTCTAACTAGTTTAAGTATAATATTTACTAGAATTAATTAGCAAACAACCTCAAATTCATCGTTAGTGTATATTATACCTATCTATATATACCGGTATACCTATATATATATATCGGTGTGAATATAAAACCTAATGACGATAAAGTACAAGTTGACGTCATCTAATGATGAGTTATAGTAAAATGAATAGAAAAAAGCCTTCCCTATAAAAAATTATCTTAGGTGTACCAAACTTACTTATGTCCGATCGATCAGTGTAGGTATTTAATTTCATTTTACCTACGATAGTTTGTATGGCACTTTTAAATACGTACTATTATTTATTGTCGTTATAATTTCGGACGCCTTTTGTCTTTGTTGGTAAACAGGCCGTTTGTGCTCGAACAAATAAAGGAATTCCATTGAAGGGACGCTTATGGCGCGAACAACAAAAAATTTCCCGCAAAATAAAAACAAAAGCGCAATTAGCGTGATTTAATGGGCATTTAATTATACCATAATTAATGGGATATTTTTCAAGTTGTCCCGTCTTTTTTAACGTTACTTTCATTGTCTGTAATAATATTGTTTGCACGTTATTGTTTATATTCCGTTTGTCTCCAAATATTATGATTATATTGTATATTCACGAATAAATAAAAAACAAAGAGAAACATTTGATTTCTTTACTTTATATTTTCTTAATAATTTTACCATAGAAAGCATTGATTTGTCGAAAATTTGTTCTCTTCTAACACTTTAAAATAATCCAAGCTAGCTGCGTCCGCAATTTTGTATGCTTTTTGAATTATAAATTTTCTTTTTGTACAACATTTCAAGAAGTGTGTCTCGAATAAACATCTTGTTTACTTTATTAAGACAGAAGGGCATCAGAAAGAGTTGGCCGTACGAAAAAGTAATTGATACTAAGGATTCACACATGTAACACGAAACGTTTGGGAATCTACTAATAAAGCGCTGTCTTTTGATTGTTCTATAAACTATAAATGTTTATTTATTTATTTATATTTAATAGACAAACAGCATAATTGCTGATACGTCTATATCGCACTGTGTCGAATTTTTTTGTCGAGTTTTAGTCACTGCAGATTTTCGCTTATTAAGGTGAGTTTATTTGTTCGGAGCCAGTTGTCGAGTCGGTTTTTAAAAGCATGGGCAGAACTAGCTGATACCACTTCGTCAGGCAATCGGTTCCAGTTCAGAGCCACTCTGTTACTGGGGAAATTGTGTGCACTTGTTGTGTGTGAAAGTGATCGACTGATTTTAGTTTGATTTCCTCTTGTAGATCTTGTTGTGTCTCTTAAAATATACATTTCACGTAAGTATTGTAGGTTGTATTTATTAGTAACAATTTTGTATGTTTCTTTGTTTAAGGAAATTTCAAAAAAGTTTATGTTATAATGTATTATCCAGCGACTCAGTTTTATTAAAGCCAATGATAAAATCTGCGCTCAAGTCACCTGTGAGGCCCCCATGAAAACTCATCTAGTATTTTTGAAGACAAGAAATTCAAACATGCAACGTTTTATACAAATAGACTTGTATTCTGTTGCATTTTCTACATCACCATGTAGAATGTATAGACAATGCGAGTCTAAATTGTTATGGTTCAATAGATTATGTGAATATTTTATTAATTAAAACAATTCAGGAGGCTGACGATAAAACAAAATAGACCTTAAATAATTACAATAAATCATTATCTAAACTGAGCATCATAAAAGCACAATATAATATGTGTAATGTGACAGATTATCCCACAGAGCGAGAGTTACTCACACTAATTTCAGCGACGTCATCGCCCCCTCACAGCTGAATCTATTGTAATTAACATTCGCACACCATTAGTTTAATTAAAACGGGCTCTTTGAACAAGTTTTTTAATCGCGATTTATATGATATTTTATTATCATTACTAATCATTTTTTTAATTCAATTGTTTTTTAATTCAAATTAAAACTTAAGGAGAGAATTATCTAAAAATAAATATTTACGTGCCGAACTACAAGTTTCGAACAATTTTGGGGTGTAAGGGTTGTCGAATAACATCATAAGACTTGAGACACCCAAGCCAACCTCACCTGCACGTAGTGCACCCTGCTGAATAACAAACGAGGCAATGGCGAAAGCGGGGTAGTAGGGTTTTACAGCCAGACTGGGTCGCAACCACCATGTATATGGCGAAAAACCCGTCATAGTGATTCGCTTCTGTGGGTCGCGTTTCGGGATCAGCCTGTGCATATCCAGCTTTTTGCAGGCCGGCATGACAGCGGCGACCGGCGATGGATAGTGTGTAACTAGGTGGTCGCCATTGTTTTTAGATTGCACTATGCTTACCATCAGGCATAATACAGTCATCTTGCCGTGCTGCAATAAGAAAAAAAAACATTATTATGTTTCATTAAAATCGGCCCACTCTATTAAAAGCTATTTAATGTAATTCATATATATTTTAATAGCTACATCGAAAATAGTTATCAGTTCTCACGAAAACTTGGCAGACAATTACCTACCAACTTCGCGTGAAGCATTTCCAAAACGCGCCAAAAGAAGTATAAGTTCTATGATCTCTTCCCACACCTATATTTATTGTGAAAATAGACAAAACTTTGTGGCGATATACGTAGGTATAGGAGTAGCACTAATTTGTTAGTTTCAAACAACGCAATGGACTTAGCTTAAAACTAACAAAACATTTCTTTTGTTATCACTTAAACGGGTTTTAGTTTCAAAAGGATATTATAGAGTGGATCAGTATGTGAATGATAGTGATGTCTGGAATTGACTCCTCTCTGTGCATCCACTAAAAGCATTGTATAATGTATTTGGAAATATATGTTTAAAAAATGTACCCGATCGAGTTTCTTGCCGGTTCTTCTCGATGACTGGGTTGTTTTCCGAACCGGTAGTAGTCTTTGACATTCATAAGTGCCTTATTAGGGCCTAAACTGAATAAAGTATTTTTGATTTGATTTGATTTGACTCAATATATGATGATATTACATTGTACTCAATTTCAACATGGTATTTATCTAAAATATACAATTTACTTTCATATATTTTATCTAATTTTGTATAATATTGTCTAAGTTTATAACTTTATTATATTATTAAAACACGTAAAATATAATTAAGGATTACAAAGCGGACTTCTGTGCGCGACTTCGTAATATGAAGTTGTGAATCCAAAACAGTGTACGACACCGGTCTGTCTGGCGACGTAATTTTATTAACCAAGCATTTATGTGTAAACAAATTCGATATCAGCTAAAATAAACAACTGTATATTTATTAGTTTAATATTTAAATGCTATTATGTTTTCTAAACAACTAGCTGTGTGCGTTTGTATTAATTGTTGAAGTTCATGTTTTTTATATTAATATTTGTTATAATATAGTTAAGTTAAGACACGATAGATATTATGAATTTCATTCCGATATACACGTATTCATTTGTGAATCATGCAATTTCGATTGTATGGTTCACAAATGTATATATGTGTGAATAGCTTAGAATAGTTAGCTAGGACAGACGCGTCTTTTTCCAGGTAACAGCCCAAGCCGAGGTGTGCGTGCTCCCTTGTGTATGTTACCTAAAACCCAAATCGGTTGTGTGCCTTAAGCGCCAACCTTAGTAGTCCGGTGAAGCTGTGAAGACCCTGCCTGCCTGAAAAAAAAAAAGATATTATGAAATTATTTACCGCAAGCTTACTAATAATATTATAGATACGAAAGTAAGATTGTTTGTTTCTGTGTTTTTTATGCTTTCACGTCCTTCTCAACCGACCACCATGAAGTTTTGCAGACACTATGTCACTGGTGTAGAAAAGGAAATACGGTGCTTTTTACCCTGAAAAACTGTATTGTGTCGGAAGACATTGATATCTACATAAACACGAGCGAAGCTGCGAGCAAATGCTAGTTTCAAATATTTACACATACCAATTAACAATCCATCGGTTCAATAGTACAAATGTTAATATGATGCAGCACCATGTAGTTGGTAGTTAAAAAAAATGAATATCATTATAAACCTTTTCTATAGGAATATACTTAGATGTATTATTTTTAGTTTTATATTTAGATTTAGCATTTATTATTAGATATTATATTTAGCATTTGGACGCACGCAGAATATTCATTTTAAAACAAATAAAAATAAAGCTAAAAGATAAACATTCATTGGCGGGAATCAGTTTTACTAAACAATTTCGGTCTTATTACAAAAACAAAAATGAACACGAGTTTTACTAAGCAGTGGCCTAAAATTTTAGAACCGGTGAACACATACTTATAACACTTTATTACAATAGCCATGTCTAGCTAAACATATGGTTTTAGTTTTTTATGCAAGCAACTCTTGTTATTATTAATAATAGTATTAATTTAATTCGATCTAATCATACAAAAACGTTCCATTATATACAAATATTTTATAAACAATTTCAATTTATGAATAATATTTTTGTTCAGATCTTCATTAATAAAATTTATAAGTTAAATTGGTTATCATTATTGTGACATTTTAGTTAAAAGATAAAAAATGAATCATCGAAATCGGTTAGCGTGATATTGAGTTATTCATCTATTTGTCTTGTACATACTTAATGCAAATTTAAAACTTTTACGGTTTTGCACTGGATGCCGTTGTCGGAACTGGACCAAATTGAAATGGGACCACACGGGAAGTACCAGCTTTCAAATAAAAAAAAGAATAATCAAAATCGGTTCACCCAGTCCAAAGTTATGAGGTAACAAACATAAAAAAATAAAATGCAGTCGAATTAATAAACTCCTCCTTTTTTTGAAGTCGGTTAAAAATGATGTAATTCTTATTTTATTTTATTAATATTTACATATTATGTTAAAGTCCGTAACCGTAAGGTGGAACAATAGTACATCGTCAGATTAAATTCATTGTCAAATGTCAGTAGTGTCATATAGTAGTAGTTATGATTTACTTATGAATCTCTAAAATAGTTTAATTTATTTGTTTCTTCCATATTACTTGTACCCACGAAATTCATAATTTAATTACGAAATGTATTTTGCCGGCAAACTGAAAATCAATAAATCACAACAATAACATAAGAACTGTCAACTTAGACAAGTGTTAGAGAATATTTAAATTTAAATAACGTCCGTCTGTAAACATGGGTTAGGCACTCTTTTGTGATCAATTTTTTAGTAAGAGTTAAATGCGTATTTAACTTGTTTGCTAATAACAGGGTTTTATTTTAACAATTGTCTAAACAATCTTTAAATTATAATTTATGTAACTTTATGTATTACGTTATTGTTTAGGTTGATTTTTCGCAAATTCCTAGAAGTCATGTATATTTGTTTTACCTATTAATTTATATGAAAATTAAAGACTAGAACTAAGCAACAGTTATATATAATATCGCTTCCATCTCAGTTAGCAGACAATAGAAAATATACTTTAACGATTGAATTAACAGATAAACAAACTGCGTGTTTGAGCTTATATGAAGTCTTAGATTTAGTGAGAATTTAAAAGGGCGATGGCAACAAATAAAGCTGTTAAGTTGGAATTAGTAGTCAGGTCACGGCAAACGCACGGGATCAAATGCACTCCGGCAACTAGGTTCGGGTACACGAGAGATGATAAATCTCGAGATCGGATATCCAGGAAAAGGACCGGTAATAAAGTATATTTACCATTAATATAGAAAGTTCTACACCTATTGTTGTTAGTAATTAACTACAGTGAATCTTTATTGTTTATTAATACATTTCGGTATATATACATGTGTTATTTGTAATCTTAACTAATATTATAAATGCGTATATAGGTTTGTTTATTTGTTATACTATCACGCCTTAATTACTAAACCGATCAGTGTGAAATTTTGCATGTACGGTGTTAGTACAGAAAGACACAAGGAAAGATATACATTTCGTCCCGAAAAAATGTACTGTTCCCAAAGGATAAAACTTATCAATTATATGTAACAAAAAAGACTTATAAAATTATGTTAAATAGTATGTTTGATGATGTTAGATTAAGAAGGAGTTAACGATTTCTTTCTCTCTTTTTTATTCGTATAAAAGTATTTTTGCTTACCTTAGTTTTAATAAAATAATTATGAATATACTGAAACTAATCCATAATTAAATTTAAAAAAAAATCGTATAGCCACAAAATTAAAATGTATCTTCAAATTGACCAATCATCTCACGTATAGTCCACCAAGTCTACCTTACAAGAAAACCGAAGCAAAGTAATAAGAAAAGGTAGAAGTGCCCCATTGAATGATAACTCCAGGCCCTTTGTCTCGTGCGTCCGTCTTGACGAATCGAATTAAAAGGCTTATTGTGTCTACGTGACAGCTCTTCAGCCCCTCGCCGCTGAGGCGCGTTTTTGTTTCAAGCAAACTAAAATATTACAGGCCATTCACTAGATCCCACCCCAACAGGGGACCGAAGAGATTTGCTACTTGAATTTGTACTCAATTTTTAACAGGGACCGTTAATTAAGAGAGAGTTGCTCTTTATTGGCGAGAGAAGTCTTAATGCGTTAATTGTCGAAATGCAATCTCGGGCGAGGGTTTTTTAATCATTCGAATGCGTCATATTTTAATTTTGTGAAAAGTTTCCTTTTTGTGAGCGAAATTAATTTTAAACGCTGGATATTCTGTATTGATATAAATGTATTTGGTTGTTTCAGGCCTCCTTACGTCATCGGGTTCCATCGCCTACTGACCAAGGTAAAGACTTTGTTATCGCAACCCATATCAATGATAATGTAGATGCTAAGAATGAGTTATAAAGACTGATTTCTATTTCAATATTTAAATACTTTTGAAGTTATACTTCTTTTAGGGCGTTAGGGAAAAATGGTGAGAGTAAATTTATACGATGCGCACGCACACCGTCACGGAAAACCTACACTCTGAAGTTAGCTATAGTCAACGTTTTGTTTCTTTGTATTTATTGTTTGTATTTCTTTGTATTAAAACTTTCAATGTATTAAATACCTTTTTTCTATTGTTATTATCGTTTTTTAAACAAACGTAGTATAAGGCGAAAGAAAATTTTTTTTTTTAAGATTTTATCTTGTTACGCCAAAGAAGTATAACTTCTAACGCGTGTAAGTGTGTTTTTTTATTTTATTTTTGACAACCAATCATCTATATTATTACTGCCGAGTAGATAATAATATTACTAGTGTCTTGTAATAATTTCAGTGTAGAACTTTCCAGGGAGTTTTTGTGGCATCTCAGAATTCATGGTCCTTGGTTTTATTTCTCATTCACTTCATTTGTGCACAATAACCGAACTATATCACATAATATACCACCAATATTACAAAATATAGAGTCAAATATCACAATATTATGAATAAACTATAGAATCAACTACATGACAGACTAAGATTCCGCCAAAAACTCTTCGAATGATTTATATAGTGATAAAAAGATTTTCTAGCTGTTTGATTGACATCTCCGCTACAAAATAGATCCGATACAAAACGCGTTTCAGCCAGTATCCGTAAAAGTTGACATTTCACAGTCATAGAACTACAATATTATATTTATATCCTTATTCATAAAAACACTAAATTAGATTCGCAATTTTTTTATTTGAACAAAAAAATTTTCGTTCTGTTAGTAGCACACTGCCAGATAGCTATTAATGTGCAATGCAGAACTTGTTAACCCTTTCCAGGTTAAATATTAAAATTCGTTAATAATAGAACAAGTAATAATATAATGCATTATTCATATCAGTACGAGTACATCGTATAAAACAAAGTCCCTTTCTTTGTACCTATATCCCTATGCATGCTTAAATCTTTAAAACTACGCAACGGATTTTGATGCGGTTTTTTTAATAGATAGAGTGATTGAAGAGGAAGGTTTATATGTATAATAACATCCATTAGATAGTGGAGAAATACTGTTATTTTTAAGGTTTCTAATGTGATGTCGTAAATAATTACATAACCGATTCGATGCAGACGAAGTTGCACGGGTCAGCTAGTGTAATATATAACAAATAACTGAAAACAAAATTACCCTGCTGTTCATTATTTATTCTCTGCGTAGTATTATTACCAATGACTTTTTTTCTTTTTTCGAACTGACTATGCTATTGACCTGGTAAGGTCTTTACAGCTTCACCGGACTATATTACCAATGACGATGGTCGACATAAAGAGGAGAGCATTAGTTACACTAAAAGTCTCGATTCGAATAATTAATATTCATTTCATTATCGTATCATTGCATTTATACGTTATTTATTGCGTTATGCATTTTTATGCGATATAAACTACAAATTTCAAACAGCAGGATAACTACCTGATAATAACAATGTAGAATAACACAACAATATAATCCGTTATTATTATATATCTATATTTTATATGACCTTTTCGTTATATGTTATTTCGACTCATAAAAGAAGAATAATAGAACTGGTTTCAATCACCTCACTTACAATACTGATTGACTTCTATAATTATAATTTTTCTTATGTTTTGGTAATACAAAAATTTTACCCACAACATAAAATAAACGATGTAAGTGATCTTGAAGAAATTTGCATAATTTTCTTACGGAACATGTCTTAATTATTCATTACATCGACTCCTCGTAGACCTTCTAAAACGTAACGTAAAAACATGTACCGAACCGAACACGCACATTAATGAGGAGCGTGCAATATTTATACACAAGCCACCCTAATTGCTGGGGTGGAGAGTGGAAAAAATGGGCAATTTCACGTAATGTAATATGTATATTTAAGGCGAACTTCCCAAACGTGGCGGTGAAATTTTGTCGCGGCCATACTTATTACACGGTGCCACTTCAAACGTCTTTCTAGGCTGGATGTGGCTGAGCTGGGACAACGGTATGCAAGTGGCTCTGTCACAAAATCTTTAAGAATACGGTTTAATTTAACTTTTCAAGTGAAGATGACTTATTTGAAATGACGATTGACGTAATCATCAATCCTTGGGACTGAGTGGGAACTTTCGGAAAAAGAAACGTTTTAGAGGTGGTGGAGCCACGCTGAAGATACTACTGGTTTCAGCATGAATGGGTCGGCTCGCCCAGAGTACAACCACCCTCTCATAGAAAACCGACGTGAAGTAACAGTGTTTGCATTGTTACGTTACGTTCGGCCAGTAAGTGCGGCAGTCTGAAAACTGTCACCAAAACCTATTGGTGTGTTGTGGCAGAGTTATTGTGCCAACGATCTTAAACCATATCGTCATTTAATATCAGATGAGATTGGGTCAAAGCATTAAAAAAAATACAGTAGTCCGGTGAAGCTGTTAAGACCTTGCTAAGTCAATAGCGTAGGTCAGTTCGAAAAACAAGCATAAAAAATATGTCTACGTATATAACTTAAACGTAAAGTTTAATGGATAGATTCCTTATGAACAATTATATTTGATTTTTTTTTAAAGTAATTGAGGTAGCTTTAAAGATTCGAAGATATTTTTTTCATATAAATTGTACAGTGTAACCAATATAAATAATAATAATTTGAAGGAATCAATATTTTTATTATTACCTAGTTAATACCAAGTTCGCAATGTATGTAATCAATTTTATGATGGATTTTATAATCTTTAACACGAATTCGTTTTTATGTCAATAAGAAAAAAATAAATAAACAGAGTACCTTACCGAGCGTACTGCACAATAAGTGGCCGGGATTTTTATTTTTTCAATATGTTTCGGTGCTCTGCGCGTTCCCCTCGCCCGCCACAATTTCCTCTTGACGGAAACTCTCAATCTAATGATACGGTTGTGTTAAAAAACACAAGGAAATTTAATAACGGCAAGAGCTCACGGCCCGCGAGACTAAAACAAAGAAAATTTAATTTCGACGATTCCCACATGCTCAATATCGCTGAGAAGTTACGCGCTTGCGTTGCTAAATTAAAAAAGGCCCTCATAAGAAAATACATTATACTATAGTTATATTTAAATATAAAAACAGTAATCTTTATTAAATATTTTTAATAATAGTACTCGTACAATCATCGTATTTCGTTTTTCTTTATTTTTAAAAGGTATTTGACCATGACCTCATTTAGTATTAAATTATGATACGGCTTAAGAATGCAATAAACTAAATCTAGAGGATAACTGGCTCTTAAGTGCAACTGCCGGAACACAATTGTATGTCTATGTTCATCTATAGACTTACTCTTCAAAGCCTTTATGCTGTGAGTCAGAATTATTTGTAAGAAAATAAGTATTAATGAATTTGTATACGTGCTCATTAAATCCACATAATTAAGCAAAAGACAACTGAAACACTCCTAGGCAAAATCTATAACAATTTTTTTTGTATAATTTAGCTTACATAGAATTTTTTTTTTTTTAAGTAAACGAAATGAAACCGAGCGTTGGTTAAACGAACACCAGAATCTGCATATCACGTTACGGATTCGGTGCCCCTACAGTAATTATACGGGACAGAGCCTTAACACATTTCAAAGGTAAGCAAATTAGTTCCGCACTTAATGATCCGACAAAGCGCGTAAATCTTTTTAAAATGCTCGCCCGAAGTGTTTCCTCTTCCTGTAGGGGTACGTAAAAAAAATATTTGCATAATCCCGGGGACGCACGTATGCAAATCTTTCGGCCCGTACGCGGAAAGCCGGTGGAAATTGTATCAAATTGTTTCAACGACATGAAGGCTTTGCGGCAATTTGTCAAGCGAGCAATAATTATTATATTTCCAGCTCCCCCCGTTTTAACTTGAACAGGTAATACGCGTATGAAAATATTTTGACAGTAGCGTCTGTCGCCACATTCGTATCGGAATATTTTATTATTGTTGAAATGAACTTACACCCTAGTTACTTATGGCTAAGATGATTTAATACGTTCGTTTTATTCATAAGCATTTTTAGGTTAAAAAAAGTGAGGACTTCAGTAACAAACATGATAATAACATATGGGATATGGATGGTAATTTCTCTGTATTATATTTTTTAATTCTGTCTGTTGTAACAAATAATCACGTTATTAATAATGAGTAACAATTACATTACATTATTTATATAACAATTTTCAAGAGAACCTATTATATGGAACAGAAGTCGACATGCTACTGCACCAACTATTGACAAGTTATAGACAAAAAAATTACTTGTACCTAATTTTATAAAAATGTTCAGACAAACCATATTAAACTTTATTGAACTCATATACAGATCATTCTTATTTAAACGAATGAAAAATACATTATAATACTTCGAAGAGAACACCTCTACTTGCTAGGCAATTATATTTAGTAATTTTAGCTTACATCATTTTTTGTTTAATAAATAAATATATATGTATTACAAGTATTAATAACAACTCCAATAGAAATATCACGTGAAAGGTAACAACATAAATTAGTTACAGCAAATTCTCACGTATTTCAATAAAAACAAATTGCACAAATCCCGGTCATGGACTGAAATAAGCCGGGCAACGATTGCACTCGGCCACACAAGCAATGGCCCGTCCCGTCGACTGAAAAATGTTATACGCCACCTGTTGGGCGTACGTGTAATCGTATGCATTTATCTCTGCGGGCCTCGTATGCATCGGTTACGTGTCCTATAGCAGATGTAGACGAGTCATGATGTAGATTATATATGGATATGTCATTTATTCATTTTACATTAATTATTTTATCACATTTTTTTCCAATAGATCAATAGATTTAATACTCCATTATCGGGTGATAATTTGAACGTGGTTTTGATTTAATATGCGTAAATTTATATATGTGCAAATTATGTTAATCTACATTCACGGAATTCGTATGAAAATTAATTCGTTTATTTCAGTGAACAGATTTTAGAGTTAAGTGGTGGCAACGTAACATATTTTTTAAAATTTCAAGCGTGTATTAAAATTGCCAATAAATATCCATATGTGTGTACGTAATGTGTCACAAATTCTATAAATAACAATTGCGATTCAGAACATAATCACATCTCTTAGTTTTATTATTTGTAAATAAATATAAACGATTGAAATTGTTATTGAAATATACGTACATAATTATATTAACATCAACCTTTGTTATTCTTTGTTATTTTATCGTTCAAAATAAATAACGTAAAGCATTTTACGTCGTTGAGTAATGGTATCGCATATCCATCAATTGTTTCGAACATCCATTCTATCCATACCGGATTGTGTTTGCATCCGTTCAATTTTGCTCCGATAGGCTGAATTTATACGATGCCCGACGTGGTGTGGCGTTCAGGCAATTATCATTCACGCAATGACTGCTCACTGTCCACTCGTCTCACCCCGGGCTCCGGTCGAGCCACCGCACACGATACTCAGCCGCACTCCCGCACCAAACCAATTAACACGCCCATTGCATCCCGCTCAATTGACCAAACGATTTATCGGCGCGACCCAATAGATTTTTTTTTATTCCCTCTCACAAACATTTACAAAGACTCAACGAAAATTTCCCACGGTTATGAGGTCTTAATAGACCGCCGCTTTTATAAAGCCGGATACAATAACGATAAAGGTGAGCAGAAAATCCGGACAATAAAGCCCGACAAAAAAGCTGAGAGGGCTAGTGCGGACCAAATAGTTCGTGAAATTTCGAAGGGACCCGCGGCGGTAGCGAGTGCTCGGTGGACGGGACACTTTACGACGGTCCTCTCAGTAAACCTGCCCATTATGTTGGGTTAAAGGATCGCTCGCTCGAGTTATAAAGATGCCGAACGCTCGGCTAAGATTTGTAGTCGGTTTATGGATGTAGAAGGGTTGTTGGATGCAGCGGAGGGTATTACGATCATGTCGAGTCGAGAGGTCGTATCATTTCCAAGAGTCAACATTGCGAACATGATGGAGAGCTTTTGTAGGGGCAGTATTAAAATATGAAACTGGATTCGCGAACGGAGTACCGTTATTTAGACTTGAAGTTTTATATATACGTTATGTAAATGCAAACCTATTGAAACTGGAGTATTTATTGTATAATATGTAGTATAATTCAATTTAAGAATGTAATCCTTTATTAAAAAATACCAATTGAAATAGAATATACATTTTAGAACTAAAGCATTTGTAACGTCTATTTATTTTGGAATTTATTTCAGTCACAAACTCAATAATAGTTACTTAAAATGCAAGTTTTTTTAAAGGATAATAAAAATAAGAATCCAATTTGCTCTCGACTCTCACTTCTAAAAATTCCTTTCGAAATTTTATCCATCTAAAGAACGACAAAGATATTTAGAGAATTCTAAATTTGCAGCCAAACTTATATCGAGTCAAGTTAACATTTCAATTCAAAACCACGTATAGTAAATTGACAAACGGTCGAGATATCGAGTGTTAATTGTACACTGCACAGTCGTGAACGTCCAGTGTACACAGGAGAAGGTAAAGGTGTTTGTAGGTGTTTACTGAAGGCCTTCACGCAAACACCTCAATGTCTAGTTCCTTTTACAACGATTCACAGGCTCTGTGTTTATAGACTTACTCGTTCCTTTGCGACGTAACTTTAAATTGTTTGTTTTCACTATTAAGGTCTTCAAAGAAGTGTGGGACAAATGTATTCGTATTAATATTATAAAACTTTTTGTTTGTTTGTTTCTTTGAGTACTTTAATTGAAAGGACCAATCAAAGTTTTAGACTTTCTTTAGGTTTTTTTTTAGTTTATTTATTGAGGAAGGTTATCGAAGATCACGCTACGATGCTTAAGAGTGAAGTAATTACCAGAAAAATATGATTCAGAAGGTACGCTAAGCAAGAACAACGTAACAATGTAGACGACATGGAGTATTGTAGCGAGAACCGGAAAAATTAAACGCGGTGTAAAACGTATTCTAACTTCAAATGAGGTATAAAGTAAAGTTGTAGAAGAGTCAGACTGTGTGAGGTTCGATTGTGTCAATGCCGTCATACCATTTTTACCGCATTGCAATAGTTATCCCGCTCCTATGACACCGTTCGAAAGGCGTGCTTATACTAACACCTGAGCTATTTCAGCTCAGTTCGCAAATGTAGCAAGCAATATATTACAGTATATATTATACAGTAACCACCCAGGATCAGGTAGACTGTTTTTGTTTCGAACTGGCTACGCTATTAGCCTAGCAACGCCTTAACAGCTTCACCAGACTACCCCGGACTACATCAGGTAGACTGCACGTTTATTTGCTATTTCATAACAGAAAAAAAAATTGATAATAAATTAAACTAAAGTCATTTAACTTAGTTTAAACCCAGTTCATATACTATTATTATTGAGTATAATAGCTTAGTAATACCTTTTTAAAAGTAGATAAGTATTAGCACTATCTATATGAATAAATCTGTTGTCTATGTGTTTCTGTGTCTTTACATATATTTTTTTTTTCGAATTTTGAGATAGATGTCTAATATAAAAATACGAATGATCACGAACGACACGTAAAATTTTTGTCTGTTTCAAAACAATTTCAAAACATCATTAAAAAAAGTGTGTATGTAATTATGTACACGCGTTAGAAGTTATACTTCTATGGCGTAACAAGATAAAAATATTTTCAAAAATTTTATCTTTCGCCTTATTCTACGTTTGTAGAAAAAACGACACTAACAATAGAAGAAAGGTATTTGTTACATTGAAAGTTTTAATACAAAGAAACAAAATGTTGACTATAGCTAACTTCAGGGTGTCGGTTTTTCGTGACGGTGTGCGCGCGCATCGTAAAAATTTACTCTCATCATTTTTCCCCAACGCGGCAAAACAAGTATAACTTCAAAAATATCTTATCTCCACAGATTTTTATTAAATGCCTAAAAATAAAAAACTACCTCATGCTAAATACAAAACTAATATAGTTGTTAATCAAAAAAGACGGTGCAGCCGCGGGAAGTTGTTAGTTATTAATAAAATTATTACATGAGAGTTATACAAGATGCACAGTTTTAAGAAACTGTGTATGTTGTATTATTATTATATAGCATATTTACTTAAGTATAAAATTCATTTGTTTGAATGTATATGTGTACTTAAAGAGGTATAACGTTTTTAACGGTAATTCCAAATAATTAGCTTTTAAATCTTGCGTATTTATAATTACTAGTGGCCGCTTAGTGGTCGAGATTCAACCATAATTCATTTTGACATTCAATAAGACTAAAGAAAATAAACCGTAAGTCATGTTAAGTAATATATTGAATGTAGAGTGAAAAAAGAAACGTAAAAGTGAAATGAAGGAAGACGAAACGTCTTTTCCATTTACATGTGTGTATCGTTGTGTGTCATTCAAGCAGCAGTGTGAGTAATGTATAAAAAATATAAATAAAATAATATATGAATAATAATAATAATAAAATATAAAATAAAAGCATCTTATAAAAAATAGCCTGCGCACTTCTCCTCTATATAAACTTTAACTATGCCAAATTTCACGTTCATCAGTTCACGCAATTCGCTTAAAAAGGGGTACAAAGATTTCGCTTCCCGTATCAATATATAGATAATCACAAATACGAATTCGTAAAGTTAGGAAACATCGTTAAAACAAAAACAGAAGTTCACGGTATTATTGAGAACTTGGGTAAAATATAAAGTTATCGAAAATTAACCACAAAAGGTGGAACCCAAAAACACCAAACACGGCTGTTGAACGACTAGGTTGCGGTCGAGTCGGTCCGCCCGCGCCCAGACGCGTCTCGGTCAATCCTTTTGACGCGACGCCACAACCTGTCCGTGTGAACTGGCCCTTTGAGCTCTCACCTAAGACCACAAAACGTTTGCGTGTTCCGCATTACATAGAAATGAATACTGAATTATGTCTGTTTCTAGTTAGTATTTCGGTTACACCTCTTATACACCATTTAAGGGGAGGTAACATTAACTTACTTTAAATTTCGACACTACGTTTTCTAGATGAAAAACACTCTATATCCGTACCCCTGAGAATCTGTCTACAAGATTTCATAACAATTGGATGATGATAATGACGATGATAAGTAGTTTAGATTTGAAACCATAACAATCACACAAACTCACATTGGCATTTATAATTTTAGTCAGAATAAAATACGAAAAACTTTTTTTTAAACCTGGCTAGTATATCCAAAGTATAGTACAAACAAAGAAATAAAATATAATTTATCTTATGACATTTATAATATTAGTATACATATCCATTTTAAGCCCACCCTCTATTTAATCTCAACCAAATTAAACTTTATTTATAGCAGTATTAGTGTGAATACATACCACGAATTTTTCGCGTGAGGAATTTGTATCGCAATTTACAACCTATGTAGGTGTAAATAACACGCGGTAAAAAAAAAGTGCAAAAATAAATTCGTGTATGAACTGTGATCGGTTGAAAATAGTTTGCAACTGAAAAAGACCTTGGTTTTGGGGAAACCAATGATAAATGTTGTACAGAAAAAACTAAAAGTGACGGTATCATCAAAATTCTTGGAAAGTATTATAAGCAACTCCTTTGATTATGTTTGGTTTCCAAAAAATAATTACCTTTATTTTTGTACTTATTTTATAAGTAGTTTTTTATAACATACATCGAAAAAATAGTTGAATAAATTATTAAAACAATCACGGCGTTATTACAAAAAAGTTAAATACGTATTGAATACTTGCTTTAAAAAGGTTTCGAATTGAATGCGCCGCGGTCGCATGTTCGCCATCTTGCTCTTTGGTTACGTTAGGTTAGACTTGCGAAAAAGGATAACGCGAACTTACCTCGAGCGAGCGCGGTGCATTTAATTCGAAACCCTTTTAAATCAAGTATTTAATACGTATTCACTTTTTTGTAATAACACCGTCAGTGTAGTTAAATTTCCTAAACCCATGAAAATTAAACACAAGTTTTGATTGCGATGAAATTAAAATATATATTTAATTACAAACAAATCGGGACATTCTACGCGATAGGGACATTTATTACAGAGTTAACAAGTTTCATATAAATATTTTCATTTATGTATATCGAATAGACAACACCATACATTAAAATGCTTAATCTTTAAATACGAGTAAGCACAGTAAAGTCTAAAACATTACCTAAAACCGCGGCGTCGCGGCTTAGGACTTTGAAAGTTAGCTCGTTGGCTCAGCACCTAAGTACAAAATGGGCAAGTATCCGCTAGCAAAGCTCGCGGTTTTTCAACGGACTTCGCTGCATATTGCATGAGACAAAGTTTCACCGGCTTCCTCGTTATTCCAACGAAGGAAATATCCAGCTTTATTCTATTGAATTTTTCCACATCATTTTTGAAGTGAAACTTCTTTAGGCGCATGAGGGTAAAATTTTTACAGATGTAACGTCACGCAGGTATGCTTACGCAACTTAACTCTGCCCTCCCAATATATTCTAGATAATTTAATGTATGTCCGCAAAAATTCAGATATGTTGGATCTAGTAAAAGACCAGCATAATTTAAATACTAGAAACAGCAACAAATTGGTCATTCCATGCTTCAGGCTCACTAAATCCAAAAACAGTTTTTTAGGTAATAGTGTTAAGTTTTATAATAAAGTCCCAAAACACATTACCGATTTGCCTGATAGTGAGTTCAAGAACCATGTCAAGCGGGTTTTAATATCTAAAGGCTATTATAGGGTGGATCAATACGTGAATGATTGTGACGTCTGGAAATGACGCCCCTCTCTGTGCATCCACTAATAACGAATGTGAATATTTATATTACTATAGAAATATATGACATGAAAAAATAAACCAGATCGAGTTTCTTGCCGGTTCTTCTCGATGACTGGGCTGTTTTCGCGCATGAGGGTAAAATTTTTACAGATGTAACGTTACGCAGGTATGCAACGGAAGTGACGTCATTTGCAGTAAACGCAGATTTTTCATCTATTTTTCAAGTCTCGGAAATCTAAAGTTTTAGAATAAAATAAAAATAATAAATAAGAAATTAAAGAATTAATTTATAAGTCTTCTAAAATAATTATATTTAATCCATAATTATCCATTTAATTTAAAAAAAATTAACTAAATTAATTTAATTTAATCAATTAAATTATTTTAATTATTTTTTTTTTCTTATAAATTAGTTCGCCAAAGAAGTTTCACTTCTGACATGTGTACTTTGTACGCACGCACTTTTTTTATTTATATAGCTTAGTATTTGGGTCTGTGTCTCAGCTGATGTTGACATTAGATAATTTGACTGAAAGTGGTAATATGTAAACCCTGTGAAGAGAACTGGATCTCAAGTGTAACTGCCAAACATACCGACAGATTCTTCTCCGAAAATTCCTATTTGAAGGTGATAAAAAGCCAGGCCTGCGTTACAAGAACCCCAACTTTAGTTTTACAACGATATTTTTCTTCACGAAAAGTTAAAAATATAAGCCTACTACGCCTACATACAATATTACTTTTAAAAGTCATCGTTTCTTTTCCTGTACACTTTGCCATGTCTGTGTTCATAGAGTTTCTGTGAAAAGGAAGAAATTAAATTTCAATCATTTTATTCATTCGTTATCATTCATATATATTATGTGGTGAAAATAACTTTCATTAGGTATTTTAACCAACAACATTTAAATAAATCTTTCATTAACTTACCGACAACAAAAAAGTATGTATCTAAAGTATCTAAACATGGAACAATTGGATTTATAAAATACTAGCCTCTGCCCGCGACTTCGTCTGCGTGGAATAGCTACTTTGGGTTAACGCTAGCACGCGGCGGAAGCAATCGAGAGGAAAAAACCCACGATTTTGAAACATTCTTCATTATTGCTCCGCTTCTATTGGTCTTAGCTTGATGATATATAGCCTATAACCATTTTTAAATCGAACCGGTAGTTCCTGAGATTACCCCCTACAACGTCACAAACTCACAAACTTTACCTCTTTATAATGTTATTATTAGCATAGTTATTCTTAAAATTAGAAACATTTTATTAATACTAATTTCTATAACATATGCGAAATAAAAACGTCTTTTGCACCACTGAGATAATACTCAAGTTAGTAATAGAATACTAAATACGAACAGAACGCTCTCTGTTCGCAATTATATTCAAGAACATTACAGCTGCATACAATAGAACTCATTCCCAATGAATTTGATTGCACCAGAGAGTTAATTTCATATACTAATACATTTCTCTATTTGCTCCCCATCCGTCCATGTTTGCGCGCACCACATTTCATTCTATTCAACAGACTATATTTTCCTTTTGTCTAGACGAGATCTTAACGAATATTTCAGTAGTATAGATTAAATCTTGAAATATAATGAAGCTCCACATCCACATGTTTCTTCTTAATCTGTTTCTGTTAAAAATGAGTGTTCATTTTTTGCATAATTATATGTTTTAATGAACATATAGTTAGTCTTATTCACATTAATTTCTTAAGAAAGCATTATCTTAGGAGAACTTAAAAATTATCGTTTTTGTTCTGTATCATCTATATCATTGCTATTTTCATATGAAAGAAAAATAATTATAAGATAATTATTTTTCCTAGAACCCATATGTAATATACTCACAACGTATTTATTTGATAGTTGGAATAATAAAAAATTAAGTTATAATTCTATTTACAACACAAACAGTTCTTCAAAACAAACAAAATTGACGCTTAATATGATCACAGATTGGCAATGAAGTTGTAGTATTAGCGGAGGACAAACAAATACAATTTTCACTTACGATCGCGTATTAACAAGGAATGGATGTAAGTTGGAGACGATGGCGGTATCTCCAAATTGCTCATGTAAGACGAAATTAACCCTCACCCACATTAACACAGATAAGTCGGCGAGCTCATTTGCGAGCCTTCCGGCTGGTGCTCGTTACATCTTGATATTCTTTACCCCTTCACCGATACCCGGCACCACACGAGCAATAAATGGCGCGGAAGGAGCCCGCTATCGCACAGCCCGATATCTTCCATCCGAATTAATTTCAGAACGCTCCACAGAAACGAACTAAGTTCGTGGACTTGTTATTTCTACGTGCAACGGAGCGAACGCGACTTCTAATCGCGAAGAGTCGCGAGATAAAATGGCGACCCATAATTACCATAACGCGCCTTTCGAAGATATGTGGAGAATGTTAATGGTACGGTGGCTCCGTAAATAATGGGCTCTTATGGGAAAGTTCGCGAAACGCACTGTTTCATGTGTAATTTTAAAGGGTTTCGTGGCTCACGTGCTTTTTGAATAATGTGCTAAATACGGAGGCGCGAATGTTTTAATAATGGTATTTAGTACCACACATGTGTATAATGTATTGGCGTTTTATACAAGTTGATACTTTTACTTTTTCACACACAATATAAGTTGACTTTAAATATATACATTGTAAGAAATAGGAATTAAATTGATTATACAATATTTTTAAAACTAGATAGATTACAGAGCGCGGTTATCCAGTATTCTAGTTTAAAAGTTTATTATAATATGGGACTTTTAGAAATTGATTACAATAAAGATATAAGATATCCTATTTTAACTGTCTTCCTTATAAATACTCAATGTTAATGTAGACGTACAATCAATTCTAAAACCTAAAGATTTGATCCAAATTATCATTTCGCTTTGAATTATGCAACATAAATACACTTTCTACTTTTTTTTGTATTATAAATAAATACAATACTCTCCAATTACATCAAATAAACATTGTCTATGTATAACTTACATGTATAACATAAATGAAATGATTACTATTAAAATTATAAATACAAGAACACAAGAAGAACACAACAATACAAGAAGGTGTAGCCGCGTTATTTTTTTCGCGTTTAAATTTTAACCGCT
>MU158744.1:1430971-1454157 GCA_015888305.1 Antheraea pernyi | reverse complement strand
GCTCTTGGTGTCCGATATCACACGGTCTGTTTTTATTTATGTCATAGCAAGCAAGTGGGTCACCTGATGTTAAGTTATCACCACCGTCCATAGACACTAACAACACCAGGGGAGTCGAAAGTGCGGAGAGGGTAGGTGGGCTTCCGGCGCTCTCACTGACCAAACGAAAAGCAACAATACAAGCACTGTTACTTCACGTCGGTTTTCTAGGAGAGAGTGGTACTACCCCGGACGAGCGGACCCATTCATGCTCTACCACCTACCGAATCTGAGCGCACTTATCAACTTTTTTCTGGTTTAGCGTACTTTTTGATATGCATATCCTCGTCTTCCAGAGATCACTGTATAAACAAAAAAACAATCTTTCGAGCTTCATAATATTAGTATAGACTAGCTGTGCCCACAACTTCGTCCGCGTGAAATCTTATGTTAAAATAGCGATTAATAAAGTCATATGAATGTATTACATCCATTTACTTATCTACTTTCCTTCCGTACTTAATTCGCGTCGTCATTAAAAGCACAATAACTTTTGATAGACTGAGCCGATTTTAATGAAAGTAAGACTAAATGTTACTCGAAAATATGCCTTATGATTTTCTTGAAGAGATTTTATCATGAACGCAGTATTTTAGCATCGATCCGTGTTCATACAAACAGACAGACAGATAGATATTTCTAAAATAGATTGAAATGTATCTTATTACTTATTCCTAGACAAATGCAACATTTTTTTTTACAAAAATCTAAAAAGTACAGACACATCAGATTAACATTCTTATTACGTGTATAGATTTATCTGGAACGTGTAACCGAGAGTACCGCTAACCGCGGCAGGATACCCACGAACCCACCCACCTACCAAACGGCAGTTAATTATCTAACGAAATTGCATCTAAGACGGTAGGTAGCTCCGCGCACACGACACAACAAAGCATTCGCGATCGTGCGCTATCAACCGCAGGATGCAACCCGGTCGCAGATTACGCGTGAATTATGAGCTATACCTGAATTGTGGTCGCCCGCGGCTCTCGTGCTCTCTTGTACTCGTCTTGCATGTTCTTTCGCTGCCACTTATTATTAATACTCCACTGCGTATTTTGTACAATATCTATCAGGCGAGGAAAATATTCTCATTATAAAATCAAAATTCATTTAATACTCTAAATATTATAATAATCAATATTAGCAGCAGATTCGTTCTATCATAGCATAGCTTGCCTGTACAAATCCAGTTATAATCTATTACATCAAAAAAGTCATTTCAACACTTGTAAAAAATTGGTCCATCGAACGCAATAGAACTATAGTTTTTGTATAAGAGTCTAGTAATACATTTAAATGAAATACTCGACAATGCATACTGTTTTCCATTTATTGCATGTTCACATTATACAAGAATCACAGCACCTGAAATGTATAGAAGGCAATTTTTTTAACTACAAACATTTTAGAAATAAATAAAAATTGCGCTTATTAATAGAGTAAAATCCTTTTTTCTATTTGTGACGGTGTTTTAAGTGCTTAATTAATTTTACATATTTGCATATCACCTAGCTTTACGCGAGTAATACTGCAGGATGTCAATATTAGCTCTGCGCTGAGCTTCGTATTGTTCCACTCCGTATATTTGCAAACTAGTGTAATACATTTCAAAAAGCTTTAACCCACACGGAATGAACGTATTCTCTCGAATTACAAGCATTGTATATTAGGCGCCAAAAACAGTCTCATTTTCCACACGAGTGCTGCGGCTAATATTGTCTCGCTACTGAAATACGTAGTCTCACCTGCAGGAGCTCCGGAATATAGTGTAATTGTTGGATATACTGCATCGTTTAATCTCAGCTACATCTTCTGGAATGTTAGAGAATGCAGCTAAGATTTGCAAGGAGTCTACGCTTTTGGCCTCGGGCCTAGCGCCAAATTAATAGACGACTTAAGTTCAGCCGACGTTCTCAACATCGTATACTCACAGTTTTAAACATCGCTCTTCTAAGCTCGCCTGGAAACAAACATTAAAAACTCGTTTACTTCTCTAAACCCTTTTAAAAGAGTTAAAGTTGTAACAGACCCCCGAAAACCTCCTTCGATCTGCGAAACTCGAGCCACTGTAAACAGTCGTCAGGCGTCGTGGATGAAATTGCAAAAATGTTAAAGAGCTAATGTTTGCTCACCTTAAACCCCTTCCCGACCCTACGTGCCGGCGTGACGAGCCGGATAAAAGGCTTTAATACACCCTCATCCCTTATTACGAAACTTGAAAAAGACAACAATATAGATCGAATGTGTCGCGGGCGCGGGCAATCATATGCGCATCAAAGGTGGCGCGCGCCTGCGAGCTACCCGCCTGTGGAGACTGCTTTGTCAAACCGATTTCGCAATTCTATTCGGTGTGGAAATGTCAAGTCAAAGGGCTACACGCGTTATGAGATCTGAAACAATACCGTTTGTGACAATCCCGTTTTCAAGTCACACGAGGAAATCATATTTGAATGTTTAATGAGAAGTCCGGGACGAATACAAATTTCTACGTACATGTAAACTACAAAATGAATAAATTATTTCCTTATAAAGTTTCTTACTTTTATAAGAATCAAATATTAGAGGTGTTTTATTATATGAATATTATCTTTGTTTCTGTAACGTTTTCATTTAGGTACAGATAATTTTGCAGGAAGTACGACATGACAATTGTACCATATTGTCACAATTAAGCTTAAGTGTCAACCACTACTGCTGATTGATTATAGATTTCTTGATGGTCGCAGACTATTTATTCTTTTTTTGCACTGTACTTACCATCAGACACTCACAGAGAGAGAAAACTCACATTTAGCAAGGTCTAAACCAAAGGAAACAGTTTGGTGATAAAATACAAAATAGGTACACGTAATATATTCATAAACATTTTTTTTTATTTCCACTCCATACTTGTTTCATACGTAACACATCAAGCAGTCATTACCGCCCTCCTGAAAAATCTCAGCTCGGCTACTTTGCAAGTCAAAACTCCTTGACACCGCACACGGTTGCCGTCGTATCATCAGCTGGAGGGTACGGCGGGCGTGTGAAAAACGGGTTATATTGTTCTAATAAAGCTAATTTAAAAATATATGCCCCTTGAAAAAATTATTCACTTAATAAATTTAACCATAAGATATAGTAATGATTAACTTATTTTTCGTAAACAATATCTTACTACTTTCGTAACACAAAACAAATTTGTAGTATTTGTTTCTTTTCGAATATTTTGACATAAGTTTTAAGTAAGGAGGTTCTAGTTTATTATTTATAAATGAACCGTCAGCTGCTATCACTTAACTTTATACATATATATACACCATTATATTTTCAACATATACACAGAACTTTATATGAATAAAATAAATCCTATTTTAGCACAGTGTGCTATAACCCGTCAAAGCAAAATTAATATACGCTATAAAAAAGAATGCGCGAAATAGAAATCTCTTTATTGGTAAATTACGGGTTGTTTTCATACCCACATAGAACCAATATTTAATCAGAAAAAATATATTGTTCAACATTTATAATCTACTTATTTCATTGAAGCGACGATAGCTCAGTGATAGCGCGTTCGGACACCACGTCGATAGTAGCCGATTTGAATCCAAAACTATTCCTGAAGAAAATCATCGTGATGGAATGAAATGAAATGGAATCATTGTGGTAGGATTTTCTTCCAAACCCGTGTGACTAGCTACCACCCTCAAATTGAAAATATGTTATCAAGCTCCTATACGTTTATTCCGGTAGCTACGATACAGAGCTAAGTACCACTCTAAATTAAACATCATCACGTGAGTTCGTGGCCAAAGACTAAAACCTACAAATAAAAAACAGTTTATAATAAAAAAATAATCCATTTAAATTCGGTAATTATGGCTGCCCGTGACACACCGAGTTATAGGGTCGCAGTGTGATTTACGTAAAAACATATCGTGCTATTCCACACAGGTATGTCTGTGCTTATAAATCCTGTTAATGAATTTTAAAGTCACTTGAGAATTATTGGGTTATTTTATAAAAGTTGAATTCCATATATCAAATTGCCTTTTTCTAAAAAGATAGATTCAATAAGCGTAATGTACAATGATAACAGGTAATCTATACTAATATTATAACGAGGTAAAGTTTGTGAGTTTGTAGGAGGTATTCTCAGGAACTACTGGTCTGATTTGAAAAATTCTTCCAGTGTTATATAGCTCACTTATCGAGGAAGGTTATAGGCTATATATCATCACGCTAAGACCAATAGGAGCGGAACACGGAAATAAATAACTAATTATTCCTTATCTACTTATACAAATCTATATCTACCAATCTAGAAAAATAGCCACTGATCGGTAAATTCTTTTTTCCAAACTAAGACACGACTTGAATAATCCACCAACTCATAGTATGGCATATTATTTCAAATACGGAATATATTACATTATATATACGGAGTATTTTTGTGTTTTCTCACTATAAGATAGTTTTAAGACAACATTTCTCATTTGTTAGGTTGCCTCATGATATTTTGTTTTATTGTCAACCGATACTAAAATTAGTAAGTCTACATCATATTTCATAGATTTTTCTATGTTCTATAATATTCCGCCCCTTGCGGCTCTATCTCCCTTGACCTAAATATATAAACTACTCCACCGATTATTCATTTAGTATTTGTAACACTAAACCAGTAATTAGTGCATCTAATTATTTTCGTGATATAGATCATCCACTTTGATAAACAAATTTATAAATAAATTAAGAATTTTTACACCTACCAGGCGCTTCAACATAGAAACTGTATGGTGGTAGAGCCACGCTGAAACTATTATTGGTTTCAGCATGAATGGGTCGGCTCGTCCGGGGTAGTACCACCCTCTCATAGAAAACCAACGTGAAGTAACAGTGCTTGCATTGTTGTGTTTCGTTCGGTCAGTGAGAGGGCCGGAGACCCACCTCCCCTCCCCTCTCCTCTCCCTCCCCTAACCCTTCCCTCCAAAAGATGGCAACGCACTTGCGACTCCTCTGGTGTTGTTAGTGTCCATGGACGGTGGTGATCACTTAACAGCAGGTGACCCACCTGTTCGTTTGCCATCTATGACATAAAAAAAAAGAAAGAAATCAAGCGCCAAATAATAATTTTGACAGCGGAAAGGGTAATTGCTTAACGAGCCATTTGACGGTCTTCGTACATTAGTCAATTAGTCACTCCGCTTTTGCTTTTTTGTATACTTGACTATACGTTTAATAATAAATTAAACCCGAACTATCAACTATAAAAAATCAATAGCAGCCGTTTGGAATTCACGTCCACATGGGTATTTAGTAAATTAATTTTATTTATCTCGATTTCCTTTCTATTCGAGTTCATTAGATATCTCGTTATATAATTACGACAATTTCTTTGAAATAGATTCTACTATATAAACAAATTTCCTATAAATATAAACAAGATAGAATTTATTCCGTACAAGGTGTCACGCCGATGTGTCGATCGTTAAGGCGACGTGTACGCCGTTCCACGAAATTATTCCGAAGACACACAACACCCAGTAATGCGTTAGCAACCTCAAATTGACATTCAATCAGTGTCGCGGTATTGTTTCCCTATCAATCCTTATTGGGAGTTGGCACACGCGCCGTGCGCCGATATGCGCCCATCAAATCGCAATTTGTTTATGAAAATTTATTGTATTCGCCATTACCGCGTTGCGGATTCTTTTCCTACGGGAGCGACCCCGCGGAACGAAATCACCTTATTCAATTCCCTTTTTGCATACATCTCACACATGGGTGTCTTCGGGAGGGGGAACTTAGTCGGTTTTTGTCTCAACACGTGAACCGCTTTCGGGATGTGCCGTCCGATAATAATTTCTATTAGATAATATTATACACGTCTTATATAGTACGAAATGCTGTTTATATTTTGATATCTTCTATGAATGTAATTATATTTATCCAGATTACGAATTGTTGCCAAAACGAATACGGAGAGTAATCAAAATGTACATATAACAACATATCATAATATAGTATGATTTAATATGTATAAGAAAATGTATGTTGAAACTTCAATACCGTTTGACCGATTACAACGAAAGTTGGCAAACTTAAGTGATTTTTCATGGAGAAGGTTTTTATGTTACATATTTTATAACTCGCCAATAAGTGGCGCTAAGCTAAATTGTTATTATATTTTACTTGCGGACCCGGCGAACGTCGACCCGCCATGATAATACAAAAAACATTAACGAATTATATACCAAAACTTCCCTCATGAATCACTAGTGAAAACCGCATGAAAATCAGTTCAGTAGTTTTTGAGTTTATAGTGAACAGACAGATGGACGCGGTAAGAGACTTTGTTTTATAGGATGTGATGATATCAGAAAACGTTTACATTGTAATTGAATACGGCCGAAATCGCGAGCGATTGCTAGTAATGAAAAGTAAAAATTATACTAAGCATACGAAAATTTCAATTATAAAAATTTATCCTCTATATGCTTGTAAATGAAGATCATTTAAATCTTTATTTGAATTTCTTACTATTTTATTTATTAAAATTTTTATGTTTTTTTTCAACTCTTTTTTTAAACTCTATATTATCTATGTTAGAGACTTGCGGGTTTAACTATGGAATAATGAAAATTAGATGCCATTTTGTAACGTTCACGTTGTAATCTATAATTAAATAAGGAATAATTAATAAAGTGAAGCAATAGCTTTGAATGTTGTTTCTCTTATTTCAGGTATTTAAAGTTTATATATAATTAGTAAGTTGGGTTAAGAAGAGTACTGTATTTATTACATTATAATTTTTATTGTTGTCTAACATTGTGTCTAACCAAATAAATTCTCTTATTTCAGAGCAACTTATTCAGCATATTGTTTAAATAAAACGACATACCCAACCACACAAAACATTACATGCTTTTAATCATCACCATCTTCTATTATACTAAAATCTAGAAACAGATATAGACAAGCATTGAACCGATAAATGGATTTTAGTTAAATCTTTATATCGTTCATCAATTTCGTTGATTTGTTAAGATAAAACGTAACTAATAGCTTTTCTTAAATATCTTATTTACATATAGATCGATAGGTACTGATAAACAACCCGGAAAATTGTACAATTCTAAATTTCAGTGACGTTATTTATCAGCGTAGAATTAGCGTGTCACATACGGCGAGGTGTCGATGTTAAGAGGCGTGCACGATATGACACCGCTTCCCTTCTGTTTCAAGGATTTGGGAAAAGAATTGTCGCATATATCACCGTTAATAGGGTGAGGAGAGAGCACTACTTATGCCTAATGCGACAAGGAAACATGGTACGCGCCCGTACGCCCGAATACATTTCCAGAACTGGATTTTCAATGGCAATAAATATGTGAGAGAACCCACCCGAGCTTACATGTTCCTGTGTAAAAATATGAGTACATTATTATGCCTATTACATTATTCATTTCCATGTGTATTGATTTGGTATTATGTGGGTTTTATTACGGAGAATTGTCAATTCTTATGTCGTTGACTTCGAGCAATTTAGAGATAATACGTGCACCTGTAACGATACAAAAATGCAGTATTAACCCTGTTTCTCGTGACATAACAATAAAGCGGTGACGGGCTCGTAAACACGACGGAATGATGTTCCGTAAAAAGCAACGATGTCTGTAAATATGGACAAGCTATGTCTTCGCTGACGGTAAAAACGCTAAAGACGTTTTACTGCTGTCAGGAGTAAATACAGACTGAGGTACTTTTTTATTGATATGGTGTGTATCACTTAGTGATGCTTTAATATGCAAAACGCTATTATTAAACACGCTTGAAAAACTAGCTATTTAATTATAATTCAGTGAACTTGGAAAAGGAAACTAAAAACTAATTTTATTCCAATAAATATACACTACTTTTTTATTATTATTTTCCTGACACAACTTTATAAAACAATAGTTTGTATTGCATGCACCATATAATAAAAAAAACTTATTTACATTTAGTTTTTTTTTACATTTAGTTACATATACAGATTAGACATATAGGTAGAAGAGTATATTATGTTTTTATTTCAATGTCAACTGGAATCTACACATGTATAGTATATGTAGCGTGTTAAAAGTCAATTATTCGTGTCATTCAAATATTGCAGAATATTTATTATTAGAAGAATGAATGTAATATGCGTTAAGATCATTTGATTTTAGTGATTTAAAGTTAAACTTGGATTATGAATTTATGATTAATGGTAGATTGGTAGTGTAACCTTTATAATTTAGCCGAAAGGTGTCGCAGGTTCGACCCTTACATATTATAAATTATTGTATGAAGAGCATATCAACTACTTACCTCAGTATTAAATAAATATATGTATTTATAAGTCAGTTGTTTACCTACCAATTACCATAATAAAAGCTTCGCTTAGCATAGTTTGATATACTTGTAATATGCTCGAGTGAGAAATTACGTTTTAAGATTTATGTATTTATTTATTGTTTAGGAATTATTTCAAGGTGATCGGCAAATTTAAAAATATACAATTTACTTTATTTTGCAAATTTTATTGACACTACAGAAGATAGATTTTTTTTATCAAGAATATTGTAATACTTATTGTAAAATCATATATCGGTTATATTATATAAAAAAAATATGGTCTTAGAAGTTATATATATCACTATGATTCTGCTAAACCTACTTAAAATAAAATTAAGTATTATTTTAAAATTAAATTAAAATCTCGCTTTTTAAGTTTTATGTACCGTAATTGCAATTATTTTTTAAATTACACGCGATTATAAAATTAATACACAATTATACAATATACACATCGCGTAAATCAAAACTTCAGTTTGCAGGTTTTAGGTGCTTTACGCAATAACCTTTACGATGCATATAAATAAACCAACAGATTATGTTAAATACTTGTATGTGTAATAACAAGGAACAACGCATGCATAACGCGGGTTTATCAAAGACCCCTCGCTAAAAAGCTGTTATATTTTCAACACATGATTATGTAAAAGAATTCTGTGATTTCAGCGTACAAGGGAAAGAAAATGTGTACTGTTAAGACGCGAGGTTTCAGCCGATTTGCATCTTTACCACTCATATGAGGGGTGCGTTTTCTCACGATAAAGTATTTTGGCAAAAAAAAAAATGGGGTGTAAGGGGTGTCAAATAACATCTACCACTTGAGACATCCAAGCCAACCTCACCTGCACGTGGTGCACCCTGCTGAATAACGAACGAGGCAATGGCGAAAGCGGGGTGGTAGGGTTTTACAGCCTGACTGGGTCGCAACCACCATGTATATGGCGAAAAAGCCCGTCATAGTGATTCGCTTTTGCGGGTCGCGTTTCGGGATCAGCCTGTGCATATCCAGCTTTTCGCAGGCCGGCATGACAGCGGCGTCCGGCGATGGATAGTATGTCAATCGGTGGTCGCCATTGTTTTTGGATTGTACTATGCTTACCATCAGGCACAGTGCAGTCACTTTGCCATGCTACTATAAAAAAAAAAATTGTATTAAAATATTATTTGTATCATCTTATGTAACATTTCATAATTGCAAGTAGCTAAAACATAAACAAAGCTACAAGATACGTTTTTGTTACCACCCCAATGTAGTTTAATAGTAACCAGTTTACAGATTGTTTCGATAATGTGCAATTAATTATGGTGATCCCTTCACATCCGCAAATTGTTTCGTTACTCATACACCGGTATGAATTAAATATTATCAGTTCTATCGTGACGTAATAGCGACAAACTAGGTTAGAATAGGTTGGACTTATAATAACAATAGTAAATGCGGGAAGCTCTTGAATCAGCACGTCAAACAACCAAATCCGTTAGTATTTAAATAATGCACAAATGTATTTACAATTTTCGTTATAACACATAACTATAATATTTTTTAAACTACAAACATATTCAGTTATAAAATACAAATTTACGTATTACATCAAAATTAAACTAAATGCAATTTATTACTGGGAGTGGTACTCGAGTTATTAATGCGGAGGTAAAATTACAACAGTTTATACTTGTTAAGGTATAAGAATATCAAGAGCAATCAACATGGATGAGTGTTGAAATATTATATATATATTAGAAGATTGTAGAGCCACGCTGTAGCTATTATTGGTTTCAGCATGGATGGGTCGGCTCGTCTGGGGTAGTACCACCCTTTCATAGAAAACTGACGTGAAGTAACAGTGCTTGCATTGTTGCGTTTCGTTCGGTCAGTGAGAGCGCCGGAGGCCCACCTCCCCTCCACTCTCCTCTCCCTCTCCCTCCCCTAACCCTTCCCCCCAAAGGGTGGCAACGCACTAGCAACTCTGGTGTTGTTAGTGTCCATGGACGGTGGTGATCACTTAACATCAGATGACCCACCTGTTCGTTTGCCACTTATGACATAAAAAACCTATGAAATAAAAAATAAAAAAAGTTTAGATAGGCATTTCATTCAAATTTAGTTTGGCCGTTTATAGTGAAAAATACAAAGATTTTGCACGCTGTTAAATTAGCTACAGCTGTTTCGTCTCGTACATACAGACATAATGAAGCTCCATCGTTTTTAATTTCCTTTATAATAATAATTCGATTTTTTTCCAAACCAGCAATTATTCTTGGCCTTGGCCAATAATTATACAAAATCGCTACATTAAATATTTCGTTAAAGAATCAGTTGAAAGGCATAAATTAATCAAATCACTTAATGACTCGACGAATACAATAAGTCACATTTTCCGACTCAACAAACGACTTCCTCGTCAAGTTAATATTGCAGAACAAAATTACCAAAGAAATCTCCTTGCAGCTGAGAAACAATTAATCAACATTGTGGATAGCACAAAAAAACGAATAATCCGTAACGAAACGGGAAAGGCGAAATGATTATTTAAATCTTTATAATTATTCGAGCAAACTGCACGATATAGATATAAGTCTGCAATAACCCATTTGCGAGGATAAGAAAAAGGGATGGTAGTCATTAGCATATAATGACAGTAATTAAAATACACAAATAGAGCTATAAAAGCGGCCCGACGTTGAAGGGCTGTCTTCATCATCCTCGGCGTGAATTTATACATGGCAAATATTTTCGGTGCGGCTCAGGCAAGCCGCATCAAAATTAAGAACAGCATTGTTTAATTTATTAATTAATGGACCCACTGTTGCGGAGAAGGCGATGCCGCCGTTGGATCCAGGCGGTGGAACAGATTAGTCTAATACAAACGTCGCTATTGAAAATATAAACATGAAGATACGATTTAAATTTAATTGCTGACAATGAACAGGAATAAATAATTGATAGCGAACATGATTTTAAAATATATTAAAAAAAAAATACGATATCCGTGTAGTATGTATCGATTGTATGTACACGGTGAACATTTGATTAATGTACAAAGTAACTATTTATACTAAAATGAATACTCCAATACCGTTTGACCGGTTATCATGAAAGATTTCATATTTAAGTGGTTTTGCACTGCAAAGGTTTTTATGTTATATATATTTTATTATAAATTAGTGTTTAGTGGAGCTAAAACATCACCTTTTGTACCGTTTAACTGATTATCATAAAAATTATAATGAGTAGCCACTCAGTTCAAATATCTATTTAAAATCACAATATCCATTTTGTCACAACGCAAATTCGCGTGTGTAACAGCGGTCACAGCTAGTTAATCAATTTTATGTAATCGGTAAATATATTTCAACTAAATATATTGTAAAATCTTTTTCAATCTTCGTATCTTCTTCTTATATGATGACGCTTAAGGTCATCTTAAAGATTATATATATATTTTGAATATCTCTGTATCTATTTGCAATAGATAAAGGAGTCTACCTCAGCTCATCCAGAAATTCCTCGAAATGTTTTGATGAATCAGGGCTAGCTAAAATTATTTCAATTCATCTCTCGGCTCCGCTTCGCCGCCTTCGCAGACAATGGCCCGACTAATTACGAGATGTAAGGCTTTATTAACGCAATCGGGAGGTTATTAACATAAAAAAATAATATTTACTGGTCCCGCCGCTCCGAAGTACGTACTTAATTTACGAATATTGCGGAATTAGGTTTACTGCCTCAACCCTTCCGTCTTACAAATAATTTTAGAGATGTACCGCGCTGAGTAATGGAATAAGAGTCAAGATTAAAGCTCATCAGGGTTGTTATATCGAAGGGAATTTTGCATTGTAATTGCTGGCATTAACACTTTTCAGTGTTCGTCTTTCAAAGACGTTGTTTCTCTTCGCATTCGTTCGTTCTAACGTCTCCTGCACAAATTACCTATTGATATTTTAATGGAGAACAATCCCTTACATTCGAAGCATCCAAATATTAGCATATAAATGGCGGGTAAAATATGACATCAGCATTTTAATTTTTCTATATAACGAAGTGATTTACAAATTAGCGGGTAAGAAAAACGCTACGGTACGCCTTGAGAGGGTCGATCAGCGCGCAGATGTTCTATTTAAATGTAAATTTTACACAGACATGGCGACATGAACGAAAAAATTTTTTGGATCAAAATATTACACGACATTGAAATTATGTCGGCCTGTTTTATTGACAATTTTAAATTAAATTTATTAATTTATATGTACATTTTTTACATTCGTGTTATAACTTAGTATAATTAAGTGGTTTATAAGAATTTACAATAAACTAGCAACTGTCCACAATAAATATATTTTCTTCTTTTAATTTTGCATGCATTAATTGCAATATTAAAAATACAAAATTCATAGTAGTTTCGAAATTAACTTCTGATCAGGGATCTTTATCACTTTATAGTAATGTATTTGTTATTTTAATTACGATTTTTATTTATGATATTCATAGAAGTAGGACTTTACGGATCTTTGTCATAGTGTCAATACAAACGTCTCTGTAAGTTACTATAAAACATTACTGTAAGAAAGGTCTCTTGACATATATATAGATACAAGTTTTAGGAGCTTTTATCGCGGTGTTCGTTTTCCTATATCGACTGTATCATTACATAGTATAAAACAAACTCCCCCACCGCGTCTGTCTGTCTGTTTGTTCGCGATAAACTCAAAAACTACTGATCGGATTTTCATGCGGTTTAGAGTGGATACAGTGACTCATGAGGAAGGTTTTAGTATATAATTTGTCAAGGTGGTTTTTATAGTCAGGGCGGGACAGCGTCTGCCGGGCCTGCTAGTAATATATATGCATAGTCTTACGCATTTTTATTATCGATTATAAATTTTTAAAAGTACTACTATCGGCTACTACTACTACTACAATTATCTGCTCTAATATAGTTAGTGGTAGAGGATGACAATATCCACCATCTGCAATTAAGGTTAATGGTGGATTAACTGATAATTTTAATCTATTATTCGCTTTCCAGAATCATCCGGAAAATACACAGCAAACGAGAGACTTGTAAGTCTATATGACGTCTGCGATCAGCGAAAGTTTGTAGATTTTCGATGGTAACCATTGTAATTCAGAGTCCGGCGAAGTGCCAACATAAAAAAAAAACAAAAATGTAAAATTCGTACAACACGCAAACTTATTACTCAGGAAGAACAAATTAACCAAATTCGACAACTGTATTTAATCAACTCGCACAACAAACATTACCGGAGGGTGACAATTGCAGACACCGGATAGAAAAAAAAAAGAAAAGAAAAAAGAAAGTATTCTTTTCACTGTAAAGGGCAACAATAACAGAAAGAATCGCAGGAAACGAAACGCGTCGGAAGTGGAAGTGACAGATCGTCGACAATGGTGAAAAGTCACACCTCTTGTTTACGGGACGGCGAGCACGTTCCTGAATTAGCTATCATTTACTTAAGCACTTTATATAATTAACTAGAACGACCATTAGTGTCAGCGACGGTTGCCATATTCTTTCTCATAGTCCGTTCTAATTGTGCCTTTTAGTTGGGCATCTCTTTGCCAGTGTCCCCCACGTCTGTACGAACGCTTGTAGCGGTACTTGGCAGACTGTCGAAAGATTTTATATTTCTATTTTGACCACTATTTCAATTGTGTCTTGCGTTAAATAATCTACAAGATGGATAAGTTTAAGTAAAATCTATAACTCTGTGTATATGGACCAATCTCTCAGTGATAATTATCAAGCGGAGTATTAGGGAACAACTATAGTTGGCATGGTCGCAACTACCATGCACATGCTAATAAATTTATCAGGACTAATATATAGTTTATAGCGTTCCGGAACCCGTACTTCGAGAAGTTTACAAGCCGGCAGGTGAATGAGAAGAACGAAAGAGAAGACGAGAAGCTATGGACGGACCGCTCACTGATAGTTGTTATTTTTAGTTTTTACTTATCATCAGGCAACCTTGCTGCCATTTTACGATGCTAACACAAAAATAGCCAAATTCTTTATAATTTAATTGTAATTCCCTTTTACATCTAACTAACGAATCGATCATAATTGATTAAGAACCTCAACGGGCCCAAGAATGTGCCACAAAGGAGTCCATTCGGACCGGGAGGAAAACAAAAACACTCCCCTCTCTTTTTTGACCGACCGACGAAAGCGAAATCTGGCTTTGTTCATTTACTCGGTAAACCGATAATTTCATTAAACAACAAAGTGGGATTCGTTTGGAGAGCTCTCTGTAAACACGGCAAGAAGTCAATGTCCCCCAAGATGGGAAAACGATTTTAAGAAAAAATTTCGGCTAGCGCGACAAATTAGGAGTCTTCTTCACCCCACCTTGTTGTTGCTTCGTCTACAAAAAAAGTATTTAGATTGCATTTCTAATTACAATCAACGACAAGTAAACTCGAACATTCTTAAATTAGGAATTGTTCATTTAAATTCCAAATACTAGTATTTCCTCTATTATATTCTATAGAAAAAGACTTTACTTTGCGGAAATCCATTATTACATATTATAGTGGACGTTACTTTGCACGTCCGCCTGGCCGCTACCACGTGGCACTGCAAACAAAAAACGTCAACCGACGTTAGTTTCAACCGTCAAATAAGGACGCGTTTTTTTAATTATTTTTGTTGTTTTAGTTAATAATGGTTCGTTCGCTCTTTCTATTACTAGTAACCGATTTAACTTTTTCAGGTACACCTCACACGAATAAAGTAAAACGTTTTTTGTTGCAGTCGTGGTAGCGGCCAATTAATTCCAGACGGAAGTGCAAAGTGACGTCCACTATCATATTTATCCTATATAGATTAATTTGTCATATTTTTAACGCGGTGATTGCAACCGTTTTAAGTTTATAATGTTAAAAGAACCGGATGCTTCTGTTTGGTATCACAGTAATTTATATATGAAATTCGTAGGTGGTAGAGCCACGTTGAAGCTACTATTACTGGTTTCAGTATGAATGGGTCGGCTCGCTCGAGGTAGTACTACCCTCTCACAGAAAACCGACGTGAAGTTACAGTGCGTGCATTGTTGCGTTTCGGTCGGTCAGTGAGAGAGCCGGAGGCCCACCTCACCTTCCCCATTTCCTTTCTCTTCCCCAGCACAGGCTGCCAACGCACTTGCGACTCCCCTGGTGTCACTTAACATCAGGTGACGTGCTCGTTTGCCCCCTATGATAGAAAAAAATCATAATCAGGTGCAAACTTTCTAGACTATTTCTATAATATTTCAAATTGTAATGAAAATTAAGTACAAGAACAGGTGGGTCCTGTTCGTATGCCTCCTATGATATAAAATTGGTTGAAATTGCTTACCAAATTTACTGGATAATATTGTAAATTAGCTCCAGTGACCCTAAACAGAAACACCCAATTCTGTTAATATTGTAAGAGTAACCTAAAACGGTTGCATTCCACTCGTTAAAAATATCGTAAAGTAATTTCGAGTATTCGGGCTACTCGCATTAAAGTTACGTAGCGGGCAAATTAAGCCGAACCCCCGATATATTGCGTTTGTTCTTTTGAAGCCGTCGGTGAAGGGTTGAAGCCAAGAATGCTTTTTATAGTAAGCTAAAGCTGTATATTAAGGGAGGACGCCACATAGCTATGTGTAAAGATACAGACAGGCGTATGAAGATTGTGAATTATATGTAATAAATGTTGCGATATGTAATGATTAATCTTTTATCAATTGATTTAATATTTCGAGGCGACATTTATGAAACGCCCGTATAAAGGTTTTACGGCATCCATAGTGACGTCATGGTTATGATTTTAGCCGATTAATCCACCCAGACCAATTGAGTATGCAATACTAAATATAGATACGAACTAGAGAATGCCCAGTACCTAGTCGTCTGCTGCCTTTTAAAGCATTCCGCCCAAGTAGACAGTCAAAAATAATCAAGATGCTTATGATCGTCTGATACTACAAGCCTATAGTATTTCAAAACTGATAAATACTAACCAGTCATTAGTGTCTGTCAACATTTAGAACATAAATAGATATATCTGTGTACAAATACGTAAAATATATTCCACAATTTATTTATAAAAAAGGATTTCTTTAATCGAAATATTTTCCATATGAGTGCCCACAAATATTCGTTATATGTACACAAAGCCAATGAATTATTATACCACAGTCAGGTAATTAGACCGAAAATACCATTAAATTAATAAATAAAAAACAGAAGCGGGCCCCACATTGACTTTCGGAACGACGTATGGACCCCTCAGTCGAATAAATTTATGTAAAAATTTTCATTAATATTTTTGAGGCCGAGCGTCCGCTCGCCCTTGGGAGTGAAAATCGAGTTCGCGGTCGCGATGGAAAAAATGCAAACCGAAAATTATGGGGTCCCTCGCCTTGTATTTGCTTATGAATATCGGCCGTACCTGAGCTAACCCTCGCATATTGTGAAATATAAATATACGGCACAATATGTACGGGAAAATAAAATTAAAACATCGTTTTTATTGTTATTTTACAAACATATAATAAGAATGGACATCTAACGTGTCTGTACTATTATAGATTTTAATGAAAAAAATTCTTGCATGTGTCTTGGGATAAGTAATATACAACATTTCAATATTTTTTAGAAATGTCTGTCTATAATGGTGATAGAGCCACGCTGAAACCACAACGTTATTGTAATTTTAACTACGACACGAGAGAAAAGTAGATAGGTAAATGGACTAAATACATTGAGCTAATTTTATTAGACGCTGTTTTTTTACATTAGGTTCCACGCGGACGGAGTCGCGGGCACAGCTAGTTCGTTATATGAACCTGTTGAAATGTAACAGATTCAAAAAAGTTTTACGTTTAAAACAGCTATGGCTAGTTTTTCATTCCCTTACGACCTTTCAAGTCGTAAGTACACTATGAAAAACGCCCCTCATGGGATCTTTTGAGATTATGAAAGATTTGTGAGTTCTCGAGCGGCGCCCGCGGCCGGTCGCAGCGAGCTTAAGAGGTTTAAATCGCTCGCTGGTCCGGAATACCAGATACAAACAGATTTCTTGCAACTACGTCTTCACTAGGTATTATGATATTGTAGGGTGAGACAAAAAATAAACATTTTGCTAAAGTATGTAATACTGACTTTTGCTTGCGACTTCGCTTACCTTAGATTTATCTGGAACAATACATTTTTTATGGATAAAAGGTACCTTTTGTCATTTTCTGTGTACCCTATCTAAGGGTATGAAACATTTTTAATTGTTGAGTAGTTAAGACGTGAAAGCGTAACTAACAAACAAACTCACATGCCTCTTTGTTATATTAGTAAGGAAGTCAGAATGTCAAAATCTTCCCATATCATAAAGAACTTTGGCTCTAAACCAATTAATTAGGCATATATTTACATATAAGAATACTATGTGATTTGAAATTCCAGAGAAAATTAATACTTAATTCATATTTCAATATTCTGAATAAAATAGTTTATTATTAGTATATATCGAAAATAATTGTTGAAGACGATTTTAGTTTTTCTTGAAATCCTACTAAACTGCTCCTCACCACAACGCGCCTTAAATCTGTAAACGATATCTCTCCGTGAAACCTGTAAATCTTTCAGGCATTTTTATATTCGCCGGCTTCGCCCCAAGTCTGAGGGCTAAGCAAGTCGCACCACCATCCCGGAGATTATATCTTGACACTTGATGGATGAATGGTTATTGGATCTGAGCATTTTTATCATTTTGATACAGTCGAGAGGGCAAGGTGCGCCTTCGAAACCCGCCTACGGGAGACATAGTTTTCGAATCAGTTTCAATTTTGTTTAGAACTTTATCGATGGAACATCGATAACCTTTGCTTATATTATATCATATTGTTGTATAAAAAATAATTATACTAAATTGACTTTTATGACCCAATATCTACTATCTTCTTATATATACCACAAGTGTATACATATACATAGCGTGTTTGCACTTTCATCGTTTTGTAAAAAAAAGTCATAAGGGCTGCCACACAAGGTCAGTACAAAATATCAAAATTACGTGAACTCAGGCCGCTATACTATGCGTCGCTTGTATGATGCAAGGGCAATGCGTCACAAACATCTAGACTTTTTTTTTTTTTTCGAACTGACTACGCTATTGACCAAGCAAGGAGGGTTATCGGTGACGCAAATCACAAGATGTTATACACGTCCACACGTCGGATATTCATTTTGAAGTTATTAACGAATAACATCCTATAATCTTGAATTCTATAACAATCCAACAACAAATGATATGTGTTATATATCTTATTACACTGACTACAAAACTTTGAGACGATTATTTTAATTAGGAATCTATTATTTTTAAATTTATACTATGATTTTAGGTAGCAGAATTCGCGGACGAGTTTTTTTTTCTTTTTTATATCATAGGAGGCAAACGAACAGATGGTCACCTGATGTTAAGTGATCACCACTGTCCATAGACACTTGGAACACCAGAAGAGTCGAAAGTGCGTTGCCAGCCTGTGTTTGGGGGAGAGGAGTGAGGAAGGGGGAGGGGAAGGGAAGGTGGGTGGGATTCCTACTTGTTTGAAAAGAATAACACAATAAAGAATCCCAATAGTTATGGTTTTAAATTATTGTAACAGTAGATACAACCGCAATTAATGTAGATGCAAAAGAAGTAAACCGGGGCAAAAACAATGCACCACATGTTAGTGTCGACTGTATTAGACTAATTTTATGATATACTAAGATAAGTGGTATCAGACATGATTACTAAAAGAAAATAATTTTATATTATAATCTTGGGGAGTAAGGGGAGAACGGTAATAACAGCCTAACCGACCCAAATGTCAACCTCACCTGCACGCGCCGGATGGCGGCGGCGGCCAAGTGGCCTCCGTTGGTGCTCCCTGCTAGATAACGGACGAGGCACTGGCGACCGAGTCAGTGGCGGTATAGCCACTTTATGGGCTACCACGAGCCTTGGGAACCAAAAAGTGTGGCTTTAGAGCATTACGTTAATGCCAAACAAACATAATATGGAAGCGGAACTTAAAACTACATTACCCCAGGAGGGTACCGGCGGTGCCGGAGAATCCCTCCCCATGTCCGTCGGGACGGACATGGGCTGCCCCACAGTTTCTGGGGGGGGCAAAATTTCGCTCACTATATCGGACAACACGGGAGTGGGTAACCAGGCTCCCGTGACGGTGATTGCAACTGGTAACACGAGTAGAAAATTAACTCAGCAGGCTTTTCATCCAAGCCTATTCATTACAAGACCAAGGTCATCTTCATTAGGAAATGTCAAGACTACTAATTCAAAGACTCTACCTACTTCATCCCCTGCAATAATTACCAAAGACGATGGTGCAAATAATGTCGGTCCTCCTTCTTGGCAAAGGGTTCCTACAGATCGCTACCCCAAACGGAAGAAACTATCTAATAGCCCTCCAAATGCTCTAAATAACAACCAAAGCACAGGAAAAACCAACGCTTCTAATAGATTCAGTGGTCTACCTGTAGACGAAACTGAGGAGACAATGGAAGATTCCACTCATTCCAAAAAAAATTACAAACCACCACCTATTATACTATACGGCATTGAAGACCTATTTAAGTTAACAGAATTATTAAATAAGACTATACCTACTGGCAGCTATTCATATAAAGTCATTAATAGAAACCAACTAAGAGTGATGACACAATCAGCGGAAATATATAAAGATGTCATAAAACTTGTTCGTACCAATGGCCTTATTGGACATACCTTCACACAGAAGCAAAACAAATGTTACAGAATAGTAATAAAAAACTTGCATCACACCACTCCTAAATCAGAAATAGTTGAAGAAGTTGAAAAAACAGGGAACAGGGTACGAGGTGAGGTCATCTGTGCAATCTCTCGAAAAACGAAAAAGCCTCTAAATATGTTCTTTGTAAACATAGAACCTAGCCCCAAAAACCCAGACATAAAAAACATAGAATATATATATCACACAAAAGTCAAGATAGAAGATCCAAGGAAGTCAACTGAAATCCCACAATGTACAAGGTGTCAACAATATGGGCACACCAAGAATAATTGTATGCGCCCATACAGGTGCGTCAAATGTGCAAAAGGACACAAAACTACAGAATGTCCAAAAAAGGACAAGAGCACGCCAGCTACCTGTGCTCTTTGCTATGGTGACCATCCAGCTAACTACAAAGGCTGTCAAGTATACAAAGAGATATTTGCAAGAAAAACGGCTCACACAAGAAACAGGATTATAGGATTAGACAAGAAGAAGCCTTCAAATATATTTACGTCTGAAATGGATGAGTTTCCACAACTGAACCCCTCCAGCAACACTAGACAACAATTTACAAAAAAACAGGAAATAGACTCTGCGCATACACTTGAATATATGTCCAACGCCGCAAATAAGAGCCCATGGAAAAGAAAAATAGAGAATACAACTCAGTCAACAAGCTCACTAGAGCAAGTAATAATTAAACAATCAGAGAAGATAGATATTCTTATTGAACAAATAGGAACCCTAATGGGCCTTCTAACGACTGTCATAGCCCAGCAGAAAAAATGAAATTTCTGCGTATTGCGACATGGAACATAAATGGCTTATCTCCGAATAAGCAAGAAGTCGAGCTATTCATAAATCACAACAAAATTGATGTTTTATTAGTCTCTGAAACACACTTAACTGATCAAAGAGTGATTAAAATAAAAGGTTACAATACATGTTACGCTAATCATCCAGATGGGACTTCACATGCTGGGGCAGCTGTGCTAGTTAAGGAAAATATAAGACACCACATCCTACCTAAGGTTACACATGCACATCTACAGGCTGCTATAATACAAATAGAAGACTGGCAAGGCTCACTAAATGTAGCTGCAGTGTACTGTCCCCCGAGACATCGTATAGAAAAACAAATGTTCAGTGAATTTTTCAACACTCTCGGTAGCAGATACATCATAGGGGGAGATTGGAACTCCAAACATACATCCTGGGGCTCAAGGCTAACCACGACAAGGGGTCGAGAACTTAAAAAAGCTGTTGACAGTAACACCCTCAATGTAATGTCAACAGGAGAACCAACATATTGGCCTTCGGATGCCAATAAAACTCCAGACCTCATTGACTTTTTCGTCAGTAAGGGTATGTCAGGGCTCTATACAAAAATAGAAGGATGTCTAGATGGCTCATCAGATCACACACCCGTAATATGCACATTGAGTACTACAATCATCTGGAAGGAACCACGTGAGACTCTATATAATCATAAAACAGACTGGGAAGCTTTTCGAGACTACATTGAAGAAAATACCAATTTGCATTTACCTCTCAAAACGCAAGACGACCTAGAAGATGCTGCGTGGTATACCACCAACCTAATACAAAAATCAGCTTGGCTATCAACCCCATATGTGAAATCTAAACTATTAAATCAGGATATTACCCTGGAAATACAAGAGCTAATTGCATTGAAGAGAAGACTAAGACGACAGTGGCACATCAGCAGAAATCGACAAGATAAAAACGCACTTAACAAAGCACAAAAAGATCTTAAGGAAATGCTTAGAGAAAATGAGAATACTACCTTACAAGATAAACTAAAGACTTTATCTCCCTTCAAAGCAGAGGATTATTCTCTTTGGAAAATGACTAAATCGCTAAAAAGGCCAACACAACACATTCCTCCATTGAGACAAAGAAACGGCGGTTGGTCACGGAAACCCCAAGAAAAAGCAGAGTTATTTGCAAACTATCTAAAAAATGTATTTAAACCTAATGAACCTGATCTCATGCATACAGATAAAGACATAGACGAAATTTTAAACTGTGACCAGCAAATGTCACTACCAATGAAACCAGTTACACCAGCAGAAGTCAAAAGAACTATTGCAAAATTAAAGCCAAAAAAAGCGCCAGGGTTCGATCTTATAACAGCCGAGGTTCTTAAACAATTACCAAAAAAAGGCATTGTTTTGTTGACAATCCTCTACAATGCGATATTGAGATTACAATACTTTCCGATGCTGTGGAAGGTATCTATTATAAACATGGTTGCTAAACCTGGGAAGCCTCCTACAGAAGTTACGTCATACAGGCCTATAAGTCTACTGCCTTTATTATCAAAAGTCTTCGAGAAACTTGTCCTAAGACGTCTGCTTCCAGTACTGGAAAAACAGAAAGTAATACCAGATCACCAATTCGGCTTCCGAGCACACCATGGCACGACAGAGCAAATACACCGAGTGGCATATACAATACGGCAAGCTCTAGAGAAAAAGGAGTATTGCTCAGCCGTTTTTCTGGATATACAGCAGGCCTTTGACCGCGTGTGGCATAAGGGCCTCCTATATAAACTGAAGATACATCTGCCAAATACTGCATATATGCTTCTAAAGTCCTACCTAGAGGAACGAATGTTCCAGGTTAAATGCGAGGACTGTATCTCATCAATTTACCAAATGGAAGCAGGAGTGCCCCAGGGCTCAGTAATAGGTCCAGTCCTATACACAATATACACAGCTGACCTACCTATGGCAGAAGAAGTGGTGACTGCTACTTATGCAGATGACACTGCAGTTCTCTCCTGCAATAAAGATCCTAACATAGCATCGACAAAACTGCAAGAATGTCTGAACAATATTGGATTATGGCTTAAAAAGTGGAGAATAAAAGCAAGCCCAGCAAAGTCGGTACATATAACATTTACGCTAAGGAGAGGAGACTGTCCATCAGTGGTACTGGACGGAAAT
>MU158744.1:1333579-1430599 GCA_015888305.1 Antheraea pernyi | reverse complement strand
ACAGAAAATTAAATCAAAATCGATCCAGCCGTTTAGAAGTTCAGTGACATACACACATACAGAAGAAACTTATATATAAAGATATATATATATATATATATATTTAATTAAATAACCATTAAATGTCCGTTATAAAAAGTATTGATCAAATTTAAAAACACTCTCTAAAGATGTGTAGATAATAGTTGTTTTAATACCTATTTATATTGGATATCGATCAGGAAACATATCTGATTAAAATTAAGTAACTGCCCCGAATACTCAATCTAAATGGTTTTTTTTTCTAGAAACTTAGTAATTTAATGTTTTTATTTTGTTTGAACGTGCTAATATTTGTAAGTACCAATTAAATAAAAATAAAATGTAATTGCATATTACAATTAACTTATTAACGAACATGTAGGTTATCACGCTTCAATCACGTAATTAATTGAAATTAATCTTGTATCTTGTGAGAGAAGATATACAGAAATTGAGCCCGCAAAAGAGGTTGCGTATATTACAAATATGAAGCACCTTATATTATAAACGACATAGTGATCATATAAGAACTGAGTAGACTCTATTACGTAACTGATTTACCACTCTCATGTGATAAAATATGCAAGAAAGCCAATGTTCTTTGAAACGGCGCCCGACACAGCGACCCGATCGTTCGCACTCTTTACTACGTCCCAATCTCACAAATCATGTAACATGTATGGTGTGCAAAATAATATTATCTTTATTTTTTATTGAATCAAGAATGTTTAAATAATAATCTTTGTCACTGTGTTGTCATAAATGTGTTGTGTGATTTTACTCGTAAAATAATTAAACGGAATCTGAACGTCTTACTTTTTTTTATATCATAGGTGGCAAACGAACAGGCGGGTCATCTGATGTTGAGTGATCACCGCCGTCCATAGACACTAGCAACACCAGGGGAGTCGCAAGTGCGTTGCCGCCCTGTGTTTGAGAGGGAAGAGGTGGAAGGGGCAGGGAGAGAGGAGGTGGTCCTCCGGCACTCTCACTAACCGAATGAAACGCAACAATGAGAGCACTGTTAGTTCACGTCTGTGTAACTGTAGGTCGGGTGGCAATACCCCGGATGAGGCGACCCATTCATGCTGAAACCAGTAATAGCTTCAGCGTGGCTCTGCCACCTAGAAAGTTTTATTTACTTTTTATTTTTATTTACACTGTTGTTTAATTTACTTGCATTGAAACATGTAATGCACGTATTAAAGCAGAAAACTACTTCAAGATTTGTTAGTCATTAATGAACTTTGATAAGCTCGTTTATAACTAATTGGAGTATATACTTTTAATATGTAATTTATTCATACAAAAGATGTAGACGATTGACACAAGTACAGATTTTAAGAGCATCGACTTCTTCTTCTAATGTAATTTTTTGTTTTATATTACTGTCAGTATCGAATAGGGAATAATATGACAAGTGTCATGTGATAAAGCGTCAACTTTCTAATCTTGGTCCTACTTAAATACGGTTGGCACAACATGTTTTCCTTGTGCTGCGAGTTGCGCAGCGTACCGTGGCGGTGAGGATGATACTAAGTTACCGAACGGTGTCAGTGATAGGAGTAAGGATGGAAAAATGGAGGCAGGACCTGCCGGACGCGCGGTACGGGCGATACACGATCGACACCGTCCGCCCGGTCCTGCTAGAGTGGTGCCAGAGGAAGTGGGGCTCCTTGACGTTTCGTCTAGTGGAGCTGCTGACTAGGCAGTAAACCCGGGACCCCACGTGAAATAAAAACCTGTTTCCCGCCATTCTCTTCTATCAGCTGTCAACTGATTATTGTCACAATTTAAACATACGTACATACAACCAACACCTTCGGTCTTCCTTTGAAAATTATGAATCTTAAAGTAAATATTTGATTCTAAGAAAACATAGACAATATAGGTAAAAACATATACACATAGCATTGGGCTAGGCAGACGTTGCCCTACCTTTGAGAACAAAAAAAACTGAAATCTGACGGCAGCGCCACCTATCGCGTCCAATTATGAATCTAAACCATATTTTACTCCACCTGAACACACACAATTTTCTTATTAATATTAACCCAACTGTTTTGGAGGGGTTCAGTCACATACTCGCGTACAGAAGTATCTACTCATAAAATAATAATGTAAATATAAAGTGTCTGCACTTATTATTAATTAATATTAATAAAATGCACTGCAAGTATTTTTAGAATTGTCCGTATGTCTGTTTGTTTGAACAAGCATCTCTGCTAAAGTACTGCGTTGATTATAAATCCTATTCAAGAAAATCATAAAGCATATTTTCGAGTAATATATAGTCTTTAGTTCATTAAAATAGGTTCGGTCTATCAAAAGTTATTATAATTTTATTGATGAGGCGAATTAAGTACGAGCGAAAAGTACATAGTAATTACACTTAATACGTTTAGATGACTTTATTAGCCATTGTTTTGTACATCTGGATCCACGCGGACGAAGTCACGGGCACAGCTAGTTGTATATAAATATAGACTTAAAGAATAATAAAATATGTACTAAGTAACTATAGTACAAAATTCAAGTGAATATGATTATAGAAATAATAATGAATAGGTCTAATATAAAAAAACAATGTAAATATTTATTAAAATATCGCAACTGCCGACTCTACAATACTTACGAATTTGACGTAGTTTTCCACCCGTTTGGCGCGCCCATCATACGCGATACGGTTTGAAAAATGCCGTGCGTGGTCCGCCGAGCCACTGTTAGCAGAAACATATCAATTCAATTTGGAGAACGCTTGGTGGTGCGCCATGAAATAGGGCTGTCACGCGTTAAATCATGGGACCGCCGCATGATAAACATATCGGAAGGGTTTAAGTTTTATTGGGTCTGACGGAAGATTTTATCACACCCCTAACTTTGTGAAAAAATAAGTTTATTCAGCAGAAAATAACCGTTATCATTTAAAATTCGGTATTTTTGAAGGGTTTGTTTCGATTTCGATAATATTTTATGTATTGCTAGTTAATACCCGTAACCTTGTTTGTGTCCTTGATTATCTTAACAATGTATTGTATGTACAGAGGAAAAATATGAGCATCACACCGCGTGCCCCGATTTCCCACGTCAAAATACACACATCGCTCAACGTGTAGTTGTTATCAAAATCGTAATTTCTTTAATAACTTTATATTAAATAAAGCTATCGTGATAATTTGTATTAGATAATGACAAAGTGTCTGAGAATTAAATGTATAATAAATATAAAAATATGTCTAGTAATTTTTGCGTAATACAACTGCAGATCTTTAACATTTTAATTAAATACAATTTTCAAAGAAGGGTTTTTATTTTCATTTTATCCGAATAATTTATGAAAAATATTCCTTCCACGTTCTTATACGTTCTACTAATTTGTTTTTTTTTTAATATCCTCATTTTACATTGTAGGTACTTGCCAGGTTTATGAACATTAAATAAACTCTGCTTCATTCAGGTGGCTTGTGTCGTCGCTAGTTAAGCGTGTTTCCCAATTAACCCTCCGTTGTTAATAAGATAGAAAGTGGCCGCTTCAGTAAAAAATTCATTGCGTCATCTACGCCCGAGTGGATATAAAATTTAAAAATGCACACGCATCAGCCACTACGCCTCAAGGAAAATACGTTAAACCAAGTGAACGCTTGTTGAAAATTTAAAGACGGCTTTTTCTTTTAACGCAATGTTATTCAACATTTTTAATAAGCAGTCTTTCTTCGTCCCTACGTCGATGCGGTTTTCTACGGGAGAATCTAAAATGGAGTGAATTGAATTTGCCTTGATCTCGTTCAAATTTGAAAATATAATATTGTAGAATTTAACACTTAATATTCCCTTTTATTTTTATTATGCCATAAGAGAGTTTCAAGAGTGGTAGAGCCACGCTGAAGCTCTTATTAGTTTCAGCATAAATGGGTCGGCTCGTCTGGGGTAGTACCACCCTCTCATAGAAAACCGACGTGAAGTAACAGTGGTTGCATTGTTGCGTTTCGTTCGGTCAGTGAGAGCGCCAGAGGCCCACCTCCCTTCCCTTCTCCTCTCCCCCCTCACTCCCTTTCCCCCAAACACAGGCTAGCAACGCACTTTCGACTCCCCCGGTGTTATTAGTGTCTATGGACGGTGGTGATCACTTAACATCAGGTGACGCACAAGTTCGTTTGCCAATTATGACCAAAAAAAAAAACTGGTGCCCCCGAATATATAATAACATAACTACATATACTCGTCAATAACATTTTTTTTCTTACGCAAAAAATACGTTTTTAATTATTATAATTATTGTACAGCTGTTTTATGATGAACTATGGTTTATTTTCTGAATTGTTGTTTTGTCATCCCTATGGTTTTTTTAACCAAATTTTAGTTAAATTTTATTATTAGTGATTAGTCCTCATAGCCTCATAGCATATGTAGCCTAGATAACACTCTAAAAAGAGAGAGAGTCTCTTAATTTTCTCAAAATATTGAAAATACTTTTTCCACGTTAAATCAAGTGTTGAATTGAATTGTGATTCATATTTACATACTGGTGAGTTATAATAAAATTGATAGCATACAGAGTTCTACACAAAAAAAAAGAACACTTGGATGTACCATATTTCGTGGAGATGGGTGAAACGATATCGGAATACATCAGTTCCAGATATATCAACAATTATTAAATATAAAAATATTATATTATTAGAACTTTATGTAACAATTTTTCTTTCCATTTATTTGCAGAAAACTACCTGAGCTACAAAAGTATTCTCATTTCATTAAAATCTTCATAGTATCTGATGAAGTATCAGTGAGCGATGAAATATATTAAATCCCGTAAATATGTGTATAATACATGTAGAAATAGATAGGATTTAATATCCCACTCATAATTGAAGGGAACGTTCTTCCAAACCCATTACGCGGAGCTCTCAGACTCGACGTGGCCCTGGCGAGGTAATGAACTCACATTATAAATGCAACGAGGCATCGCCTCCGATGCACGGCACCGCGAGAACACTCCGACGCGAAGAATTAATTCATTTGCATGTAAAACTTCATGTATGGAACGCTAGTTAAGTCGCTACGGGGAATCGATATGTGTGACTGACGTTATGAAGCGTTCAATGAATTTATTACGTTTATAATTTATAGGTTGTTGTGTCATGGAAAACGTGTAGTTAACTTGAAAGTTAAACGGTTAATGCAACCCGTCTATAGATTATTGATATAGAGGAATCCATATAGAACTTACAGTCCTTTCCGAAATTCAGTCATTGATACCCGTAAGGATTAAGTTGGAACATCTCGTGTGGCAGTTTGTGCTTACCATCCGTACTCTGCAAACCAGATTTCAAGTAGCGCGGAACGACTGCTTTGCGCTAGAATTACATGTAACGGTAATACTTCTGCAGTCGAACTTTTACTACCTCTTACAGAGTAAATACACAACTTTGTTCTCCTTCACACGTCAACTATTATTTCAATTTTGTCCGTCTTAGAGAGTTTATACGAATTATAAATTAAACCATAGCTTAAAATGAAGGCACCCTATAGTAAACGTTTCGTTTAGTAAATAACATGTTCTACATTCAATTGCTTTTTTTTTCCTTTTTTTTGTCGAACTGACTACGCTATTGACCCGGCAGGGTCTTCACAGCTTCACCGGACTACGAATTCAATTGCATTCAACCGCTATACCTCAGTTGCGTTGCTTCAAATTTAATAATAATACCTATATAAAAAAAAATACAGATATACAGAAAAAATATACAGATACAAATATACAGATTTTTTCGTGATTTTTGATTTATCCGTTCGTATTACTAATTAAATATAAATTAATAAAGGTACGCGAATTGTGCAAAATCATGCCGCGCTTCGAAATAGCGAATATTAAATTGTTTTAAGCATTTTTTGAATACCGCATAAAGTCATAAAACCAGAAAAGTGTTAAGTATAAGTTGGACGGATCGAAAGATGTGAAAAATTATAAGTGTATTATTGTATTTAAATTATGTACTATAATTTTATTATATATTTGTAAGAGATGATATATGAGAGTGACAAAAGAAAATATAATGTACCGATCCGGCTTAGGTATGGTAAGGGTAAGAAGAACATAAAGTATTAATTAGCCTGGAGATTTTCGATTGATTAAAGATTATAAATAAGTATTAATTTAACACAGGTTGTAAACGCTGGTTGTAATTGTGAACAAAAAGGTTTGATAATTCATCGTGATGCTTTTCTGGTGAACGCTAAGAATGCACAACGGTCGGAAAGATATGGAGAAAAATAGGACTCACCTTTCGGCTGTTATCACGGTCGTAGGAGGCCTCCTCTTGTTTCACTAACACTTCATTTCGCACCTTTCACTTATACTCTCTAATTATATTAATGAATGTTTATAATGTAATTTATTATTAATAATCGATCACAGAGATGTGCGCCGTAGTCATTATGTATACGGACTGACTTAAGCACTGGTGAGGGGGTTGGGGGGAGGAAATATGACACTTGATGGATTTAAAGAAGGACGGATAATATCGTTGTGCATTGCAATACTTCTTAACCATTTTAGCCTAAACACAGGTCTAGAATGTATTTTAAATATAAGTGTATACATACGTGTTTAAATTTAGTTATACGTTGCAAATATTTTATTTATATCGTTTCTCCGCTTTGTTGTTGTTTTCTTTTTTATTTTAAAAGTTCTATGCTTAGTTCAAGTGTATTCAACAATAGTTCGTTGACTTTTTCGCGAGTGAAACCGCACCTAGAGACACCTGCATAATTCGGCACAGCAATACATACGATCGTGCGACCCCCTCACGAGAACTGCTACTAATTCCACCCACTTTTTACAGACCCTCGACGACATTGCGGTACAATTGGAAGTTGGCTGATAGTAATGGTTGTAACTTTTATTAATTATATTATTTACCGACATACTATCCTTTAAAATACGCTTAGAACATATAAATAAAATGCATGCATATATTGTTTGTCCTTATTATTCTGTAAAACGGCTTAATTAACCTTAATGAAACTTTTACAAGTTAGAGCATTTTTCAAAACATTGTCTTTCAATCTGACATATCACTATGCTCTTCCATAACATATTTAGCAGAGATAACTTTATAATTTACAATATTATCATTATAATTGTTTTTTTTTTATTGTAGCACGGCAAAACGACTGCACTGTTCCTGATGGTAAGCACAGTACAATCCAAAAACAACAGCGACCATCGAGTGACACACTATCCATCGCCGGTCGCCGCTATCATGCCGGCCTGCTAAAAGTTGAATATGCTCAGGCTGATCCCGAAATGCGTCCCGCAAAAGCAAATCACTATGACGGGCTTTTTCGCCATATACATGGTGGTTGCGACAGCAGGCTGTAAAACTCTACCACCTCGCTTTCGCCATTGCCTCGTTCGTTATTCAGCAAGGTGTGCACCTCATGCGGGTGAGGTTGGCTTGGATGTCTTAAGTCTTCGATGTTATTTGACACCCCTTACACACATTGTCCGCAGGCGATGGTAGTCATTTACCATCAGGTGAGCCGTCTGCCTTTCTGCTGCCTTCTGTCATATAAAAACGGTAAAAGAATTAGTAATAACAGAATTACAACAAAAAATAAAAGCTTTACGCTATGCAAAAAAAACAGTCTCCATGATAAAACACATAGGTGTGTCAAATTTAAGATAGTCTGTCAAGGGTTATTCGGGTATATCACCAACATCTATTTTTAAATCATTCTTGAATATATGATTTGAAGGAATAAACTGTATAATTGTACCTACTGCAAAATACAAAAACAGTGTCAAAAAGGATACGATTTTTTTTGTTTTGTAGATAATATTCAAGAATTGGCCATAAAGAAACACTATAATTGACTCTAAAAACAATAAAGAAAATTGAAAGGGCGTCACACAATAGTCGAGTCTGTAGAAAAATGTCCGTATTCTCAAATGAATAGAATGGAAAAAAACGGGAAGCACGCGTGATAGTCCCCTCGAGGTCGCACTTATCATTGGCATTAGCTTTCTTGTTGTCCATAATATTTGCATAACTCTTGAACTCTGTATCGGTACACGCCTTTACACCCCGAGGCGGCTACGGGGACCAATGACGGCCTATACTTCGTAAGATCATTTTCAGTCTTTAGTGGAGTTTGTTTTCGCCGGGGGAATGAAATAAAATATTACTTGCGCAATATACTACCAATGATAAAAGGGAAATGTATTGTGAAAATCCTAAATAATATTATAGAAACTAGAGTGAAATTGTTTGTTACGGTTTTACGCCTTAACTAATGAAATCATCGTGAAATTTCATACAAATAGTAAAACCAAAAAAAGGGCGTACAAAAAAGGACGTAATGTATCTTTGATCCAGAATAAAATTGCTGCCCATAGAGATGGGTTAAATGCATGAACGCGCAAGCCGCAAGCATAACATAGTATTTAAGAAAGTAGACGTTAGAGTAGTTGTCTATGGAAATGAACAACCAGAGTATACGTAATTCAATTTATTAATTTATTGTAATTGTTGACCCATAATCCAAATTCATCGTATACTAATTACATGAAGAAAATCATTGCCCCCCTTTTCAAAGTCATCGTGCGCATGGAAGAGTGTTTGATTCGCCGTAGTTAAAGTTTAATCATAGAAGGTGTTCAGAAAGATGAAATATATCGATAGTATTAGTGTTGCCAATACAATAAATTATGTGAAATAAAGCATTCATTTTTTACATTCATACAGATTGCCCCAAACATATATATTACTCTGATGTCAAAGAGTCGCTTAGATTAGCGCTTATCACTGAAGGAAATATAATATATATTTCATTAAGTCGAAAAATAAATGCATAATTACGTATATGTAGAATTACGTCTTTAGGTGGTATAGAGCCACGTTGAAGCTATTATTGGTTTCAGCGTGAATGGGTCTGCTCGCCCGGGGAACTACCACCCTCTCACAGCAAACACCTACGTGAAGTAACAGTGCTTGCATTGCGTTGCGTTCGGACAGTGAGAGCGCCGGAGGCTTACCTCCTCTTCCCACTCCCCCTACCCCTTACCCCCTTCCTCCCAAACATAGGTTGGCAATGCACTTGCGACTCTCCGGTTGTTACTAGTGTCTATGGACAGCGGTGATCACTTAACATCAGGTAACCTGCTTGTTCGTTTACCTTCTATGATTTATAAAAAAGACGCTCACAAAAGAGTAGAACAATATTTTTAAAAATCTGTATGCAATAGGTACAATCTTTAATAAAAAAACTTTTTTAAAACTTAAAGAAATAATTAAAGACGGTAAATTTTTGACTAATTGTTTTTTCTACTAATCGCTTTAAAATACTGTACGCACTATGTCTAGGCCTTTTGAGCAAGATAGATTTGAAATCTAATTTTTAATTTATAAGGTTTTATCAAACATTCCTACTACATACCGAGTATATAATTTTGTTTTATAACCTTAACACACGGTACCATACAGATGTAATTCCCAATATCGTGAAGTCGAAGAAATTAATTCAGTTTTAAATGAGAATATTTTGACAGCTGTCACATTCAGCCAGCCCTTCGGCAAACGAAGCTAATTCGGACCCTAAGAGGTTGTCTCAGATTTAATAAAGCTATAAATTGAGAAATTATAAGACTACGTTCAGTGATAAATTTTTCTACATGATTTCTGTTAGTCAAATTTATTCTATATACTACCATTATTATTCTTTTCCAAATATTTCATCTGTGTATTTTATAGTATATACAGACAGACATAGGTACTTTCACATTTATATTATTAGTAGTATGAATTATAAAGAAATAAAATCTAAGGATATGCTCGTGGGAGGTAATCTCCAGAACTACTAGTCAAATTATAAAAACTCTTTGACTGATGGGAAGTCACATTATTCTTGAGTGCGAACAAAGAGTAGAGTGTTTGCTAGTACATAAGTGAGAATAATTATTCTTATTGAATTGTTGGCATTTTTAACATCAGAGTCAACTTATACAGACGCTTAAATTAATGAGCGATATAATGTTTTTTATGACTTAATAAGTTAGTTTTAACCATTGCCATATACCGTATTATTACAAAAAAAGTGTGTGTCTATTTATGTACATGCGTTAGAAGTTTGGCGTAACAAGTAAAAATCGTTTCAAAAATTTTATCTTTCGCCTTATTCTACGTTTGTAGAAAAAGCAATAGTAACAATAGAAAAAAGGTATTTAATACATTGACAGTTTTAATGCAAAGAAATACAAACAACAAATACAAAGAAACAAAATGTTGACTATAACTAACTTCAGGGTGTTGGTTTTTCGTGATGGTGTGCGCGCGCATCGTAAAAATTTACTCTCATCATTTTTCCCTTTCCCTAAAAAGAAGTATAACTTGAAAAAGTTACATATGTTGAATACTTGCTTTAAAAAGTTTCATTACAAAAGAGTATCTCACTCTTGTTTACAGATGGACTTAAATTTAAATATCCACTAACACTTGTCTAGACTGACTATTCTTATTTTAATGTTGTGATTTATTGTATTTTTATTTGTCGACGTAAGGTGTTTCGTCATAAATTATTTCCCGGGTATAATTAATTTGGAGGAAATAAATAAATTGCACCTTCTACATATTCCGATTCACAAGTACATAGATCATAACTACTACTATCCAGACATTTGTCAATTTATTAATCTAACATAATACTGTTATTTCACCTCACGGACTTTGTCGTAATACATTAATCTTATAAATTGCTAATTTTAACAATTACATCATTTTCTTTAATTAAAATGTCACAATGTCAAAATAATCAATTTATCTTAAAATAAAAAAATATTATTCATGACCCCGAGGTGTGCCGTGCCCCCGAGGTGTGCCGTGCACCCTTGAGCTAGTTGTCAAAATAAAATTGGCTGAGTGCCTTAAGCGCTCGCCTTAGTAGCCCGGTGAAGCTGTTAAGACCTTGCTGGGTCAATAGCGTAGTCAGTTCGAAAGAAAAAGAAAAAAGAAATTATTCACGAATTGAAATTGTTCGCAAAATATCTGTATGTAGGTAATGGAACGTTTTTCAATGATGAGATTGAATTGAACGAATGCTATTCAGAGTTGCTTGCATAAAAAACTTAAACCATATGTTTAGCTAGAGACCGCTTCAACACGCTTTTCTAATAAAGTATTTTAAATATGTATTAAACTAGGTTTAATATTTTAGGCACTGCTTAGTAAAATTCGTGTTAAACCCGTGTACATTTTTGTTTTTGTAATAAGATCGATATGGTTTATATATATCAATGGTTTTAACCAATGCAATGTTATGTTACGGTGTGATTAAGCACGATATCGAGCTACTCATAGAAAGATGACCAACCAGGAATATACAGCAACAACCGACCGTCCAATTACGTATTCCTCAAGAGCAATGCGATATCAGAATTGGTTAAATACCTGTACCTGTACCACTCATTTACAATCCTTAGCAAACCAATGTCGTTACCGTATTTGTATACGTAACACTAAAATTTTCTACGAGGTTAATAGAGAAGGGTTTACATTTTAGCTTACGATATGGTTTTCGTTGTCATTTTGATGCTGGTATATAACTGTATCTGCTACCGTTTTACTCTTGCGATATTCCTATTTGATGGAATTTTCCGGCTAACTGTAAAAACTGAACCGACTACACTTGATGTGGTATTTGAATACACTCATTTGTATTCGAATTTATAAATTATGGTGTCGCCCACAAATTACGACTGTCGAAATAGCTGTCTTTACAATGCAAGCTCTTTCTCGCGTGAAGACGTTTTCGCAAGGGAAAGATTGCCCGTGTAAAGAGATACAATAGCAATTACTTCTGAATTCACGTACACGCTTTCTCGTGTTCAATTCAGCACACTCGAATCGCGCGTGAAAGAGAAGAAACTACTATTATCAATTTACGATTAATATTTATAATGATATTTTTTAATGAAATATATCTGTTTAAATTAGATACTATCGTTAGGTTTTGAAAAAACGTAAATAAAACTTAGAATTTTAAGAGAACCAACATTTTTTCATCTTTTCTTGGCCATTCATCAAAGTTAATTGGCTTCTTATACTCTGTAAGCCATCTCCAGATTATAATTTAAAAACATGAGCAGGTATAATGGAAGCGAGCGGGTATGGCGCTTGTGCTCAGCCGGTCGATGGCTTAATAAGTAGGTATCGCTTGAAGCAGCTGTTATGATACCGGCCGAGAGTGTCTCCGCACTCACCCTTAAAGATATTTTTTCCAGCTCCTTAGTATGGAGAAGGAGTTTATTTATGTGTCCGCTTTAAAATGTTTAAAATTACAGTAGTAGTTTTATGCGACTTTGTTTCTACGCGTAATAAATAACAACATATTACCAGTAATCAAATAAGTCCACTTTATTTAACCAAGCAAACTTCGGAGTAATCTGCTAAAAAAGAAAGTACTTCAATGAAATGAACTGTAACAAAATGTTTACCAAAAATTTAATTTATTTTATGATTATTTAGAAGAATCACTATTGTAAATTTAATAAATCCTAGTATCGTTGAGATCGTCTCTACTAGTGTGATATAAAGGATGAAAAGCTGTAACATCCATTTTTTGGAGAAACTCAATTTTTAACTTAACGTTAAAAATATAACACAAGCATTTCTATATGATAAAATGTTAAAGTACAATGACTAAAAGCCTCTTCCTGAGCGATGGTACGGGAGTAATCACCACGCTAACCCGTGACTTATTGGCGTTTTGAAACTCCAAATAACCCACAGTTATAGTTATATTTCTCCCAAATACGGTGCTACTACCAGAACATTACTCGGGTTCAGGTTTACTCAGAATAGTTCTCAGAATGTTCACCGTCACGGTCAGTTGATAGTGTTACTAATATAAATTTGTAAAGGCACGTGATCTCGTTTAAATTAATTAAAATCTGCGGACATCGAATCGATACCCCATCGATCAAATCACTCGATCACCAAAACCAAATATGATCGCTTTAAAAAAAAAAAATATACATATTTTATAAAAGGAAATATATATCAAATCTAGAAATATAATGTTAATGTGATAACAGCATTATTTTTTTAGGAAATATGTGAAAATTTTGTTTAAATTTAAGTATAATAACTCCATACTTTACAGTCACGTGCACGCTGACTCAAGGCGATCGCCTTTTTTCTCACCCCAACCTTCGGAAAAAATAGGGGAGATTCCTATCTTGTCGCTTCTAATTTACTTATTCCTCTTTTAAAGACTTATTTACCTTCAAAATCCCATTGTGACCCGGACGGGACTAAGCGGGGCCCAGTAATAACGGGACTTGAGACGTGTCAAACGAAATTTAAAAAAAAAAGCAATAACAATTTACATAAACACCCGGTCCTAGTTAACAGTTAATAAAGGAAACGATTTCGCAATTGACATAGCTGTCCGTTTTAAACGCTTTTTAGATGGAAATGTGATGGAGATAATGTTTAACAAGTCTTTCTTCGTGCTATTCAGATGAGAATTTCGTCGATAGAGTCTAAAATGTATAAATTAAAACTGTTATATAATACTAATAAATAAATAAAAATGTTGTAAATAATACTAACACAAATACTTAAGAATATTTAAAGAGAATAACAACATAAAGTTTATGTTAATTTCATAATGTTACTTATAAAATACAATATTCTTAAAAATATATTCATAACTATTTTATGTATCTCGTGGTTTATATTAATTTATATATATGTCAATTGAATAAACAAAAACAGAGCACAACATATTTAGAAGTTGGTCGAAACCTCCACAAGATTCTAACTTCTTGATCCAATGTCTTAAAAATATTTAATCTGAATACGATAATACGAGGAAGTATCCGAAATCAACTCCGAAAAAGTATTTTCGTGGAAGACCTAAAAATTAAATGGTAGTGAAATGGGTAACCGTACCTTGTAGAATTTATTATATAACCGCTTAACGCATCTCCCCTCCCCTCCCTCCTTCCCCACTCCCCCTTCCCCCTTACACAGGGTGGCAGCGCACTTGCGACTCTTCTGGTGTTACAAGTGTCTATGGACGGTGGTGATCACTTAACATCAGGTGACCCACCTGTTCGGTTGCCTATTATGACATAAAAAAAAAGTTATTAACAACTAGCTTCTGCCCGCGACTTCATCCGCGTGAAATAGTTTATTTGGGCTAACGCTAATTAACACGCAGCGGAAGATCTGAAAAGGAAAAAAAACATGATTATGAAACATTCTTCATTGGTGCTCCGCTCCTATTGGTCTTAGCATGATGATATAGCCTATATATAGCCTTTCTCGATAAGTAAGCTATCTCTATAGCTATCACTGAAAGACTTTTTCAAATCCGACTAGTACTTTCTGAGATTAGCGTGTTCAACCAAACAAACAAACCTGGCATTTTTTTTTTCTTCGAACTGACTACGCTATTGACCCGGCAGGGTCTCACAGCTTCACCGGACTAATACAACAAACCTTACAACTTTATAATAGTAGTATAGATTACTATTCTTCTCTCGTACTTAACTCGAGCCGTCATTCAAATTGCAATAACTCTTGATAGTGTGGACCGATTTTAATGAAACAAAGACTAAGTTACTTCCGAGGATATATTTTTTTTATACCATAGGAGGCAAACGAACAGGTGGGTCACCTGATGTAAGTGAGCACCACCGTCCATGGACACTTGCAACACCAGGGGAGTCACAAGTGCGTTGCCAGCCTGTGTTGGGGGGGAAGGAAGGAAAGGGGAAAGTGGAAAGGGAAGGGAGGTGAGTCTCCGGCGCTCTCACTGACTGAACGAAACGCAGCAATGCAAGCACTGTTACTTCACGTCGGTTTTCTGTGAGAGATATATATATATATATACCGTTTTATTGTAAACTTAGTACTTTATCAGTGATGCGTGTTCACAAAAACAGACAGACAGACAGACATTTGTAAAAATGATTGAAACGTATTTCATTACTTAGTCCTAGACACCATTTACAACACTTTTTTTTACAAAAATCGTACAGACACTTTAAATTTACATTCTTATTAAACGTATTAAAGATAGAAGAAGATGTATTCATATTAATACAAAATATTAAAGCGATTGTTAATTAGTTATACTATTTAGTAAAGACAATATATGTTACTACTTAATATTCAGTATGTCTCCATCTAATCTAATATTATCAGAATGTAATCAAATAAAATCAGCGCCGTGTGCTAGCGAGCGTTATGCGTATGTGTTGTACACAATGACCTAAATTCACTGAAGTTGCGGAATTGTTTCATTAAAACGGACCCAAAAGTTTGACGTCGACCGCAACTGGGAGCGCGATCCCATTCGCAATCGATCCACAGTTCATCGCACTCTATCCACAATACATATAATTCCTATTAGACTTGAGATCAAGGGATAGATTTCACTTTTTTTTTAAAAGTCGATGCAATAATAAGGACTGCCGAGAGAAGTAAAAACTCAAAACAACAGAATTTAAACTGTGTTCCCTTTTCAATTTTTATCATGCTTTTATTAGCTTCACCTATATGTATGTATGTAAACGACCCCTCTGAGCTCGATTTTGTCCTACTTTGAACGATCAGAATTAATTCAAACTTTGCACACCTGTCAAAGGTCGATAACAATGCAATAATCCGAAAAAAAAGTTAAAAAATTTAACTAAAAAATGAAAAATAAATAATAGTTTAAAAAAAAACACGCTTTCATAAAAAATCCATCTAAAAAACCATTTTTAGATGATATTTTAGATTTTAGATCCAAATTTATTAAATATTATTTTCTTACCATCTAAACAAGATGGTTTTTTTATGAAAGCGTGTTTTTTTAGTTTTTTTTTAACTATTATTTATTTAATTAATTACAATGTGAATTATTGAAATTATTATCATCGCTCTATTTTTTTCATATCTATTAGAAATAGGAAACATAATTATATACTTTTTTATACAGTTTATTAATTCAACAAACTTATGATTGACTGAACATAATCTCTATACAAAATATCATTATTAGATGTACACAGACTGATATAGATCATGCATCGCTAGTGTAACGCAAGTCACGCTCACTAGCATGTCATGACGCGTAATTATAAATTTAGCTACTACCAAAAAAAAAACCGTTCCACGAGCCTAAAAACGTTTTCACTTCAAAAATGCAATCATATTTATTGTAGGGTTAATGTCACGAACCGACTGTCTCATATCAACCAACTCCTTCCCCATTAAAAACTTCCCGTCTTCCACTCTCAACTAATAGTAATCTTAAACAAAGTTCAACCGGTTCAAGGTCGCAATTTAAAGTTTTTCCAAAAGTTCCTTTCCCGTTCACTTTTTTATAAGTATATAAATCTTTTTGCCGGCAAAGTTCTACCAAGTTTTTGGCCCAGATTGTCATCGATTTTTGTTTGAAGACTTTGTTTTTCATTGTTCTTCTTTACTTGTTTGACGGTTAATTCATAAAAACTTTCCCGCCAGCACAATCGATAACGATCGTACTGGCAGTTTGTAAACAATACCGACCACGTCATATCGCATTAAAAACAAAAGCTGAGAGATATCATTTCAATTTACATGTACCTATGAATAAGAAAGAAATACAGCAAGAAACATTTTCAATGAAAAAGTGTACATGTTATTTCTTTCACAATGCATTTAAAAATTAATAGTTGTAAATAACTTACATATACAGACGTATAATAACGTTATTATTACATACTGTAGAGGAAAATTGCGAAATAAAGTCCTTAAACACTCTTACCAAAATAACACATTTTTAATATATAATTAAAACATTGAAATATCGCTGCTTTGTTTCTAAATTACTCATATATAAGATTATAATAATATACTTTAAATTTATTATAGCAGCTAAATGTAAAACGATAAATTATCAACTGTTATTCCCATTGACAATTGTTTAATCTTTATCATATACTAGCCTCCGCCCGCGACTTCGTTTGCCTAAAATAGTTACTTAGGGCTAACGTTAACGCGCAGCGGAAGCTCGCAAAAGGAAAAATATACCCGATTTTGATACATTCTCCATTGGTGGTCTTAGCGTGATGGTATATAGCTTATAACCTTCCTCGATAAATGAGGTATATAACACTGAAATATTTTTTTCAAATCGGACCAATAGTTCCTAGGATGACCCCCTATAAGGTCACAAATTCAGAAATTTTACTTCTTTATAATATTAATATAGATGGTAGCTGCTCCGAAAGCATGGACATAAATGCTGGCGTCCCACAAGGCTCCGTATTATCTCCAACATTATTTTTGCTGCATATCAATGATATGCTGTCCATTGATGGCATTCATTGCTATGCAGACGATAGTACTGGAGATGCATATTATACGGGCCGTGCAAACATCCCTCGATCTATTGTGGTAGAGAGTCGTGAACAACTTGTGTCTCAGATCGAGAACACACTGTGTAAAGTATCCGAATGGGGTCGGAACAATTTAGTTCGTTTCAACCCTAGTAAGACACAAGTTTGCGCGTTCACTACTAAAAAAACTCCATTCACTGTGGCACCACAATTCCAGGACACACCGCTTACCATCGCAAAAAGTATTGGGATCCTTGGTGTCAACATCTCTAGTGATGTTCAGTTTCGCAGTCACCTGGAAGACAAGGTTAAGCTGGCATCCAAAAAGCTCGGTATCCTGAATAAGGCGAAACGGTACTTCATCCCTGGGCAAAGACTGTTGTTGTACAAAACGCAAGTTCGACCCCATATGGAGTACTGTTGCCATCTCTGGGCGGGAGCACCTGGATATCAGCTTGGACCATTTGACTCGGCGCAAAAACGAGCTATGAGAATCGTTGACGATCCCAAGCTCACAAACGGTATCGAGCCACTAAGTCTACGGAGAGACGTCGCCTCTTTATGTGTGTTCTACCGTCTGTATAATGGGTTGTGTTCCGAGGAACTGTTTAACATTATGCCTGTAGCTGCTTTCCACCATCGCACTGCTCGTTGTCGGCAGGGAATTCATCCCCATACATTGGAACCGAAATGGTCTCGGACGGTCCGGTTTCAAAGGGGTTTCCTTCCACGAGCGATCCGGTTGTGGAATGAGCTTCCTGCTGAAGTTTTTCCTAGAGACTACAGTATGGGGTGCTTCAAGGGGAAAATAAATAGGTTACTTAAGGGTCGGCAACGCGCATGTAACGCTTCTGATGTTACAGGCGTCCATAGGCTGCGGTGACCGCTTTTCATCAGGCGGCCCGCGTGCTTGTTTGCTACCGACGTAGTATAAAAAAAAATAAAAAAATATAGATAAATCGTAATAATATGAAAACGGTTTGAAACGATGAGAAGTTGGAAAACGTTATCGAAACTTACATATATAACATTTAAAACAATAAATCACAATTTATTATACAAGCAAAATATAAAACAATAAACTACATATTATCGCAGAATATAGTACAAAGTAGGCCCGTATGAATGGTGCGTCTATTTTCAATGTAGCTCCATAAATATTGCGTTTACGCGCTGACTGTAAATATTTTCCCCATCATAAAGGCAGTGTATGGAGGTCGCCCGGAGGGCTCTCATCACCTCGGCTCTGAATATTTTCATATGTATTGTATGAGACCCTCTGTCTCAACTTATGTAAATGCTGCCCTAACACTTTCTCCGTTTTTCTCGCATTTGATGCACAATGCCGCGCAATTTGATGCGAGATCCTAACATTATCCGGGTAAAGGCTCACCTTTCGACTCACTCGGATATCGGAATGGTAATTTTGATTTACAGTTTATTCAGGGATTTCGGAATAAATATGTGTCGAATTTATTACTTACTTTTCCATTTGTAGGAGGAGTCGTCGGAATAATGTTTTTTATAGATAAATATTTAAGTTTTTTTAACTATTGCTTCACATATATCTTGTTTTAAAGTTGCAGTAACTCAAATTTTTCATCTTCCTTTAGCGCTAAAAAAAACCATACTATAGCTTATTTTCTTATATCTTAGAGAAAAAAACGAAACGATGGAAACTTGTGGATAAACTATAATGACTACATCCAGTTGAATTTAAACGGTTCATATTTTAATTTTTAAAAAATGTATAGTATTGATAAAGAAATGCAATACATCTTTTGGTATCTACAGTTTTATTACCGTTTAGTGTAATTAGATTTTTTATATATATTATAGGGGGCAAACGAACAGGTTACCTGATGGTAAGTGATACCGCCATCCATAGACACTAGCAATACCAGGGGAGTTACAAGCGCGTTGCCGGCCTTTTAAAAAAGGTGGGGGTGGGCCTCCGGCGCTCTCATTGACCGAACGAAACACAACAATGCAAGCACCGTTACTTCACGTCGGCTTTCTGTGAGAGGGTAGTACTATCCCGGGCGACTCGACTCATTCATGCTGAAACCAGTAATAGCTTCAACGTGGCTCTACCACCTACACAGAAATATACTTTTTTAATAATTAATCAAATATTGTCTTTCTTTATTTTACAATAAATATGCAGTAACGGAAGTAATGATAATCTCTTTGAGGTATACAAGAAAATTCCCCTTCAAAAATAATGTAAAATGCCACAACAAAGAATGCACATTAATTGCTACTTGTGTAGACAAAGAGGGCATAATGAATAGCCGTCCCAGTTGTCCGTCGTGGCTGATTTATTTCATGACTTTTCGGATATGCAAATAACATTAACATTCAAAGATGTAGGTATCTGCGCCCCCTTAAGAAATCCGTGGCCACCGCAGAATTATGCCAATCCAGGGTGAATCTTAATATTTTATTTTGTGTTATTTCCCTTTTCTTTTTCCTTAGCGATATTATTTATTTCCTTGCCGACAATGAGATTCCCACTTTGGTGCGTTGTAGAAATGAATTATTGTTCATCTTTTTATGGCGTTCCATTTTGTTGGGTTTTTATATCGCCGTGATTGAAAGACTGAAGATTTAACGCACCCACTTGTTATCTTCTGTCTATCTTCTACTTATATACATGAAAATGTTTTTTGGTATATTTGAGATCTATAACTCCAACGCGGTTCGATTGATCACCATAAAGGTTGGCACATCTAAATGATTTGTTATTATTGAGGTATTTATGCTATCTTAGTACAACTGGACTCTAGGTTTCGCTAGGTTATATTTTATGGTTATTGAGTTGTATACTGTGATTTAATATATAAAAAGTCTCCTGCTATATTATTATAATTTTAACAAAATTCATAAATTACATATATTATATAAAATACTAGCGAGGCCAACGGTCGTTGTCCCACCTTGATTATAAAAAAATCCTTGACAAATGATCTTTCTCAGGAATCACTTTATCTGCTGGTGAAAACTGCATCAAAATGCGTTCAGTAGTTTTTGAGTTTATCGTGAACAGATAGACAGGCAGTCGTGGCGGAGGACTTTATTTTATAATATGTAGAAATAGTACCTTACAAAGCAAAAGTTCATGTCATATTGAATTCAATTAAATAACAATTTTGTATTTGTTAGCGCAAGATAATTTTAACATACATCTGACAGTAGACGAATAGAATAATAACATTTAAATCTATAAATCGTTGGAAATGTGGCTGAAATCCAAGGATTTCGAAATATAAGTTAGAACGGCGAAGACAAAAGCATAATATATTAAAACAAGTAGAATGAACCTCTCTTTTAATATTCACTGACATTAATTTATTACGTATACTCACAGAATTACGAGGAATGTAACGACACCTCATATGTTAAAATTAATGAAGCCGTTTCAACCACAGATTGTGCTAAAGAAATAAATGAATATTAATTTAAACGTATTATTTTCACAAAACAAGAAAACTTTCTGATCGCTTGAAAAAATAGCAAAGATTTTGCAGAATTTATTTAAAAACTAACCCATCTATCAAAGTAACAAGCACCACGTTTATCCTACACCCGTGTGATTAACAACTCCCGTGTGTTTACGTGAGGTGAGATCGGAAAAAAAATCATCGAGCTGCCAGCCAGGGGAGGGATCGGCCCTATGACTGATCGTCGGGCTAATTGGATGACGGATGGTGAGATCGGGATCTCTGTGGTCGACATACAGTATACCATGAGAGTTTACGCAAGTTCACTTAAGACTTATATCCTTTTCAACCAACCGTCATAAAAAATGGTGTGTGTAGATATTAAGAATACTGAAAATATTAATATAATATCCATAACACATAATATAATTACAACAAATAATAATAAACACATTTGCTGTAACGTAAATAACTAGTGTTAGATTACATTAAACATACCAAATAATAGCTCCCTTTACATAACACGCGCTTTCCCGCGTGATAACGCTAAAGCGCGGGAATGAGTGCACGTGTAAAGACAAACGATAATAATCACTCGTCAATTCATATACGCGCTTTACCCTATTCACTTTTGTACACTATAATCCTGCCTAAAAAAGAGTGTCACGTAATAGATGCTAATCGTAATGTGAAACTAAAATGCCGAAGAAAAACTGCTGTAAGTTCTCTAATTTGTACTAATTATGTATGCAACACAGGAATGTTATTAGTTCCAACACTACTGTATTCACTATAGGAAATGATACCCATCTCTATTGTAATTAAAGATTGTTTATATTCTTCATTCATTTCTAATAATTAATTGGGAAAACTAGCACTGGTAGCCTGGAAGGACATCGACAGCTTTTCCAGATTTGGGCACGAGTGTGGAAGGCACTCAGCCGAAGAGGCAACTAGCGCAATAGCTGCCTTCTTGCATACAATTCTACGAATCGAATTTTACAATCCATCTCATCTAACCAATACAGATACCATATATATTATTACGAGAGTATGGGTATTTCGTTCATTTGATAATTTTCCTAGGCGAAAGTAACCAAAGAAAGTTTTTTTTGCGAACTGACTATAGTCTATTGGCGTGTCAGACTTTCACTGCTTCACCGGACTGCTTTAGGCAAGCGCTAAAAGTATTCCACTGTATGGCAACTTGCTCAAAGGTGCCAGAAAAAGGAAAATCATTAAGTAAGTTATGCACCTACTGTATGGATGTGTCGGTGTGAAATGCAGTTTCGCGTGCTTTGTGTGTTGAAGAATGATAGGTGTTATTGTATCACACAAGCAGCGGGCTTTAAGGCACCTTTCCAAGAAATCGTACATAGGATGTTTTTTTTTTTTATTTTGTAAATATCAGGTTACTAATGTTTTGGAGGAAGATATTAAATACAGTATCGAGACCTTTACTGAAACACAATTTATAATACAATGCAATTTCTTAGCTCCATAATGACGCTATAAAAACTGTTGTCGCTAATTTTTCAATTAAGTATTTATAAGTAACAACACTTTAGTGTTATTTAGTAACATGTCAAAATGTTCTAAAGGGTTTATGATGTAATTGACAGGAGTTACTTGAATAAATTCATCAAAAGGCAAGACTCCGGTACGCCAATAAACGTAAACATCAAGGACGTTTCATCGCTGGCTTGATTATTAGAATATTTGGGTATAGTAATTAAATTCGGCAATATTAGCTGTACAAAGCGAAAGATACGCAGCGGAACCTAATTTTCATAGCTGATTAGACTTACCCCACACGGCATCATATGATTACTCTAAGCGGCCGTATTCTGAAATATTTCACCGTGATACGCCTAAATAATGTTTTATTACATGAGTCAATATAATTAATTTAAAATTAATTTTATGTTATTAAAATGAAACTTCTAATGAGAGGTTTTTGAAATTAATAAATTATTTTAATAAGAAATTAACGAATAATAATCGGTCACTATTTTGTGAGATGAAAAGTAGTGAGGGTTAACTCTTTGTCAAAAAGAGTGTTAAAAACACCTGTTATCGTCCGATCACCGCAGTTAAACAGTGTCGAGTGCAGTCAGTACTCGGATGCGTTCCTACCTGGGAACTCGGCGTGACGTTGGGTTTTTGTTGTGTTTTTTAAATTAAAGTGTTTTTTTTTTTTATGTCATAGGTGGCAAACGAACAGGTGGGTCACCTGCTGTTAAGTGAACACCACCGTCCATGGACACTAACAACACCAGAGGAGTCGCAAGTGCGTTGCCATCTTTTGGAGGGATGGGTTAGGGGAGGGAAAGGGAGAGGAGAGAAGAGAGGGGAGGGGAGGTGGGTCTCCGGCGCTCTCACTGACCGAACGAAACGCAACAATGCAAGCACTGTTACTTCACGTCGGTTTTCTATGAGAGGGTGGTACCACCCCGGGCAAGCCGACCCATTCATACTGAAACCAATAATAGTTTCAGCGTGGCTCTAAGTGTTTCTTTATAATATAAACGTTTCACTTCTATCGTGTGTAACAACACACCGTGATTTTTTATATTAGAAATCGTTTTTATTTTAGACCAGATAACTATACTATTAACCCGACAACCGTGCTATTAAGCGAATATCACCATAAAGTAATATCTGTGAACAGGGTAATTTTCATTGGATTCCTCGGAACGTACATATCGCCTACGGGCATTCTCTATGGTCAACTATACGAAGGATAATAAAGAGAACGTCATCTTTATTGACGTTATGCTTCTTATATCAACTAACTCTCTAATACCTAACAATAATATAATTAATCTAAAACCTACAGGAAAAGTAGGATACTATTGTAAACTAAGTTCTGGTTAATATTGGTTGCTAATAAAATTAGACATAACCTCAAAACGTTACACTATCTTTTTGATATCAGATAGGATGAACATATAATATCAGATTCAATTCAGTATTAGTACGTAAAGTTTTAAATTCGCAGACGTCATACTTAAATATTGTATATCCTATATCAGTTACATAATGACGATGGGTTTTGGAACTCGATAAGAACTACGACAATTGAGATCATTCTAAAGAGAGAGACACATTTTGGGGTGTAAGGGGTGTCAAATAACATCTAAGACTTGAGACGTCCAAGCCAACCTCACCTGCACGTGGTGCACCCTGCTGAATAACGAACGAGGCAATGGCGAAAGCGGGGTGGTAGTTTTTTATAGCCTAACTGGGTCGCAACCACCATGTATATGGCGAAAAAACCCGTCATAGTGATTCGCTTTTGCGGGTCGCGTTTCGGGATCAGCCTGTGCATATCCAGCTTTTCGCAGGCCGGCATGACAGCGGCGACCGGCGATGGATAGTGTGTCACTCGGTGGTCGCCATTGTTTTTGGATTGTACTGTGCTTACCATCAGGCAGGGTGCAGTCATTTTGCCGTGCTACTATAAAAAAAAAATGAATTAAAAAAGGAAATATTATATCTTTCCCATAACTGGTATCAAAGCGAGTTATTGATATAGCTTTAAGTGTAAAAGTAAATAAAGGTATTTTAATACTTTCTGTGTTTTGCGATTGTTCTTCTGTTATTCTTTATTATTTACTGTACTTCATGGATGACTCTCCTTTTAAACTACCGTTTACATATTACCAGCTACATAATAACATTTAATTATTATAACCTTAGATATAGGTAATTTTTAGTTAAAGCTTATCACTAAAATACTTCTTAGTACTGAATTGAAGGTAGATATTCTAAAAACTTTAAAATCGTTTCAGTCATTGGAACCTTATTAATTCTTATTGTTTGTTTATTATAAATATGATTTATATTTATAATGGTACAGAATACGGACACAACGAATTTGTGTAAATGTTGATGGTACCCCTATCAACTGTCGGATACACGTCTCATCTCTTCAGTGACGTCATACGTATCATCTAAGAGAAAAAGACAAAATATTGCATTTTCATTTTTATTCTTCTTGTAGACCTTTCCAGAATGCCAATTATTGCAAGTTTAAAGCTGATGAATCAAGGATTTTTAGGACACAGATTTCTTATAATACGATTATGCGTCATCTGTATTTTTATCTTTTGGCGGTTGTTTGAATAATAGTGAATATTTTGTAAAGGTTAACACCCAAAAGTTTAATCATTTTATTCCAAAAGTACCTAATTGCTGGCAGAGACGCCGCACCGCCTGTGCCTCGACGATACAGCACATTGTCTATGTAATTATTTAAAACTTTCTTTGTAACACGTTTTCCAATTTATTTTAGTTACCTATAGTTACAGCTAAGCTCTTTGTAACGTCTAGGTTCGTGAACAAACATTTGAACAAACACATTTTTTTGTCAGTTTTTATTGAAGTTATACTTCAGCGATCAGGCAATTACAAAATATTCTATGAAAAACGATCTCGCACGAATTTGGGCCACTTCTCCCCATTAAATAGACTAATGAGATTATATAACGTTGCATCTAAGAGTACTACAAGTAACACTGATATTTTCTTCGAAACCATTACGGATATTAAGAAATCATATGCTCTTAAGGATTAAACAATGAAACCGATTATGATTTTCAATTCGAGTTTGTCCAGTTTTCTGAATAATTTTTATCATTATAATATTATATAATTCTTCAATTCTTTATGTGTTCATTTATAATTAATTGTATTACTTTATATTGAAATTTTTAACTTGTTAATTATTTAAATTATATTATGCTCTCATAATTTTTATATGCATGTCGTTGTTGCCTGTAAATAGGGTCATATCTAGCAAAAATGTTGAACTGTACATTTTACTGTATTTTAATAACATGTAGCGATGTTGACTCTGATGGTAACGTAAATAAATAAATAAAAATAAATACTTCTTTTGGCGCGTTAGGGAAAAACGATGAGAGTAAATATTTATGATGCGCGCACACCGTCACGATAAACCGCCACACTGAAGTTATTACGATGCGCACGCCCACCGTCACGAAAAACCGACACCGTGAAGTTAGTTATAGTCAAAATTTTGTTTCTTTGTATTTCTTTGTATTAAAATTTTAATGTATTAAATGCCTTTTTTCTATTGTTAGTGTCGTTTTTTCTACAAACGTGGAATAAGCCGAAAGATTACGCCAAAGAAGTATAACTCCTAACCCGTGGGCATAAGTACACACACACACACTTTTTTATACTTTTTTTTTATTGACTTATTGAAAATATATGTTGTAAATTTCTCAAAGACGTGACTTATGTATTTGAGCATAATTAAAATGATAATGCAAGTTCTGATCTTTACTAACTTCATTAGTAATAATTAATAAGGCCTTTTCACACGTAGCTCATGTAGATTCGGCGCATTTCATCGAACATAACTGTATACTTACAGGGGGTAAAGAGCCGGTGCATATAAAAGCTGTCTAGAAAGTTTTCTGTCGCTCCGCAACGATCGATACCGCACTGAGGTACGCCCGGGAATTACACCCGGGGTAATGAACGCAACAACAGCTAGTTTCACTTGTTAATATGGGTTATTATGTCATTTGACGAGGTATAACTCGACTGCTCTTTCTACATTTGGATTAATCTGTCGGAGTTTACACTTTTCGCATTATATTGTTTTCTCGATGACTGTTTGGTTTAATGTCAGCCGCTTTGCATCAACCAACTATCGGTTCTAATCGCGTATTCCATTCCATCAATGTTCAAAGTTCAATCCGCTCTTTTACAAAGTCCGGTGAACTTTGAAGAACTGAATTTAGTAAAAGACCGGCATAATCTAAATACTAGAAACTGTAATAAACTGGTGGTCCCATGTTTCAGACTTAGGAAAACCAGTAATATTTTTTTAGGTAATAGTGTTAGGTTCTACAATAAAGTCCCAAAGCATGTTACCGATTTGCCGGACTGTAAATTTAAGCACCACGTCAAACGGGTTTTAGTTTCAAAAGGATATTAAAGAGTGGATGATATGATAGTGATGTCTGGAATTGACTCCTCTCTGTGTATCCACTAAAAGCATTGTATGATGTATTGGAAATATATGTTAAAAAAATGTACCCGATCGAGTTTCTTGCGGGTTCTTCTCGATGACTCGGTCGTTTTCCGAACACGTTCATAATTTGACGTTCATAAGTGCCTTATGCCTAAACTGAATAAAGTATTTTAGATTTGATTTGAAGCTATGATGGCCCGTCAAGTTACTAACAATATATTTTTAATTATTTATTTTAGTTAAAAAATATCGTGAATACAAAATCTATTTGACAAATCAATTACAAATACATGTACGTTATGGTCTAAGACTCTAAATGATTAATCGGGACAATTTTTATACTTCCCAGGCGATATGAGTAATGACAAATCCAGTCGGAATACGTATTTAATACTTATTTCAACTTAATTATTTATCAAAACTAATATTCTCTTGTTGTGGTAGTGATAGTGTAGTAGTGTGATAGTGAAACTACCAGAAACGAATTACCTATACTTAAATTAACGATGTTTAATTCATAATTAAAAATAATAGAGTTTAAAATACATTAAACTTTATGTTCATATCACCTTACAATAAAATATATTTTACAGAATTTGTTTATAAAGGCCAACGGTACTCGTTGGAAAAAATTATTACAAAAAAAAAAATACCTTTTGGTGCTTTTCGTTTTGATCCAGATTTTATTGTATCGTTTATTACTGCTTATCCCCATAGATAAGTTTAATGATATATAGGGTACATTATTCCTTAAGCCCAGTCTTATATATACTAAAAGCTATGTTCGAAATATTTTAAATAACATCATTCTAAACAGTAATATTGTAAAGGAAAATATCTTTACCTCCTTTCCGTTCAGCTCCTATATAGTGTGACTATTTATTTCATATCACATTTTATTTATTAGAGTATATTGACTACTAGATACTAAGCTACAGTTATCGACAATCTTGTTAGCAGCTCTGAATATAGTCGTAAGTTCGAGCTTATGCATAATATAACCAAGAGTTGAATACAAAACAAAGTTAAAATATTATTATGGGAATCTAAAGCTGGCATTTATTTATCCTTAGATCGTTTGAATGTTATACATATAATATGGCACGTAATACCTAAATTATATATTATTAGATTATATATATTAGTATAATACCTAAATTTATGCAGTATGTATTAATGTACATTTTTTGTAGGTGGGAGAGCCACGCTGAAGCTATTACTGGTTTCAACATGAATGGGTCGGGTCGCTCGGGGTACTACCACCCTCTCACAGAAAACCGACGTGAAGTAACAGTGCTTGCATTGTTGCGTTTCGTTCGGTCAGTGAGAGCGCCGGTGGCCCACCTCCCTTCCCCTTCCTCCCTCTCCGTTCCCCCAACACAAGCTGGCAACGCACTTGCGACTCCACTGGTGTTGCTGGTGTCTATTAACGGTGGTGATCACTTAACATCAGGTGATCCACTTGTTCATTTGCCTGCTATGATATATATAAAAAAAAATGTTCTACCCACCTATATTTGGAGCAGTCAAGAAATTTAGCAAAGGTACAAAAAGACGTTGAGATAATGCACTCACTACTCCCATTGTCTATACTGTGCTGCGCTATCAGTGCAGCGCTGGTGTTAACCATGGACAACTTAAATCAATTTAGACATATCAAAAGAACTACCTACTTTCTAACAAAGATAACGTAACGGAACTCCGATTTCTACTATTTTAATTCTACATCTGTTTTATTTCAAATTATGTAGATTCATTTAAAGTGCTTTCTCAAAATAAAAAACATTAACAATGATTTAATTACAAATTCATATATTATTTAGATAATCACTATTCAAAACATCAGTATTATAAAGCTTGTAAGTAGTTATAGAAGTTTTCTTATACGTTTTACTTTCTCCCTTAGAATCGGCAGTGTATTGGTTAATTTCATTAATATCCCGAGCGAACACGCACTAAGAAACCTGTCCCTCTGCAGTCAGACTCCGATGGGGATTTGGTCCCAATTATGTATTAAGCAAAACTTGGTTATATCGCCTTGCATGCGAGAACCCTCTATGGATTAACAACTTTTATATACATACAATAAAGGTATGTAGTATATAAAGAACAATTACATATTTATTAACGTTATTGTAGTTATATCAATTAGTGAGTTTTATTTTAAATAGAAGCAGAGATAAATGTTAGTTATTAACACTATTTAATGACAAGAATCATTTTAACAATTTAAAAAACGAGAACAATTCTATGTTAATGGTATATTTGTATACGAGTAATAATTTTGGAAACTAAACGACCGATTTTCCTATTTAAAATATTAACATAACATACTTATCTAAATACATAATTAAAGACATAATAATTGTTTTTACAGTGGATTGTACGCAGTTGTGATTTTTCCAAAAGTAAAATTTTTGTATAAATTAGGGTTCGTTTAATGGTCGAAAGTCGACCATAATTCATTACTCTTTTAATTTCAATATTATGGGAAAATATTAACTAATGCTATTTTTTTCTTCTAAACAAAAAAAAAACTTTTAACAAACGGGGAAGAATGATATAGAACTGTCATATCTTCACCTATGGATATACGTATAATTATATGATTCACCATATTATTAAATGTTGATATTTGACATTAAACATACATATATATTTTTTCAGCAACATTTGGAAAACAATAAATTATTTAACTATTTCATATCAACTTATTACACGTTTATATCATTCCGAAGTTAAAGTACATAGTAATTGGTAACATATACTTTGTGAATATTTTTATTACATTTATCGTTATAGAAATGTAGCGTAGCTGAAAAAAATACTTACCTAAATCCTCACGTAACCCAAACTTTTCGGAGATGTACGAATCATGTCACGCACTTTCGATAATCACCATTTGTTAATATATCTTGGATTTACCTAGTCAATAGAGGTTAGCATGTTCACGGTAACTGTAGTAACAATAAAATGATTATATAAGCAGATGCTTTAAGATCACTAAACTCCGGAGATCTTAAATATTACAAATGTCATTACACAATGTATCTTTGTAATACTTTTTAGACGAAATCAATTTTTCTTTTTCTTGTTGGTGGTACAGCTTTTGTAGGTGGTAGAGCCACGCTGAAGCTATTACTGGTTTCAACATGAATGGGTTGGCTCGCCCGGGTTACTAAAACCCGACCCACAGATACACCGACGTGAAGTAACAGTGCTTGCATTGTGTCGTTTTGTTCGGTCAGTCAGAGCGCTGGAGGTCCACATCCGATCCCCCCTCCCCTGCCTCCATCCTTCCCTTACTTCTCCCCTCTCTCTCCCTCCCCCCAAACACAGACTGGCAACGCACTTGCGACTCCCCTGGTGTCGCTAGTGTCTATGGTCAGCGGTGATCACTTGTGGCCCACCTGTTCGTTTGCCCGCTATAATATTAAAAAAACAGTATTTAAAAAGCGATTTACGAGATAAAAAGTGAAACACAAGCTGTCATGTGTACGTGAAATAATCCATTTGTTAAATTTACCCATATTTTAAATATTCTATACAATTTTAGAGAAAAAACAGCGTGTGTCGTAAAGACTTGGAACCAATGGAGAAGAATTGAAGATTGGAATCAATGGACCATTAAAAATAAGTTATATCCAAAAAACTAAATATGAAAATCCAATTTGGCGTGGAACGCCCCATATACTTTATTTTAGATATTGCAAATTTCGATAGGTCGTTTTAATTTTGATAAATACAAAAACTCTGGGCAAAATGGAAAATATATCATGTATTTTCATGTATCCACAAATAATTATCTAGCTAGCATTAACTAATCTAACCCGACCACCAACTCAATACAATTAAATCTTCGCCACATTCGTCACGTAGGTCGCGGATTACGGACATGGGTGGTTTGGTGTACACGCACGTCACGGCCGCCCTGCACGACCGGAACGCCGCCCGCCGCACCGCGCTACGCTGCGTATTCGCACCGGTCGACGCTGTTAATTTATCGTCCCACGCCGCTTTCTGTCAGCACCTTTAACCCGCTCTGCTACTGACACGCGATTTATGGACCCTTAGTACTAAATATGTCAATAGAAGTTAAACCTAGTATCTATGTTTCTAATGATCAAAAGACCAGTACATAAATTATGTAAAGTAAAACAATCCACACTTTCATTATTTAAATCGAAATGAAAAATGTACGTGCTTTGTTAATTATTTGTAAATTTTTACATTACCCGGTATTGACTATAATAAATTTTTACATTACCCGGTATCTATATATTAATACGTGAAGCCCAAACTTTGTATCCCTTTTTGAGAGAAATGCGCGAACGGATAAACGTGAAACTTTAGTTAAAGTTTATTTGGAGGAGAAGTGCAGAAAGCTAATTATTTTATATAAAATGCATTAGAAGTATATTAAATTAATTAAAATATTCATTACTCACACTACTGCTTCAATTTTACACAACATATACACACATGTAAATAAAAAAGACATTTTGACATTTGTCAATAAAGGACTTCAAAAAAGGTTGTGAAGGAGGTTGCTATGCTCGACTGTATGTATTATTTTATTCTTACGTTCCAATTACCCTTTTTCATTCTACATTCAATTTTAAAAAATCAATTAACTATGGTCGAATGTCGACCACTGGGAGCCTACTAGTTGACTATAAAGGCACAAAATAAAACACAAGCTACACAACTTATTTCTCTCTACGTACGTATTATACACAGATACAATCTTGTAGAATTGGAGTTTTTGGCGGGATTTTGGTCTGTCATGTAGTGGATTTTATATATTATTCATAATCTTGTGTTACTTGACTCTATATTGTGTAAAATTGATGGTATTTTATCTAAGATTTTAATGTAGTCGTGAGCAGGTGCCTTCGAACACTTACATTGTTAACGCTGAGTAAACTTTAAGAGATATACCAAAGCAATGTTAGGAACATACAGAATTATGTAATACTAAATACAGAAACTTAAAAATGCCTACAAAAAAGTCCACGACGTTATATGTTTATCTGCTAGGGATAATGCACAGTTGTCGTTTTATATTTCATACTTCGTTAAAAAGTAATTCATTATATGTGGCGACATTTTTATAAATATATCATTAATCTTTAACAAATATGTTATTAATTCTTATCCAATAAAAATTGACAAAATTACGCACAACAAAAAATAAATATTTTTGTGTAGATTTTTATATGACTTCTATGCCTTTGATAATTTGTATATCTATATCAAAGCACCCATCAATTGATTTAAACCATTTAGAGTGTTTAGACACCACATTAATAGATTGCACACTTACGAAGCAGAGACGGCTCACCATTTATACAAATAAAATACAATCCTGTGACATTTTGTCTTTATACGTTTTCTGTAAGTTAATTTACACCTAATAGCTTAATTTCTCGAGTTTATAGGGGCTAATTATCCACTCGTAAACTTCGAATGTTTTCTCCGTGAAGCGGTGCGAGACATTTTCAATAAAACTTCAAACTCAAACGTCGCTCTGTTTATGCTCGTTCACCTCAATAACCAACTAGGTTCTTTTCACTGAAACTAAACTGTTTTCAGTGCGCTTCTGTTTTCGTTCCGCAATTAAACTACTGTTAAACTTCTTGCAGCTGTGTTTGCCGAGCACCTGAATGGTCCGCGAAAGTTGTGCGGGCGCCCTGTTCCTTGTTTGCTTGCTAATTATCCCGATTTCATAGCGGTAGCGCAATCAGCTTTCGAAATGCTGACCCGATATAAACGGTCAAACGGTTCTAAAAGCCTTTCACGGCAGCGTTCAATCTACCCCGTAACCATAGTGACCGCCTACCGCTCGAATCTATTATATCATTGTATCAACATTCATATCGACGTCACGTGTAACGATAGCTCGGTTAAAGTGGGGGCGACCCGAAGCCAGATTTGTCAAGTCTCTTTTCAAATTATACGCCACAGTCCGGCGTTCGCACTTCACGCGACGTTTAAAATCAAAAGCCCAAAAGGGTTACGTAATCCGGGACCTTTTTCGAAGCTACTTGTATTTGTGTGCATGTCTCGTCTTTTGTCACGTATTCTTAATTAAGGCACGCCGGCTGCTGACTAACCCCGCTCGTCACATTTTCATATCGATTGGAGAGGGCTTAATTTTCACTTTGTATTTCACCAATAAACCCGAATCGAGCGGTTTAATTTTTTTGGTCAACAGACGGAACATCGAAAACGAATCAGCCCCTCTATTTGCGTATCGGAAGCCAATCCTAATAAACCGTCGCTTAACCTCTCCCAACAAAGCCGGTTACAAAGTGAGTGACATGCTCTAAACAGATCTCGCGTTAAAAAATCCGAAAAAATCCGGCGGCGACGTGTCAAAGACACCGCGACGCGACGAGAGAGGGGCCTCTTTGTTGCCTATCGAAATATTTTTTAAAGCTTAACTCCTTAGTGAATTGAGAGATTAAGTCCTATTTGAAGAGGCAACCGGTCCCCGGGGTCGAGCGTGATCATTCCTTCAGATCTCATTTCCTCGGATGCTCTATTTGATTGTTATTTTTGTTACTTTTTCCCATTTTGTCCAGGCGCCAACGGGATTTGAAGTGACAGTCGACGATTTGCACTCGAGCGCGATAAGTGTTTTTCAACGTTTTTTATAAGCAGCTTTGTTAACGTTTCTTGTTTTCTTGTATCTTTTTATTTGTCTCTACAACCGTAGAAGAGCGAGTAATTTCTTTTTATACTTCTTAGGAGTTCATTTAATTTAACCAAAACTTTTTATTATATTTTTTTTATTATTATTAATGATATTTATTATAACAGGCTGTATTTATTGCATATCTTGTAATATACAATTATTAACATTATCGTAATATCTTCTATTTATACAACAGTGCTTGATTTTATAGGTACCTATAAAATAAGAGAGGGAAGGTAAACAGTCTTGTATTTTCTACTAATGTCATTTTTATAATCATTATATTAACACTAATTTAAATGAATGTTGCAAACTTTGTATAATATGCAAATCTGTGTATATAAAAGTGATTTTGTTATGAAATCGAGAAACTCCAACACCGTTTGGTCAATTAACATGAATTTTTTTTTTGAAGTGAATACTTCTTTAGGCGCGTTGGGCGGTACTTTTGGTAGGAGATAAATTTATAATTTCGCGTCATGACATGCTACGTAAGTATGACCGGCCGTATTAAGCTTTCGCGGCTTGTGCGAGTCTAGCGACGCGTAGTTCATGTAATATTGATATTTTGCACCTCATCATACGTTTGAATGATCAATAGACTTTAATATATAATGTATATATGTTTTGGAGTGTAAGGAGTGTCGAATAACAACATAAGACTTGACACACCCAAGCCAACCTTACCTGTACGTGGTGCACCCTGCTGCATAACGAACGAGGCAATGGCGAAAGCGGGATAGTAGGGTTTTACAGCCTGACTGGGTCGCAACCACCATGTATATGGCGAAAAAGCCCGTCATAGTGATTCGCTTCTGCGGGTCGCGTTTCGACATCAGCCTGTGCACATCCAGCATTTTGCAGGCCGGCATGACAACGGGGAGCGGCGGTGGATAGCGTGTCACTCGGTGGTCGCCATTGTTTTTGGATTGTACTGTGCTTACCATCAGGCATAGTGCAGTCATTTTATAAAAATTATTGCTTCGAGTGCCAATAGATATGAAAACCACACTAATGTTGATAGTTATAATAAAGAAATTCTGAAACTTCAAAAGAGAACACATTTATTTTAACGTTTTGAGCTATCACTTCTGTCGGCAGTCCTTATGACGGCTTCGACTTTTTTATACTATTCATCTTACGATAATTTACAACTGGGTGTCAATGCGGCACATAAATATCTATACCGTTCAATCAAGTTATTGATCACGGAGAACATTCACACAATGTAAATTACAGAGTAATTCAACTATTTTTATAATATCAAATGAAGAGCCACGCGCTCATCAAATAAAATATAAATATTATGGCGGTAATTATTCAATGCATTTGTAGGAGCATATTTTCTTTAACGTCGACGGATAGTCGGTCAGAAAGCCACAGGAAAATATGCAAATCACTATAAGGCAGTAGGTAAGCGTTCGTAAGCCGTGTAATTATTCACATTGGATTTGCAAATCGCGCCCGGAGCGTTCCTTTTCCGCACGCGTATTAAACTGACCCTTAACGCTTATTTAAATCAAAACACATGTGCTGAGTGCCGGCCGGCTTAGTCGGACGCTGATTTCCAGATGAGGGCTTCCCCTTTTTGCCTGTCCCCGCGTCGATTCCTTGGCGAGCGATGATCGATACCCCTCCCCCGCCGGCGGCCGCGACCCTCCCTCGCTCTTAATTAGGACTCGGAATCTGCGGCGGACACACTCACGCACACACGCGCCGTCTCTCGCGTACCCGGTATAATGTTAATCAACTTTCATTATGCACTAAGGAATTATATGGGTACGCCTGAGGAGTGATTATCCGAGTTAAGGCCGCGTCCCCGACCAAGAAATCATACTTTATTATGATCATTTCACATTCGGCTCCGTTTTACAGTGGCACCTCGCGGGGACTCGCATTAGAATATACTGCGCATATATCACTCTGTAACACCACGTAACGCTATTGTCTTCAAAGTAAACATTGTATAAATTACCTTTCGTTGCTATTTCTGTAACATTGTTTTGATTTTGCCCCTATCTTGTCTGCAACTTCACGTAATTTGTACAAATTTTTAAAATCTTGTTTACAGGTTAATTTACCAACTTCTCTTTATGAAAATTTACGCATGCACTTTCATTACGTAACGCTCATCGCGTTTACTGGAAAAATAAACAACATATAACAATGGACTATTCATGAAAATGTCCTCAAAGTTAAAACACAACATTACAGTTACTTACTCATATATATATTTTAACAAGCTCGTATATACGAAGCCGCCCGTGTTTATTATATACAACTTTATTTTATATTTTTATAGTCTTAGATTTTAGAATTAGATAGTCTATATCGTGGAATGACATACAGATACTAATTCCCTATACATAGAATTGTTATCTATATATTAATACGTGAAGCCCAAACTTTGTATCCCTTTTTGAGAGAAATGCGTGAACGGATGAACGTGAAACTTGGCATAATTAAAGTTTATATGGAGGAGAAGCGCAGAAAGCTATTTATTTTATATAAAATGCATTAGAAGTACATTAAATTAATTAAAAAATGCATTACTCACACTACTGCTTCAATTTTATACAACATATACACACATGTAAATAAAAAAGACATTTTGACATCTGTCAATAAAGGACTTCAAAAAAGGTTGTGAAGGAGGTTGCTATGCTCGACTGTATGTATTATTTTACTCTTACGTTTCAATTACCCTTTTTCATTCTACATTCAACTTTAAAAAATCAATGAACTATGGTCGTATGTCGACCACAGGACGCCCACTAATACATATAAACCGCTTAAGAATAATTACATCACTATATAGTATAAAACAAAGTCGCTTTCTCTGTCCCTATATCCCATCCCATAGCCATGTATGCTTAAATTTTTAAAACTACACAATGGATTTTGATGCGGTTTTTTTTAAATAGATAGAGTGATTGAAGAGGAAGGTTTATATCTATAATAACATCCATTAATTAGGGGAGAAGTACTTTTGTTTTTGCGGTTTCTAATGTGATGTCGTAAATAATTACATAACCGATTCGATGCAGACGAAGTTGCACGGGTCAGTTAGTTAATAATACATTAATCTCATTTTATTTTTTAAAGATTTATTTAAGTATGATAAGATTTTTTGAATTATTATTGATAAAGCTTACAGCTCATTAATTGCGAAATCACATAACTTTCGTATATAAAACCGGTCAAACCGTTTTTCAGTTGCATATAGAAATAAAGATAAGTAAGAAAAATAATTATATCTTATTCATTAACAGTGAGGTTGATAAATTATAACTATTAAAAATATGTATTATAAATGTCAACAAAATATATACAGACCGACTTTAGATTCGCTAATAGCTATAGATGTAACTAATTAATAAAACACAAATATAATAATACACTTTATTATAGCAACTTATCCGGTTTTATGCCTATTCCCAAAACTAGATTCAGTCATAAAAACTTGAGAAAGGTTTGGTACAATCCTGTTTATTTAGCTACACGTTGTTTTAATGAAACCATTGTAGGGAGCGGTCGAGCGAGTTAGTGAACACGTAACTCCTACCAGGTAAGCATTTACATACATGTAACACAGCATAAACTGCAAATTAAAAGCACCTGAATGAAGGCTGTTGGGTAAATCAAGGCATGTATACATATTTCGATCATAAATCTTAGAATAATATGTGTATTATGAATTATTTTTGCACTGCTAGCTTACAAGAAGTCTACGAAAAATGGAAAAAGGCAAAAGCCTTAATCGTTTATTTAATCGTTATTTAAACCGTTTTGTAATGACGCTCCTTAACGGGGCTTTCGATAGAAGTTGACTAGTAGCAATCGTCACGTAAGAAAAAAGTTAAGACAAACGCCTGGTCGATGCGAAATATTTAAGCTAATATTAGAATATATAATTGTAAACTTGTCAAGAATACTATAGGTGACACAAATAGCACGCAGGTCATACAGAGAAACAAAGAAGTGTACTGTATAGGTATACATACACACCGGGGATTCGAGAGCGATGGCTTAGAAAGGACATGATGGCATATGAACGCGTCATGCCGTTTTCTGTGACGGCATGTAGTCAATTTTTTGCATAAACGTTCTAATAAATGGTTTACATCAAAAAAACGTAATGCCTCCGACTGTGCGACTTTCTCTCCCTCTTTGTCTCTTTCAATTGTATACGATTATAGGAGTGAATGTGCGTGCGAGTATAGAAATTCGCTCGCTGATGTTTGTATAACTTTAATACATAGAAATTTCATTAAAAGTTAAGTTTATAGTTCATTATACTATAGCAATTCTTTAATAAATGCATATTTATACTAAAACGATAAATGGATCTCTTTGGTTAACACAATTTACTTTGAGGAACTTCCTAACTGCGGTACACCCCTCACGGTACACGTTTTTATTAATAACTAGCTGTTACCCGCGGCTCCGCACGCGCTTTTTAAAAAATGTATTAAAGAAATGGAAAATTGTGAGTGGGTGTGTACATTACAGAAAAGTTTTTTCAAAAACATTTTAACTACGACACTCACGCCAACTGTAACATGTAACATGTACATTAGATATATGAATACAAATAGTATATCGAGTGGGATGGGATTTATCATCAGCAACATAACTGGAACTTCAACCTACTATATACCAAACTCAGTACTCACTAACACTATATAAGAAAGTAATGAAAATTATAAGCTATACGTTATCGAACAATATATCTTAAATCTTTTATTTTATAGATAGATATAATATGCCCGTATTGTCGATATACTTAAGTTATTCTTATACGTTGCTATAATCACTGAGTTATGTAGAAGCAAACGTGGTAAATAAGACAATATGGCCGCCAAATTGACCAAAAAGATGATATAATTCATATTACACACAAATATATGACTTTCAATTATGTATATTTATTCTTGGAGTCAGTATGGCACACGTCTCACGTCATCAATTTCACATGGACTAATACGGTAGGTAGCAGTCAATCACTACATAGTGTACCAATTCAAATAAAAATAGAATCATTAAAATCGGTTCATAATTAACTAAAATATCGATTAACATGCATGAAAAAAATATATACAACCGAACATAGTAACCTCCTCCTTTTTCGAAGTCGGTTAAAAAAGTCCTCTGTCAGCTTATCTGTTCGCGATAAAGTCAAAAACTACCATTTTCATGCTGTTTTCACCAGTAGATAGAATGATAATTCATGGGGAAGGTTTAGGTATAATTTGTCAAAGTTTTCATTTTATTATCCGGGCGGGACAACGTCTTCCGAGCCCGCTAGTTATCTGCCCGTAAAAGCCCCGTGAAAGTCGGTCCAATCAATTAGGAGATAGTAGGATATTGCGGACAAAGTCTTGAGAAACAAAATAAAATAGTTACTTCTTATAAGGTGAGTTATCTTCCAGTGAAAGTCCCGTGAAAATCAGTTCAAGCATTACGGATATTCCACTGCGGCCGAAGGCGAATAAAAAACCTAAATTACTTTTTATAAGGTCTGTTATCTACCAGTAAATACCCCGTGAAAATCGGTCCAACCATTTTGGAAATAGCCATGCGGACGAAACCGCGGACAAATAAAATAGAATATGTCAACCGCTATAATTTCGGCTATCTGGCAGTAAAAAGTAAAATTCCCGTAAATATAGGTCCAGCCGTTTTGGAGATTACCCGCAACAAACAAACAAACAGAGAAATATACTAATATAAAAATATAGACAAAGTATAAAGAAATTTTTTTTTGTTCATTTGTAGCCTTAGCCATTCATCAAAAAGTTGTTATTTTAATTGTACATACATAAACTTTATTTTTATAATACGTAATAGAGAACAAATAAAAAATTAGAAATAAAAGTAGTATAAACTTTTTCCATAGGAAAACAAAATAAACTTCGAAAATGTTTGCGATAGAAACTTACCACGTTACCATGGCAACGTATATAATACTAACGCTAACGAAATCTTTATTTGAACAATTTTGTTTTATGATTATGAAGACTAAGAAAATAATAATGATGGATAAAATAATGTACGACATATTATATAGAAGATTTGGCGCTTATGCCTTTATTGTAACTTAGACATGGAATAAAATTGATTAAAGGATATATAAGAAATACCTATATTGACAACTTCAGAATTGGCAGTATGGATTAATTCCTTCGCCTGTCCTATTGGACGAATATTATTACTACTACTTACTACGTTACCATGGCAACGTATATAATAATAACGTAATCGCTCAAAAGCAAAAAAAGTGCCCGATTTTGAAACATTCTTCATTGGTGCTCTGCTTCTATTGATCTTAGCGTTATGATATATAGCCTAGCCTTCCTCGATAAATGAACTATCTAAAACCGAAAGACTTTCTCAAATCAGACTGGTAGTTCCTGAGATCATAGCGTTCAACCAAACAAACAAACAAACAAATTCTTCAGCTTTATATATTAGTATAGATTTCATATATACACATCGTGTAAACTGTTGTAATCGGACTTTAATCGTGTCGAGATACACTTAAGTAGTGCTCGGGACAAAGGAAGGCCTGGTTGGGCATGGTCCTCCCTTATTGAGTAATGCCCCTTTAAGCTACCGTTATGAGGATAAACCACCAATAAATCTTTCGCTTAGAACAGCCCTTTAATTAACGCGTGTAATAAAATTTAATTGATCAAAGCGTATAGTTTGTAGACAATAATTTATCCGTCCTCTGATACCGGTACCACCTTGGAAACTGTTATTATTTTTGACCACTTCGTGTATTATTAATATTAATAATGACAGTCAATTCGTTTGTGTGGTACTTTTTTATTTTATAGATTCGTTATAAGGCTTGTATAATATTTTTTGTATGTGGATTGATATATTATTTTATCAAAGCACGACAAAGTTGGTTTTTACCTGATCATGAGAACCGTGCAATCCAAACACAATGGTAATCATGACAACATTCATTATTCTTCAAGAGATGTTGTTGTCATGCTGTCCTGCAAACACCCCAAAACATGTTACACTAAAAAAAGATATGTCGGATTTATCACTATGTGTATGTTGCTCGTAACCCAGTTATGTGCAAATCGGTACTACCCAGTTGCTTACTGAATAAAAACCCGTTATGAGTGTTTACGCTTAATGTATGTAGGATGTATGAGAGGATGACCTTCGCCTATTATAAATAAATATATTCTTTGGTGTATTTAGTTATTGGCATAGAGTGGATGATGATGTAACAGAAATGACGTTATGAACGATTCAAAACTGTAAGTGAAAGAGATGATAGGAAGAAAGCGGTATTCACCCGGACGAAGAATAATGTGGGTTTTTTTTGACGACGATACGTTAGTATTTAAAACGTGTTCTATATTTAGAGATTGTGTAAAATTATTAGCTAATTGTCGCATAAACGAGTATAACGTGTGAAATATATTTCATACACGATCTCACGAATTTAGGTAGTATTCGTTATTTCACAGTAATTAAATAATTATCAATCACGTAATACATCACAATTGAATCTACTCACTTAGCGCGTTTGATGAATGAATTTTCTCGCTTCATTTTCATCGACACACAATTTATTTGTTTCGTTAAGAATGTACAACGTACGACCGATTAAGCTAGACCGTCTCGTTACCACATAAAATCAGGCGCGACGGTTCACGTGAGAACGGTGAGTAGTTCACACGTGTATTCACGGGCCCTTGTACTAATTTAATAGATGAGGTGTTCACATTAATTACAAAGAACGTCGGGACCAGCGAGTTCGCCGCGGGTAACTCGCGAACAAATTAATAAGATTATTAACTTCATCCGACAAGTCATTCTTTCTTGTGCATGAACGCGCTGAGATGCCATTTTCCAGGGAAAATATCGAGTATATTTTGCGAGGATTACGCGGAAACCTGATAATACGTGACAGCAAGCTTGTTAGTTCCCGCCGGGGAGGTATTATTATTCAGCTTACTTAAAATACATTTGTGTTCTAGTGTATATCTTAGTAGTAATAATAAGCAATATACTAAGCAAAAGGTTGTCGATGTTTGGACTTCAATATTTCATATAATAATGGGATATCATATAGGATCACTTTGTTTTGTTTGTCTGTAAATTAAGGCTCTTTTTGTCAAAAATGCTTGAAGTATAAAATTGCAATAAAGAAATTAATCGCTTCATAATAAATACCGATTTACAGATCGATTATTGAAACTAATAACGAAAGGAAACTTCTTTTTTTAACTGACTACGCTATTAGACTGTCGTGCCTTCATAGTTTCACCAGACTACCATAGAAAATTTCATAGGTATCTTAAGGTATATCTTAATATATCTTAAGGTTAAAGTTTATATAGAGGGCAAGTGCAGAAAGCTATTTTTTTAATATAAAATGCATTGCAAGCATATTAAATTAATTAAAATACACATTACCCACACTACTGCTTGAATTTTACACAACATATACACACATATGTAAATGAAAAAGACATTTTGACATCCGTCATTTTACTCTTACGTTTCAATTACATTTTTAATATCTTTTACATGACTGACATTGCGTGCCTTTTGAAATCTGGTTAAATTGTAGGTAAATTTTATAATAATATAATATGTAAATTCATAATATACTTTAATAATTAATTGATACAAATTTATCTTTAGTAAATTTATGGAACCACTGAAATAATTATTATTCTCTTTGGTCTTATTGAATGTCAAAATGTTTAGGTGACAAGACCGTGGGGAAATCCCTTATGGATACGCCACCCCCCCGAGGGAGAGGGTGGGTTATGTCCGACTCGCACAGACTAAAACCCCACGGTGTACCGACAGACCGTTTTGTGGGGGCGGCAAGGGATCGAACAAGCTAATCAACCTTGTAGAGCCGCCCCCACGGTCCGCCCGGCGGAAGGTGACCGCCGGGTTCCTACCTATAGAGGGATAGACCGGGTACACACCGGCTGCCCCCCCTCGTCCGCTGGACCTGTGCAATGAGGAGATGGGCCCCCCGGCCCATCCCCTCAGGTCCGGCTACGGTGGCAGGAGGAGTTGGGCGAAGCGCCTTCTCCTCCTGCCTGTCCTCCTTTGGCGGAGACGGCCGCTTTCAGGGTCTGCCTCGCGGGCCCTCTCCGCCACCTCCTTCTGCGAGACGACCTCCTCGATGCGATCCGGTGCAGGTACAACCCGAAACAACCGTGTCCGGTGAGTACCTGCACCAGTCGGAACGTCAGGGAGCCCCACTCCCTTGCTATCCACTCCCGCAGGACCGGGCGGACGGCGTCCACAGTGAACCGCCCGAACCGCTCGTCCGCCAGGTCCTGCTGCCACCTTTCGACGGCGTCCTCCCTTAGACGCCGTCTCTCCGCCTCTACCTCCCTGGGAGCCGGTGGCTCCCCCCTTCGTTTCCTCGCCGCCGTGAACTCGTACACGGCGGCGAGAACTCCTGCCTCCAGCTCCCAGGGCAGGGAGCCGGCGAGCGTGAAGGCCGCCACCGAGGACACTGTCCGGTACGCCCGGATTGCCCTCAGTGCCACCGTGAGTTAGGTGACAAGACTGCTTTCACTTCATGTCACTCTGCTTCATGTTGTCATAAGAGTAAAGCAGTATTACCAAATTCAGTAAATATTTTAATGTTTAGTATTTTTTATGGTGAACTAACTTCAAATATTGATCCAATAAAAAAATGAGCCAAAAAAAAAAATACGTTGTAAAATTTAAATAAGAAAATTAATTTGCTCATGAACGTAATCCATGACTTAGATCATCTTTGTTTTGGATTCATAATTTGATTCTAATGTGTATCCATTACTTTTGAGACGACTACATTTAATTCAATATCACCTAGAAATACCACCCATGTCGTGTAAAATTAATTGAAAGTTGTGTCATGAGTTGCGATAAATTACTTTATTTTCGTATAGTTATGTTTACTTACAATTTCAAAGCCTTACGTAACCGCATGTTTTTGTTTAAAATTTATAATTAACTAGCTGTTACACGCGGCTCCGCACGCGCTTTTTAAAAAATGTATTAAAGAAATGGAAAATTGTGAGTGGGTGTGTACATTACAGAAAAGTTTTTTCAATAACATTTGTAACTACGACACTCACGCCAACTGTAACATGTAACGTGTACATTAGATATATGAATACAAATAGTATATCGAGTGGGATGGGATTTATCATCAGCAACATAACTGGAACTTCAACCTACTATATACCAAACTCAGTACTCACTAACACTATATAAGAAAGTAATGAAAATTATAAGCTATACATTATCGAACAATATATATTAAATCTTTTATTTTATAGATAGATATAATATGCCCGTATTGTCGATATACTTAAGTTATTCTTATACGTTGCTATAATAACTGAGTTATGTAGAAGCAAACGTGGTAAATAAGACAATATGGCCGCCAAATTGACCAAAAAGATGATATAATTCATATTACATACAAATATATGACTTTCAATTATGTATATTTATTCTTGGAGTCAGTAAGGCACACGTCTCACGTCATCAATTTCACATGGACTAATACATAGGTAGCAGTCAATCACTACATAGTGTACCAATTCAAATAAAAAGAGAATCATTAAAATCGGTTCATAATTAACTAAAATATCGATTAACATGCATGAAAAAAATATATACAACCGAACATAGTAACCTCCTCCTTTTTCGAAGTCGGTTAAAAAAGTCCTCTGTCAGCTTATCTGTTCGCGATAAAGTCAAAAACTACCATTTTCATGCTGTTTTCACCAGTAGATAGAATGATAATTCATGGGGAAGGTTTAGGTATAATTTGTCAAAGTTTTCATTTTATTATCCGGGCGGGACAACGTCTTCCGAGCCCGCTAGTTATCTGCCCGTAAAAGCCCCGTGAAAGTCGGTCCAATCAATTAGGAGATAGTAGGATATTGCGGACAAAGTCTTGAGAAACAAAATAAAATAGTTACTTCTTATAAGGTGAGTTATCTTCCAGTGAAAGTCCCGTGAAAATCAGTTCAAGCATTACGGATATTCCACTGCGGCCGAAGGCGAATAAAAAACCTAAATTACTTTTTATAAGGTCTGTTATCTACCAGTAAATACCCCGTGAAAATCGGTCCAACCATTTTGGAAATAGCCATGCGGACGAAACCGCGGACAAATAAAATAGAACATGTCAACCGCTATAATTTCGGCTATCTGGCAGTAAAAAGTAAAATTCCCGTAAATATAGGTCCAGCCGTTTTGGAGATTACCCGCAACAAACAAACAAACAGAGAAATATACTAATATAAAAATATAGACAAAGTATAAAGAAATTTTTTTTTGTTCATTTGTAGCCTTAGCCATTCATCAAAAAGTTGTTATTTTAATTGTACATACATAAACTTTATTTTTATAATACGTAATAGAGAACAAATAAAAAATTAGAAATAAAAGTAGTATAAACTTTTTCCATAGGAAAACAAAATAAACTTCGAAAATGTTTGCGATAGAAACTTACCACGTTACCATGGCAACGTATATAATACTAACGCTAACGAAATCTTTATTTGAACAATTTTGTTTTATGATTATGAAGACTAAGAAAATAATAATGATGGATAAAATAATGTACGACATATTATATAGAAGATTTGGCGCTTATGCCTTTATTGTAACTTAGACATGGAATAAAATTGATTAAAGGATATATAAGAAATACCTATATTGACAACTTCAGAATTGGCAGTATGGATTAATTCCTTCGCCTGTCCTATTGAACGAATATTATTACTACTACTAACGAAATCTCTCAAAAGGAAAAAAGTGCCCGATTTTGAAACGTTCTTCATTGGTGCTCTGCTTCTATTGGTCTTAGCGTGATGATATATAGTCTGTAGCCTTCCTCGATAAATGAGTTATTTAAGTTAAGGATTTTCTCAAATCGGACTGGTAGTTCCTGAGATTATTAATTACTTTTTTAAGGTCTGTTATCTACCAGTAAATACCCCGTGAAAATCGGCCCAAAGTAATGCGGACGAAGCCGCGGACAAATAAAGTAGAATATGTCAACCGCTATAATTTCGGTTATCTGGCAGTAAAAAGTAAAATTCCCGTTAAAATAGGTCCAGTGGAACAAATAAAAAATTGGAAATAAAAGTAGTATAAACTTTTTGAATACGAAAACAAAATAAACTTTGAAAATGTTAGCGTTGATACTTACCACATAACTTCAGAATTGGCAGTATGGATTAACTCCTTCGCCTATGAACTATTTGAATAGGAAAAAAAAAACTTTGAAAATGTTAGTTTTGATACTTACTACATAACTACATACTAAAATGGTGAAAAATAACTGAGTAGCCATGATGATGATGATGATGAAAAACCTTTGATTACAGAATCCCTTTGACACAGGAACCCAAATAAAGTTCAAACTTTAAAAAACCAATTAACTATAATCGAATGTCGACCACTGGACGCCCACTAGTTTTAGTAAATACATCAATGGAAGTTGTTCTAAAACGTTAGATAAAACTATTACTTTTACTATAAGAATAAACGTTACCCATTGTACGTTATATAATTTCTATTAAAAATGGAGCAACTAAATCAAAAACGAAACGAAATGTCAGAAGTTCCTGTACCAGGTCTGTCTATTCGCGATAAACTCAAAACCTACGGAACGGATTTTCATGCGGTTTCCACCAGTAGATAAAGTTATTTATGAGGAAGGTTTAGGTATATCATTTGTCGGGGTTTTTTTGTTATATCAGGACGGGACAAAGTCCGCCAGGCCCACTATTAATGGATAAAAATGTTAAGTTATACAGCGTCTATTGTTTTTTTTAGATAGGTATCTATTACCCTTTTTTATCCATTCAAATTCCTTATATACTAACAAAACGTCTAGACTTTATGTCAGTTGTTTCGTTCAAGGTTATGGAAAGAATTAACGCACTAATGAAGAGAAACTATTAATCAGGGTCAAATAAAAGTACGTCATCGCGGACCGCCTCGCTCAAGGGAAGCCACGTGTGATTGATTGTTAATGAAGTGTCGTGGGGCGATAGTTATTAATGGCTCGCGGCTCCGCCCGGCTCTGCCGACACTTCTTTACTCACCCACTAACACCTATTAGCCGTTCATGTCCGATACACCGTAGTGCCGCTCAACCACAATATATCATACAGCGAGGAAAATATCAATCAATTTAGTAAATTATAACATGACGGAAAAATATTACAACCCTTCGTTTTGCTAGGGAGAACTTTATTTGGGTCGTATTTTTAGTAGTCTGGTCCGAGCATTATTACAATGTTAGATAAATATTTTACTTTGAAAATAATAATGTTATTATTTAATTTAATGTTATTATATAATGTTGTTATTATTTACCGCGTATAGAAACATTTTGCTCGTAGAATGAATGGCCGACGAAGCCCTAAAGTTCTCAAGTTGCGAACACGCACTGAAAATCGCGATGTACTTACGTAAAGGCAGCACATGCATGCACAGGCATGCAGCACATGGTCGGCCGTTGCGGCAATCTCTGATGAAAACTTATACAAGGTAAACGGTTAAACACTTGCAGTATTCTAGGATACCACTTCATGATCACATTTAACGTATAAAATAATAATATCATAATAAATACTAATAAAGAACAAAGAGAACCTAAATTAAAGTTTGTTCTAAGAATTTAAAAAGTATAATTAATATAATGTATATATATATATATACACACAAACATAATATACCTAGGTACAATGGCCGGTGCCGAAAGCTGTAATGGGCGACCCGGAGTTAATAACTTTCGATAATAAATCGAACATTGAACCCTTTTGCTTTGTTTATGCCGTTTCCACGTTCACTTTCAAGTGAAAGTGAAATCACCCGACGGTCATTAACACTGCTTTAACATAGAAGCGTAGGGGATAGCGTATATTTTTTTAGGTAATTAGGTAAAATATTAAGAACCAATCTTTTAATTGATTTAGGACGAGAATCGAGTACAGAGTATCCTCTATAAACATTGCTACTGTCTAAGCTTTCAGCCCGTATACAGCAATATACGATATCTTTGGACCGAGTGATTAAACGGATAGTATATCCGCACTTTAAAGTGGATCTGTAATAGGTATTGGTAGTTATTCCTGAGAACGTCCACTTTTTCGTAAATAAAACCTACAGCAATGACTAACATATACATTTATTGACATTTGACACATTTATATTTTTTATAAATTAATTATAGAAACGGCTAGAACATTAGAACACAAAATAAGCGTTGTTTAAATTGAACGCAACGGAAAATTTAATTTTGTATTGTTTTTAATAAGACAAATGTATTAATTGCTAATATCTCGATTTGTTATCGTAATAGAAAATTATATTAGTTAATCGCATTATCTATATTATTCTTCTCGTCTTTAAACATAAACGTAAAGTATTCATGTATCAGATACTAAAACTGAAAAGAAAATCAGTGTCAAAAGCGCTTTCACCAAACATCATTTTAAATTGTTTCAAAGATCTACAGATATTCCGTCGAACGGCATATTCTAATTCACCCTGCTACGACAGAGCTTTGTTTTATTTCAATCAAGCTACAATCACAAAGAGTTTTCAGACCACAGCAGTTACTCTATCGTCGACAATTTAAACAGATGTCGTGTTAAGGAGGTCCTCTAGAATGTTCGTTACGAATTTAAATTGCAAATTCAGTGGCAGGTGCAGCCTCGCGATTGAACGTTCACCTCTCGTTCCATTTGGAACAAGAAATATACCCGTCTCACTCATATCGTCTCAAAAATCAAACACGGCGTCAACAAATACAGCCCAAGCGTTACTAATTACTGCCCCTTCAGACGGAGAGAGGTAATTTTTACACTCTATTTCGAAGAGGAAATCTTGAAGCTAATGGCGTTAATTTAAAAAGAGGCCGCGATGACTGTGATTTTTCTTTGGTAACTTTTCACAGTGATTTATTGACGGTTCCAAGCTGACTTTCATTTCAGCACATTCTGAATTATGTCATCTATAAAACGTCAAATACACAAAGGTCCTTCGGTTTTTAATGAATTCTTTAGAGAAATGTTTGCAGTCATGTGTAAATCAAAGTTTTGGTCATCATTGGGGTCTATACAAGTTAGCCGCTGATTCTGCAGGCCGATCACGGAACAACGCTGGCTTAACGAATGAAGGAACATTGGGGCCCTCTAGCCTCCAAGCGTATCCCACGACATTGATTAACCTTAGATTGATTAGAAAATATATTTACAGGATTACTGTTTCAACAATAAAAGATCATCTAATGATCGACATTTTATAGTCGTTTTTATAGGTGGTAGAGCCACGCTGAAGCTATTACTGGTTTCAGCATGAGTAGGTCGGCTCGCCCGGGGTAGTACCGGCCACTCACAGAAAACTGACGTTAAGTAACATTGCTTCCCCTCCCCCCACTTCCCCCTCCTCCCCACTTTCCCAACCCCTCTCCCCTTAAACACAGACTGGCAACGCACTGGCGACTCCTCCGGTGTTGCTAGTGTCTATGGATGGCGGTGATCACTTATTATCAGGTGACCCGCCTGTTCGTTTGCTATTATATAATATATTTTAAAAAAAGATTTATCTACCAGTTTATAGTATCGTATAAATCCAATGATTCCAAAAATTAAGTCTTAATTGAGATTTGAGCTAATGAAAGTGAATATAATGTTTTTTTTAGGAAACTTTAAATATAGTATTAGATAATAAATCTTTAATTACATAATTTTTAAAATCACTTTTAATAATGACTAGTAAAAAGTAACTTTTAAATTTATAAACACAAATATATAATTCTATAAAAATTATTCATATTATTATTGCTTCGTATAATATGTTTCAGTTATTTTATACATCCCTATATTTATTCAAAACAAATACCTGAATTTGTTTAATTTTCCAGTAATCTTTGCGGTACCCCAACCGTGGCAGGGTTTTCTACTCCGCAGCCGAGTAATTAGCTATTCGATTTTAAAGAGCTCCTCTACTCTCAGTGAGTCTCATCTATCCGTTGCGGTCCTTCCTTCCCCTCCTTCGACCGTGACCGAATCGATAATAATTAATTATTTTTGACATAATCACAGCAGAAATCCATTCTCCTTTTGCTAATTCACGTTCCTATAATAAAACGAGGCGACGCTGCTAATGTACGGGTGGGCGAAATTGATAAAAAATAAATAGGAAGATATTTTCGTGTCCAGCCTAAGTTGAAACTTAACGTTTAATATCAGACATTGTGTATCGTTTATATATCATATTATTTAACACTAGATATACTAATAAAGTCCTCTGAATATATTAAGTCTAGTTACTATTTAATTTTCTCTCATACTTAAGTCGAGCCGTTCTTAAAGTACAATAACTTTTGATAAACTTATCCGATTTTAATTAAACAAAGATTAAATATCACTCGAAGATATCTTTTATGATTTTATCACAAACGCAAATTATTTTTAATTATTAGAAATTAGGTACTTTGGCAGTGGTGCGTGTTTATTTTTTATTTTAGGATCGTTAACATGACAATACATTAGTGACTATATAAAAAGTAGGACTATTGTAACACATTATAAATGTAGTCATATTTACAGACAACCACGGCATGCTCCAACAATAAATTAAATATTAATAAAACAGAAGATTAAACTATTTTACATATAAAAAAAATTACATGATAATACAAAAACGAGAAAATTGAAACAGAATGAGAAATATAGGAAATACTGAAAAAAAAATTATAACTGTATTTTGTGAAGAGACTGATATGTCTCTATCGCTGTTTTGAAATGATTTCGTTTAGTTGAGAAAATGTCGCATGTTTTATGGAGTGCGTTATATGACCTAGATATTCTGTTCACACAGACAGACAGAGATTGCGAAAAATGATTGAAATATATCTCATTACTTATTCCTAGATACTTGCAACATTGTTTTTTTACAAAAAATTAAAAAGTACAGACGCGGTTTATTTACATTATTATTATATATATAGAAGATGTATTGGTGTTAGAAGAAACGGCGTCGGTTTCAATGAACATTGTAATAGTCAATGATTATTGTGAAGTCGACAAGATACCCGAAACCCAAATTCAGCTGAACTGACAGAGGGTCGTTGTCGGTTGCGCACAATCGGCGGGACACTGTGTCAATATGGACACGTGCCACAATAGACTCCTGAGATGTGGGCGACTGTCGGATACTACATAGCTAATAGATGTACAAGGACCTTCGACTTCAGACGTAAAGTGAAACGCACATTTCACTTATTCGGCATATAATAATATAATGGTATGAATATTATATATTCTGTTGTAGTAAATACAATAAATAAAGTTTTGAAGTAAAACTTCTTTAGGCGCGACTAGAAGGTAACTGGACGACACTGCAACGGAAGTCCGTTACGGCAATATGGCGTCACATTCCTGTACCATCCGGTTTTTCAAATATTTTTGATTTTCTCAATAAATACTTTATAAACAAAATAATTAAAGTTTTTAGAAAAAAAATCAACAAAAAACATTAAATTGAATAATAATGAAAATCATACAATAGAATTAGTTGTAGTAAATACAATAAATATAGTTTTGAAGTAAAACTTCTTTAGGCGCGACTAGAAGGTAACTGGACGACAATGCAACGGAAGTTACGTTACGGCAATATGGCGTTACATTCCTGACCCATCCGGTTTTTAAATATTTTTGATTTTGTCAATAAATACTTTATAAACAAAATAATCAAAGTTTTTTGAAAAAAAAAAATCAACAAAAAACATTAAATTGAATAATAATAAAGAATAATAATAAAAATGATACAATAGAATTAATTATGTATATATGGGCGTGCGGCTGTGCTGCCATCTGAACGAAAAGCTCATTACCTGTAGTCCCAATCTATCAGCTAATTTGGAACTTAAATAACAATTTATTTTCATTCTTTTCAGAGTAGATTTTATGTTTCTCATTTAAGTCATCACACACCAATCATATCAAATTTGAAGTATGATGGTAATTAAATTATTGTTTTAGAATGTATAGTGGTCGACGGTAATAAAAGTATATATTACTAGTGTTACATCATCAATAAATGCTTTTTAAATTCTCATATGATATATTTATTTTTAACTTAATCGCCATCCCTTATAACGCCAAAGAAGCTTTACTTCAATCGCGTGTGTCAGTTACACCCACTCAGTTTTTTTAAATGCAGTATTATTGAAAATATATGAACATCAAACACTGATCAACATGAGAAGTAAGACAAATACACATTATGTTCTTTTAGTCAAAATAGAACGATTACAATATTAATATCTCATCCCTTATTTTATACTCATTAAGCTGTATAAAGTTTGTTTTGGTAAAGCACATTACTGATTTACAAGACAATAACTTCAAACACAATGTCAAGCAGGTTTTACTGTCAATAGGTCGGATCATTAGATATCTCCCAGGCCCATCTCCCCTTCCCTTCCCCTATCCCCTCCCCCCTAACCCTTTCTTCTCCCCCCACCCCCCAACACAGGCTGGCAATGCACTTGCGACTCCCCTAGTGTTGCAAGTGTCTATGGACGGTGGTGATCGCTTAACGTTAGGTGACCCACATGTTCGTTTGACTCCTATGATAAACAAAACATAATAATAAATCACTATAGAAAATGACTTGTAAGATTTTAGTAATATACTATGACTGAAATAGTGGTAGTATTTTAAAATTTATGGTGTCGTTTTAAGGTCATTATTATCACAAGTTTAAGTCATAAATAAAAAAAACTGATATTAGTTATTGTTTATCTGATTGGCAGAGTTTTTTATGGATAGGAATACAGTAAAATATAATAGTTCTAAACAAGATTTGATCTTTTAAGCTAACCTAATTCCCCATGAAACTTCAACGTAATAAGATACATATTTTACACGAACTTATGTTTGTTGTTTTCTATGTCCCAGAAATACTTAGGAGGGTAAATATTATTTCTAATGCATTAATGAACTTCCACCGCGGGTACCGAAATCGGTACAAGGGCACTTAAAAATACATAGTGAAAACATCAGGTCCGCCCGAGGCGGGGTTGGCCCGTGATTAAACCCGGCGAGGCATGCATAACGAGCCCGGTATGTTTGAACGCTTACGAATACTTTCAAAGTTGGTACGGACAGCGGTTGAACCGGGTTACTACACCTGAGCATGTTTATCGCAAGCTGAGAATATACGACGTTAGTAACCATGACGTGCTGTTTATCTAAGAGTCTTAAGGAATATACCTGACTCACTAACCGTGCATTGAGAACAAATCATAATAGTTATCAATTAAAGAAAATTGGTTGCCTGTAAAATCGGGTTGCAGACGATAATTTTACGCGATAACGTCATAAGAAAAATTGCATACTTCTATGAATTGAATTGAATTATTCTATATATATATATATAGATATATGCGTTACAAGCTGAACGCTCAGGCCGTTCGCGTCTCTCTATCGCTTGTTCCGCGCTCACGCTAACACGCTCGGTTCAGACGAAACGTGACAATGAGTCATGCTTTTTCGTGCGTGCATCGTGATCAATTTATAAGGCGCTGTCACACCAAAACTTAAAAACGTAAAAAAAAACAAGGCATTGCCAGGTAGACGTATAATTAATTCAATTTTCCACTTTTTGAAACGGGTACCGTATAAGACTCTGCCGAAATTAAATAATATTTTGAAGGGATTAGTATCACGATTGGGCGGACACATGCTAATGTAAGAAGTTTTTAATTAAAACCGTCCGCCGTTAAGAGGCTACGTAATGGCCGATCCTCAGGAGGGATCCGATATTGGGTGTGTATACCGGGAAAGCCAAAATACAAACATATTTAGGTCCGGTACGTAGTGTAGTGTGCGCTGTGGCTAATCACTGTTCAGTATACGTTAATACCCGAACCCCTTTCTCGTTTTATATTAAAAAAATATATTAAAGTATGAAATTGTTTTCTTTTCAGATACACGTGACTGCAATGACGACGCAAACAAGGTAAATAAGAACTTTGAATGTTTTAAAACAAGAAACAGAAAAAAAACAACAACATTAAAAAACCGCTTTGGTCTCCCCCACTGGCGCAATCTAAACTTTGGCGACGACTTTATTGCCAGTGTGACCGCCAAAAGTCGCCGAGCAAAAGTGCAAGCTTGTTTACTCATATATCAGCGCCACTGTTCGACGTTTCTTCACGATAAGGACAACTCCCCCGCTGCCAATAAAGTGATTAAGTCACAAATCGTGACAGTATGGCGCCACTAATTCACGGATCCGAAGTACAACAAGCCTTATAGATTTTGTTTTGATCGTACCTTTATTTATATCTCATTTTACGCATATAAAAAAATACATAGTAAACCTATAGAAAAATATAAAATACCAAACATTCTAAATCATTTTACTAATAATTTCCGTAATAGAAGTGCGGCTTTTTTGTATATTATACGGGAATTAGAAATATATCGCTATGAACTTTGTCATCAGAGAGCTGCTGGGAACAATAGGTATAAACGTTATAATACTAACAGCATTATCACTATAGGTATTAATAATTACTTAAAGATAAAACAGATTATAATTTTTGTAGACGGTAGAGCCATGCTGAAGCTACTACTTGCTGGTTTCAGCATGAATGGGTCGACTCGCCCGGGGTAGTACCACCCTCTCACAGAAAACCGACGTAAAGTACCAGTGCTTGCATTGTTGCGTTTCGTTTGGTCAGAGAGAGCGCCGAAGGCCCACATCCACTCTCCTCCCTCCTCCCTCCCCCAAACACAGGCTGGCAACGCACTTGCGACTCCCCTGATGTTGCTAATGTCTATGGACGGCGGTGATCACTTAACATGAGGTGACCTGCCTGTTCGTTTGCCTGTATATAAAAAAAGATATTTTAAAAAGATCCAAAATTCAATGTTGTTTCATGCGTCATGCAAACGGGTGCGACATTTGAAACAGGATACGGAGAATCTGTTCGTTGTAGGGATAATCTTTCTTAGTTCCTTATGTATAACACTGCACACGATGTTACACAGGTAAATATATTTATCTATTTAGTTAGGATAAGTCAGTATGAATTTCTTTTTTTTTTATTTATTAAGGGCAACAAACAATTGTACTCAAAAATACATGTAAACAATATTCCATAAAAAACAACATAGTTCTTAGAGAACAATCCGCTCCGCCGCCCACGAATTAAGTATACAGATAACTTTAGGGCAGTAAATAAAATATAAACAATTGGTAGTTAAAGATTAAACATGAAATACAGTATGAGGGTACAATGAAATAAAATATACATAACATAAAGACGAACTGACAATCGAAGCATTCTAAAACATATCATAGTTGAAAATTCAGTAACAAAATATGATATATATTAGTTCAAGACTCAATACTCTGTTTTATAGCCTTTTTAAACAAAGTCGGCGAGCTGGCAAACATTTCAATTTCCATAAAATGATTATTATATAATTTAGTTATTCTATATAATGGAGCTCGCTCACCGGCATTTGTCTTAAAAGAAATAAACGCAAAGAGGTAACGTTTAGAACTTTCCCTTATACAATGTGAACGGTTCGGTACATGAATATATATTTGATTAGTGAGTTTATTACAATCAAATTTATTATGGCATATATTAAATAGTAACATTTGGTCGAGAAGCATTCTTCTTGACGTAAGAGATGGTAAGGAAAACCGCCACCCCCACACATCCATCCACCTGTGCTCTCCGACATATATAAGACTAGATTACTTATAGTAGACCTTTTTTTAACAAAACCATGTTGTTCTTGAATGATAATTTTATGTAGGCTTGGAAAAATAATGAATTATTCGTTCTAAAACTTTCGGCAGGGTGGACAATAGCGATATAGGTCGATAGTTTGTTACATCATTTTTAGTACCATTTTTATGGATCGGGACTACATTGGCCTTTTCCAAATTTTTGGGACTAAACCTTCACGTAAGCTTCTATTATACAATGTGTGTAGTGGAATAACAAGTGATTTGGCAGTGTGTTTAATAAAGAATGGAGGTAGACTATCTGTTCCCGGCCCTTTCGTTATATCCGTTGACTGTAATTCCTTTAAAATAACATCTCGGGTGATGTCATATCACACAGGACAAAGTAACACTTAGTGTTGGTAGGTAAAGTCTCAAGATTAGTGTTCCCACCACCACTTGATTCATATAAGATGCAAAGAAATCTTTGTACTTCATTGTAGAAGGAATTCAGGATTTCTTGTTTTTATTTTTAATAAATTTCCAGAACGCTTTATCATCCTGTTTTAATCGATCTTCAATGGGATTTATGTAATTATCATAGCATTGTTTGCTAAGTATACGAAATCTTTTTCGAAAAAGTGAGAATTCTTCGTAATGATATGAAGTCTTATATTTATTCCATTTAATCCAAGCCCTTTCCTTATCCTTAAATATTTGAATGAGTGGTCGTGAGAACCAAACCGGGTAGTGATTTGATTTTAACGGGCGTGATGGTATATAAAACTTTATAATCTCAATGATTTTTTAGAATTTTTAGGTATATATCGAATAATATATAGAATATCGGACCATTGTAACGCATTATTTTTTTCATTAATTGCGACGTAATCTCCTTCCGAATACCGATATATAGGTATGGATAATCGATTCATTTTCTGAAAGGAAAAGAGTCAAAATATACAAAGGCGGGTGAAGGCAAGGCAGGTGAAGGCAATCTACAGGGACAAGGGGATCATATAGTGGTTCACATGTACATGAATCTACATTAGATATAAATAAATCTAAAACCCTGTCCATACTGTTTTTTAAGTAATTATATTGCTTACTATTGGTAGTTCGTAAAAAGTCAATAACACATTTCGTAATCAAATAAATACTATCAGTTGTTTGGAGTGGCAATAAATCTGAAACGTCATGATTCTGTACTCGCCACTCGATTCCTGGAATATTAAAATCTCCGGCTAAGTAGAATGTATCAACAAAATTGTCTTCTCCTAGTTCATAGTATAGTGCATTTATAAAAGATGCGTAAGAGTGAGAACTTTGGTTTGGTGGAATATATAAGCCGCATATTATAAATTGTTTTTTTCTCGCATTACATTTCAATAACACATAGTCGATCGATGAAACTGCAGTATTATCGTCATAGGTATTTGTATAGTCAAAGTCGAGCAGAACCCTCTTAGCGGGTAGGTCGCGACGCACGGCCAGCACGCGGCCACCATCCCGCTTATGAGTTGCTTCACGATCCCGATCGCATCTGTATACAATGTAGCGCGAATCACAAATTTCATAGTCACTAATATTGGATATTAACCATGTTTCAGTAAGAATAATGACATCGGAATTGTTGACGAGAATATTATAAGATAGTGTATTTAATTTCGTACGAAGCCCCCTAGTGTTTTGATAATAGATCATGATTTTATCAAGCATTTCTATGGCATTTTGTATGTGTAATAGTACTGTTAAAAAACAAGTATGGACTGGTACGAGTAATATTGACAAACCGACTCATAAGTTTATATAATATAATAGTACAAGTGATATTGAAAAACATTATTTCTTTCAGTAGGCACAGCTTATATATATATGATGATAAATGCTTATTAAAATAAAGAAATAATTCATAATTTTTACTATGATAGATAAAACTTCGTATATTCGTGAATTTGCGCGAAAATTCTATCCAGCATTTTTCACTACTTTACTTTTACAGTACATTTAGTAAACAATCATAGCTATTTAATCGACTGTTTTAATGAGAATTATGTGAGCATTTTCCGTTTAACTATTACTATTTTTTTCATAAAGCAGAAATTCGATAATCTCCCCAAAGCTCCACGTGGGCCGTGCCACCTTACCGCTCTATTACAAATAAATTGCTCTTCGAAATCGTTTCGCGTGTTATAAATTTCATACGTGCTGAGAAATGACATACGGTATTATTTATTACGAACGGTATTTTTTTTGTGAGGAAAATACAAAAAAGTCACTGTGACGTAATTGAGCTATGTTTTATTGGGGCACGCTACAATACCGATGTCAATTTTTCGTGAAAGACGGAAATTATAAATGTATTAAGCATTTCTTTAAGTAAAAATAGATTTTCAAATGAAACTGCTACTTTTATGACACTTGTATATTCTAATATGCTTTTTGTCGCTGTATTTCCTTACTCGCATAATACTACAAAACTATAACGACAATAAACTCTATTTAAAAAACTAGTTGCAAACATTATAGAAAGTCTTCGTGAAATTATAACTGAAAAACCACTTTTGAACACACAAATTCAGTTGCTATATTGAAATCTTTGCTATTTTCCTCTTTTTATTCATATACATATATATAGCCATCATTGATGAAGTAATCATATAAAGTAGATGGGAACAAAAAAAAAGTGTGTGTACTTATGTACACGCATTAGAAGTCTTACATCTTTGGCGTAACAAGATAAAAATCATTTCAATAATTTAATCATTCGCCTTATTCTACATTAGTAGAAAAAACGACACTAACAATAGAAAAAAGGTATTTAATACATTGAAAGTTTTAATACAAAGAAACAAAATGTTGACAATAGCTAACTTTAGGGTGTCGGTTTTTCGTGAGAGTGTGCACGCGCATCGTAAAAATTTACTATCATCATTTTTCCCTAACGCGCCAAAGAAGTATAACTTCAAAAATCTATGAATTAATTATAATAGTTTTCACGAAACTAGAATCCACTTACAACTCAGTCAGATATAATCTACACTGATATTATAAAGAGGTAAAGTTTGTGAATTTGGGAGGCTGCAGAGGGTAATATCTGATTCTACTAAACCGAATTTGAAAATTCTTTTACCAATAGAAAGCCGTGGTATTTGTGAACGTCATAGGCACATTAACCCGAAAATTGAAAAGACTTTTTTGTGACAGTCAGATTTGCAAAGTAAGTCGGAGAAAAAACGGTCGAACGAAAACGTTTCTTACGAACGTTGCCTTAACGATTAGAGATATATGAATGAGTTTTTTTTTAATGTCAAAGCAGGCAAGCGAACAGATTGGTCACACCACCGTCCATAGACACTAGCAATACCAGGAGAGTCGCAAGTGCCTTGCCAGCCTGTGTATGGGTGAGGAGTAGGGAAAGGAGAAAAGGGAAGGGAAAGTGGGAAGAAGGTGGGCCTCCGGCGCTCTCACTGGCCGAACGGAACGCAACAATGTTACTTCACGTCGGTGTTCTGTGAGAGGGTGGTACTACCCTGGGCGAGGCGATCTATTCATACTGAAACTAGTAATTGGAAACTGGTGACTGACTGTTGACCTTTCGATGATCACAGTTATGTTTCAATTGCACTGTCCTTATACTTATTCCCGTAACTTTGTCGAGCTACGAAAAAATAATATTTAAGACAGTTTCAAAATCATTATCAGAGAACTGGTGAAGAAACATTTAATTATTCCCATTTATTACCCCCGATGTTTACGCGCTGTCGTCGTTTCGAACACGGCATTAGTTTGAGGCGCTATTAGCTCTACAAATGACACTAAAATGAAATCTATTCATTTCCTTTGAGTCGAGTCAATCGACGGTAGATATTGTTCAATTTCACGCGATTTGAGCATTACCACCGGCTTCCTCGCGGGGCTCTGTTACAATCCTTGTACAGATTTATAAAGGTAAATCTTTAGTAAACAAGTATTTTATTTTAATATAATGACAACTCTATTAATCTCATTGCATTTATCTCCTTTTATAAATTTAGAAACAGTGACTTAAAATGGAAAAGGACACGACAAACCATTTTTTATAATTAATGATATTAAATGTAATTTATATTACAAACAATGATTATGTATTGTATAACTTCGACAATTATACATCTATCCATATAAATACAATTAAAGCCTCTGTTGTTTGTCTTGGTTAATGTTCGAAGTTTCTGCACCATTTGACGAGATTTTTATTAGAAGGTTGAGGACTTTTCAGAATACTATCCGAGCAACGTAATATATATGTAATTTGATAAAATAACATTGGTAAAAGGGTTTTAGGAATTATGTAGTACTCAGGGATATTATATATATAAAAAGTGTGTGTGTGTGTACCACGAAACACTACATAACATTTAATATACACACCATCACTCAGTGTACACATAACACTCTGGGTCCCGAGTGAAAATCAGCGCTGAAGGACTAACCTCCAACAGCATACACGTTGACTCGGGGCCCATTTGGCACGCACACACACATTTAACCATCAATTTGTATTTCTATTTTTCATTGTTTATATGTATGTTTTTTCTTTTTAATTGTACGTGTTTTCATATTTACTGAATATATATGTGTGTTGCAAATAAATATTTTTTCTTTCTTTCTTACTTATGTACACGCGTTAAAAGTTATACTTCTTAGGCGTAACAAGATAAAAATCTTTTAAATTTTTTTATTTTCGCCTTATTCTACGTTTGTAGAAAGGACGACACTAACAATAGAAAAAAGATATGTAATATATTGAAAGTTTTAATGCAAAGAAAAAAAAGAAACAAAATGTTGACTATAGCTAACTTCGGGGTGTCGGTTTATCGTGACGGTGTGCGCGCGCATCGTAAAAATTTATTCTCATCATTTTTCCCTTACGCGCCAAAAGAAGTGTAACTTCAAAAAATCACAATTAATCAATCAAGAAAAAGACAAATCTATTTAAGATGAGGACAGTGAAACAACAAAATTATTTTTATAAATAAAGTAGCGTATAATACCTACTTAGATAGTAAGAAATATACCAATATGCATCAACACATTGCTTCCACATTATTGAGAATCATTTTCATTCGGAATTCAAATTTGTGTAATTTATTCTTGTACGGTTTCTACTATCCTGGGTACAATATAACAAGAAATACCTTGGTTCAGAAGTAGGAGAACATTTTCAACGACCTCTCGGCATTCAATATTTAGTACGAAATATTAAACATTTTGATTGAACACTGACAAAATTGAAGGATCCCGTCACAAGGGTCGATCGAGTGGGCATGTCATACAAATGTAGTTCGGTTCGGTTTGACGATAAACATCGCAGTAACAAATTAACCCGAGCGGGCACGGCGCGACCTCGCCTATCGCGACATCTACGCACCATAACGACATTGATTAAACTGATGCGACCTAAACATGGGTGCGTTTGATTGTTACGTGAGTTCTGTGTAATGGTTTATAATATGGCTTAGGTACGGCTAATACCTGAAGATAGGGACTATAATTAAACATAAATATAATATTTGTTTAAGCTTTTAACTTATTGGTACACTTACATTGGGTCTCCGGCGCTCTCACTGACCGAACGAAACCCAACAATGCAAGCACTGTTATTTCATGTAAGTGTTTCTGTGGGTCGGGTGGTAGTACCCCAGGCGAGCCGACCCATTCTTGCTGAAACCGCAATGGCTTCAGCGTCGCTCTACCACCTTATAAAACTAAGTTAGGCGTAACTTCTACATTCACATGTTGAGTTTTTATTTTAAATTTGCAATGTCCTTACACGTGAGAATTTCATTAAAAGATGGGAAGTAGACAAGAGATTATAAGAAATATAAAGTATTTATTTTTATTTGACATTAAGTGACACTTATTTTTATTTATTTATTTTAGGATCGTCAACGTGACAATACATTAGTGAGTATATAAAAAGTAGGACTATTGTAACACATTATAAATGTAGTCATATTTACAGACAACCACGGCATGCTCCAACAATAAATTAAATATTAATAAAGCAAAATATTAAACTATTTTACATATTAAAAAAAAATTACATGATAATACAAAAACGAGAAAATTGAAACAGAAAGAGAAATATATGAAATACAGAAAAAATTATAACTGTATTTTGTGAAGAGACTGATATGTCTCTATCGCTGTTTTGAAATGATTTCGTTTAGTTGAGAAAATGTCGCATGTTTTATGGAGTGCGTTATATGACCTAGATATTCTGTTAACCGGAGAGTAAAAGCCTAAATTAGTACATTGATGAGAAATATAAAATGGAACGTATTTATTAGATCTCGGAAGCTTAGTAGGAATATTACATTTGAAGTGATTAGTAATTTGTGGACAGTAAATTTTGTCATGAAATATATTAAATAAAAACATAAGTTCTAATATTATTCTTCGATTAAATACCATGCATTACCCATGTATTGTGTAACTCTCCATTCTTCAATTAATCATTTGTTTCAAGAGTCCATCAAGGTATGTTTTGTTATACGTGATTCTGTTGACGCTGGACGCTTTTCCCTTCTAGCCATTACACGTACATTTTCATACCCGCTATCAATTTCCTGTCATTTTTGCATAAATAATTTTATATGTTTGATTCGCTAACTTAGTCGTTTAGTTAAATAGTCTTTTCTTCTGTAATTTCAAAAGTCTAGGAAGTTTTTTTTTATTTTTGTTATTAGCACATATTGTATGTTATCGCTTGTGCATTTATGCACAATAGGAAATCTGACTGTTAAAAAAAATATTACTTTAAAAATTTGTAATTTCAATACTTACAATACAATTTGAACTATTTTATTTATTTAGGAATAAAATAAAATAAATAAATCATTAATTAATTTAAAATATATTAAACTTGTTTTTATTAAAAAACTGTACTCATTACATTTACCATATAATAGATAGAGAGTTTCATAATAAACTAGCTTTACCCCATGACTTTGTCTGCGTATGTTTCGTATTAATTACCCATTTAGTTTTTACTATAATAATAAAGAAATGATATAGCATAAATATTCAGAATGAAAAATATTTAATGTCCTTCGCCAGATTCCATCAAATCAAAATCATCAAACATCATACAATCAAAATCACATCGAAATCGAATCAAAATCAAATTAAAATCAAATGAAATCAAATCAAAATCAAATCAAATCAAAAATACTTTATTCAATTTAGGTCCTGAGAAGGCGCTTAGGAACGTTAGAACTATCACCGGTTCGGAAAACAACCCGATCATCGAGAAGAACCGGCAAGAAACTCGATCTAGTTTATCTTTTCATCATACATATTCTTACAAACATAGGCACATATTGACGTAAATGATGTGACATGTAGATCTCGATACTAAGATTTCGTAGGTGGTAGAGCCAGCCACGCTGAAGCTATCACTGGTTTCAGCATAATTGAGCCGGCTCGTCCGGGTTAATACCACCCGACCCACAGAAAACCGACGTGAAGTAACAATGCTTGCATGCCTGCGTTTCGTTCGGGCAGTGAGAGCGCCGGAGGCCCATCTCCTCTCACCTCTTTCCCCTCTCCTTCCCTTCCCGTTCCCCCCAAACACAGGCTGGCAATGCACTTGCGACTCCCCTGGTGTTGCTAGTATCTATGGATGGAGGTGATCACTTAACATCAACTAAGCCGCCTGTTCGTTTGTCAACTATGATATTAAAAAAAAACAAAATTCACAAAAATAGTTTAACGAATTAGGAGGCGTTAAAACGTTAGTCTCCCATTTTTAATACTAGTCTAGATAACATTTATGTCAGTAAATCATCAATTTCTAATAAGAAAAAAATTACAAGCTGGGGATGTGGTATATAGTTTTTATTAAATCAATAAGCCTGTTACATGAAAAGATAAATCGGCATCAAACGACTTTCAAATTGCCTTCAAAATGACACGTCCGCAACTATAATTTACTCCTTACTTAAAGAATAAACCACTCGAAATCGACTTTAACACGGGGTATTATCAAAAAAATTGGCTTATTATCATACTGTTCGCCTGTCCCGGTAACAATCTTGATCGTATTAAAAATTAACACGACGGAGGGGAGACCGGACGTTACGCGGACAAATGATACAATTGCTCAATGATACTTTAGTGAAATGATACACCGCCACACATTAATACAATTTTTATACATTACTACAGTACTCGTTCTTTTTGGCCGCTCTGGATATAACTGTAAGTTCGGGCATGAGCGTAATATAGTCAAAAGTTTAATACCAACACTAGGAATATAAAATTGACATATATTTACCCTTACGTTATCTCGATGTTATAAATTTTAATGGTGGTAGAGCCACGCTGAAGCTATTACTGGTATCAGCATGAATGGGTCGGGTCGCCCGGGGTACTACCACCCTCTCACAGAAAACCGACGTGAAGTTACAGTGCTTGCATTGTTGCGTTTCGTTCGGGCAGTGAGAGCGCCAGAGGCCCACCTCCCCTCCCCTCTCCTGGCAACTCACTTGCGACTTATCTTATGTTGTTAGTGTCCATGGACGGTGGTGATCACTTAACAGCAGGTGACCCACCTGTTCGTTTGCCACCTATGACATAAAAAGAAAAAAAATATGATAAACGTATACGTATTTCTATACTAAAATTGTATCTTATATTCAGAGTAGTCAAGAAGCTTGGCGAGGACTGTACGTAAGTCCGCAGTTCCGCTTGCGTTTTCAATTGTTTTTTATATAGTTTAGTTTACAACAGACCGCATATTGTGTACATATTCTTCGTATCAAAACACATCATTTTTTTTATTGATCGGTTGCACTGTACAGAAGTTGATATGCTGATGTGCTGCAAACGTCACCTAGTCATGATTTATGCCAAAGGGCCAACATACAAAATGGGTTATTTTTCGAACTAACTACGCTACTGGCCTAGTAAGGCCTTTACAGCTTCATCAGAGTACTAAAGCGAGAGCCTAAGGCACTCAGCCGTTTTTGCGTTGTATTAAAAAACTCAGTTTCTCTTTCTAATCTTATCTCGATTTCAGCCAATGTCTCCTTCGTACTTGTTGTCCTCTAACGAAAGTCTTCATGCCACTAGACTATATAATTCAAACTGTTATTTCAGAAAAAAAAAGTGAACATTTGAAAAATCTTTTTACATTTCGGCCAGAAGAGAATAAAAAAATATTTTCTCCCACTAATGCGTTATAATAAAATTATACAAATCAATGAAAACAAAGCCGGTGCGGCTGGATACTGAAAATACAGCATCCATTTGCTTTAAGATCTTTATAGGTTCCTGCATTTTGTACCCTATGATTTAAGATATAAGAATATTCGTTTCTTCGTTCCGCGATTCTATAATTAGTGGTAATCTGGGTACCGCAGTCGTCGCATCGGATATTCCTACGTGTCGCCGTGCAACGAATATAAATGTCTTCTTTTTCAAATGTCTTCGAATTATAAAATCAATTAGGCGAGCTGATGTCGTCTTCGTATGCTCGGAACAGATTGTAATCTCAATTCTATACATATATTACATGGTAATAAAATCATTTAATAGTCGAATTTACATCGATGTTTACATTTTTTTCATGCTATTAAATACTACACGGTGCTCACGATACAATTATAATGAAAACGGTTTGTGGCTTCATGGGAACTACGTGCTTAATCTGGATTTAATACTGGATTTAATATTTATTAATACTTAATTCCTATAACACTTTACCGATTATAAGTTACCCCTGTCACTGGTTTTCGTCACTACTTAGCTACTATAAAACAGATGATACTCTGAAAAGTCCCCGATTTATCAATATATATTCAATTGAAATCGGTTCAGACGATTCGGAAAAACACTGACATTTTATTCATATGTATATTTATTTATTCATCAATAATTTATGGAAATTAAATTAAAACATGCTTAAGTGACAACTGTCTAACAGACACTTAGGTTTTTTCACCTGTATAAAATTTTAAAAGACCAAAACAGTAAATAATTCATGTCGAAAAGTTTTTAAACAGAAATGACTAAAATCAATAAGGGATTCAATTAACTTTGTCTCAACAAAATTATTCATCGTCGAGATTTTATAAAATTCAGCGTAACGCTCGAGCAGTCAAAAACAATACTTATTCAAATGAAACAAAAAGCAATTAACGGTGGAGATATCCCTCTGTCCTCGGAGGATAGAAGAGAGGAGAGATTATTGAAAAAATAATTAATAAATATTTATGGCGTACCACCTGAGGAACGACCGCGACACCGTCGGTATTCCATTTTTATCCAGTGCTCGAGTACGCATCTGCAACGTTACAGGGAAAATCGGTTTATTACAAATGCAAAATTCTCCATTCATATTCAAAATTTTATATCCCAATGTGGCCGGGAGGAGGCTAATTTATTCCAGGGGAGCTGCTAAGGAGACGTACCCGCGGCGCCTCGCGTCTTGCCCCGGATTACGGAAGGGTTGTGCGCTGCGAAATTGACAGGTGCCAGTCAAAAATTACAATTAATAATTGAGACAATTGCTGTTGCGGCTGACGCTGTACTCTATTACGATGTACCCAATGTTGTTACTTCATATATTTTATAAAGCTTGTATATTTACGCTCGGCCCAAACAAAAAATTGCGGCTAGGACCATGAAAATTCACGTGCAAATTATTTTACACTCTAGATGAGAAATAAAGAAGAATTTTAGGGAATTCAACTCCTAATAGTACAAAAAGAGGTAAAAGCTTTTATGAAAATCCATCAATTTTTGAACGTAATTTTATGAAGTTAAATATTTAGCAATTCAGTTAGAAATTAAAAATATGTGTTTTCCATATAACCCTTTCGTTACTTCTAGTACATCGTATGTACTGGTCAATATTTTACCAGTCTAAACGCTTTTAATTAGGTTTAATTTGCTTCACATCGTTACCATGTAGTCCTATAATATCCTAAGAAAACGTAAACAAAGTTGCGGTTGGGCCAACTCCTACTCGTAGTCCGGTGAAGCTGTTAAGGCCTTACTAGGCCAATAGTGTAGTCAGTTCGAAAAAAGCCAACTCCTACTACGATTCGGTTCCGTCGTACTTACTGAGTTAAAAATAGTATTCAATACAACACAAAAATCGACAGCTTTGGGTTGGTTTTTCGACACAATAACCGAGTTCATCAGTGGTTGGTCACACTCCCCGATACCTCTATATCTCTCCACAAGACTAGTCTTTCTGTACGTGTTCGTAATTACCCTAAATAGGAACAAACACACAACTAGTTAGCTCTAGGTTGTACTTCTTTTACGAAAAACATGTACCAAATCGCACGTAAGTGCTACTAGTTACTTATATTTATGTTTAGTTTTACAGCGATATCACAAGCTTAGTGGTCAAATATTATTCTGAAACGTATGTTTAAACTGGCTACAAAACTTTTATATCTACAATTACTAAAGAATAAAATAATTTGTACGGGTAGTGTCCCTCCAATATCCATTATAAAACACAATAACATGGGGGCGAGCATCGATCAACAATTTTACAACCGACGCGCTGGTTAATGGCGGTAATCCGCCACCGAGAGCGGTTTACTGCAACGTTACGACTGTCTAAAGGCATGCTCTACACTGGTTAGCTGTTCGAATTAATTAAATGGACACAAAAATGCTTTATAATTTCATAATAACTCTAAGTAAGGCTGTATATAAACCCGTTTATTCGGTAAGTTATAAACCCGAGAATAATTATTTTTCATAGCTAATTTAAGACGAAGTATTTTGGTGGGCTATTTACTTTTTTTTATTTAATTCTTCTGGTAATTATATGTACAGTCCTCGCTATACTTTAGACCGCTTTTGATGTAGATGTGCAGAACACAAATTTAGACATAATAATTATTATTATATTATAGTATTATATGTATAACCTCCAGGCAACTTAAATGAAAAATTCAGGTACACATTTGGCAACCATATTTATCAGAAAAAAATCAGTCGTGTTCGAGAATCAAACCCGAGCCTCATAATAGTCGGAGTTCGATCATTTAAAGATTTTATTATTTAAAAATAGTATAATCGTGATTAAGAAAGAAAGAAAGAAAGAAAGAAATATATTTATTGCATAGTATAAGTGTACAAACAAAAACCTTAAGCGTAAAAAAGTAAAACTATGACAAAGAGACCTAGCGTCAGCGTATTGCCGCCTTTGAAAGCAGCGCTGGTTTTCAGCTAGGCCTCAAAATTTCCCGGCTGAAATACAAGTAAACATTACTTATTATTTCGCGCCCAAGTCGTAAACATAAACTTATAATATCTATCTATTGCTATACATATAATTAAATCAAATTAAATTAAATGATAATAGTGTCATTTAATCAAGTTTTAACAAACAGCCCGGACCTCCATTCTAGTCTATTTTCGAAATTAAACCTCCTTTGTATTATTTTAAACAATAAATGTCACTTACTAGTATCTAATTTAAAAATCCTATATTTATTATTCTTTACTAAACTTACGTCTATCAAAATACAGTATTTGTACACTTTTTGACAAAGGATATCAACAATTTTGATACTTAAGAAATTAATGAATTATGATCGAAGCCCGACCACCATATTTTCAATAGTAAAGATTAAAATACATAAACAAGAAAATCAATATTCAAAATTGCCAAATACGTATGTGAGAAGCACGAAATGCTATTATTCAAAACGTTTGATGCGAGTATTTGGCCGAACACTGCGAATGCATTCGACTGAGTGCTTTTACAAATGACTCCACTCTATCAAGAGGTCAATACAGGCCCGATGAATGTCCGATCCACGGTGATGGGTATTTGTCGATGTCGGTAACATCCATCAAACTTTGGAGATATGCTTGTTATTAATAATATCGTTTACAATAAACAACTGTAACCCTAGTAATAGTATTTTATTTTTCATATTCTATTGTTCGCTTCTACTTCTTCTCGAGCTAATATACTGTACTGTACGTACGTTGTACGTTGGCAATCTATTTCTTATATATTTTTATTTCCGCAGTAAGTACATTTTTTTTTTAATTAATTGACTACAATTTTATTATTTTTGAATTTATATATCTCATAGTGGTAATATAGGTATTTATATCAGAAATTATAGTGTAAGTTTTCTTCTCTGAAACGACCTGACCGATTAAGGTAAGAAATGTTGTACTTATAGGATCATTTGGATATATTTTGGACTGGTAGGTGACGCCTAATTTTATTTTTATTTTCGACCAATTATTGCTATATATTTTTTTATTGACGTATGATTTTTATACAATTAACATACAATTTTCAGTCAAATTTTAAATTTAATATTGTAGATCAATATCTGTTTAGAGTCCGCTAATTTTAATAAAATATTACTTAAAATGACTACGATAGAGTTTTAGAGTATGATATAATATTACATAATATTATGTTTATTCAGTACCGTTTTTTTTTATCGAGATAAGCGCCAGAAATTATTGTTAATTGAAGTTATACTTCTTTTGGCGCGTTAGGGAAAAATTATGAGAGTAAAGTTTTACGATGCGCGCATACACCGTCACGAAAAACCGACACCCTATAGTCAACATTTTGTTTATTTGTATTTGTTGTTTGTATTTCTTTGTATTAAAACTGTCAATGTATTAAATACCTTTTTTCTATTGTTAGTGTCGTTTTTTCTACAAACGTAGAATGAGGCGAAAGATAAAAATTTTGAAAAGGTTTTTATCTTGTTACGCCAAAGTAGTATAACTTCTAACACGTGTACATAAGTACACACACACTTTCTTAAACTAGAAAATTGTTAATATTCAATTTATCATTTGTGACAGTTCTTACCAAATATTTTTCGGTTCGATCTATTCTATCGAATATATTCTATCGAAGTTTTCACTTTTAGAGAAAATGATTAAAATGTATCCATTACGTGATACGCGTACAAAGGCAGAACCCCCTTTCATTCTATTTATACTTCTTTATTATTAAAATAGATACAGAAATCTAGTGTCACAATTAATAGATTTGTTCCTATGATAAAATCTGTACTACAAACGGCTGTCAATATAGATAAAAATAACGAAAGCGTATCAAAATATTAATAACCAAAATAAATTCAGTATTAATACATCATCGATACGAAGCACGCGTACGTACATCATTAAAGATATCGCGTGTTATTGATGAGTGTCCTTTTTCACGGCTGGCCGTCTGCCCCCGGCGCACGCACTCTGTCTCCATTACAGATTTATAACTGAAATGTTTTGTACATTCATTGGTGTTGTGTTCCTCATAAAGGCATCACTTAAAATATAATTTTTCTAATATTACCGAGTAAGGTAAAGAGATAACGAACAGCTAGTGAATTTTTAGACGGACGATATATACCTACGTGTGATGAAAAGCACTAAATAATTAAGTGCTTGAAATAAGGCGTCAATGAAACTATACATTTTATCTTTTTACCACAATCTAGCCTGATTTTAAATGACGATGTGTTTTAAGATCTAAGTAAACATGCTAAACCAAAAGTAGGACTAACTTTCAAGTGTAACTATTGGTACACAAATATAGGTACTTGATGTTAGCTTTTAAACTTGAGGATGGTAGTTACGCAAACGAGCTTAGAAACAGCCTCTACCTCTACCTACCATCATACCATGGTTTCATTCACCAAAAACGTCTTTTAAAATTGTTGTAGAGATTCGAACCTTTTTTTTTCACGGGGGAATCCTCTTGGAGATCTGCACCTAGCCGGGCAACATAGGTGAGAATGCCAGATTTCTACTGACTAAGCCTCCTCGGTGTTCTTCTTGTCACCATTTAGCCGGGCGGGAGGAACGGCCTCTGCAGTGCTTCTACCCGACCCGTCAGGCGTTGACCCCTCATCAGGGCCTCGACTTGTAGTCTGGAGAGGGAAGAAGAACCTAGAGATTCGAACCTACCTCGATCCATATGGTATCTATGCACGGTACCATAGACCCATCATCGTTTCATTTTTTACAAATTCTACAGTTTTATTATTTAACTAGCTTTTATATAAATTTAAATATATACTCCTAGAACTGTATCGTTTCTGGATGGAAGATACCCTGTGTTCTTTTATGTACCCTAAGCAATGTGTAAACAAAATTTCATGATTAAGGATAGAGTAGTTAAAGCCTGAAGGCGTAACAAACAAACTCACATTCGTATTTATAATATTATCCACAACGTTTTGGACAACCAATAATTTATTAGCTTTTTTCTAAATGTATTGTAACGTTAATTAATCTAAATATTTCAAAACGGTAATCGGAACAATGCAATATGTTCCCAGGACCGATTCGTTCTCGAATTTTCATAACGCTCGCGTCATAAATATTTTGTCCGATAAACCGTTCGTTCGACAGCCGCGAGGCGTAAGAAAATGTTAATTAACGAATCCATTGTTTTCCCGCCCGGCGGCTCCAAGATGGTGCCGCTTCCGTTTCCGGCGAGCCTCCTTCTTTATGTACGTTTCCCGCTTATTTTTACGTCAGTCGGCATTGTGGCGTCGAGCGCGGCGGAGTTTAATGATTTTAATTTCCTCTAATCAAGGGCCTTCGGTGCGGCTTAAGAATTCTAATCATGCAGCGACTGCGCCCCCCGCGACCGCTGCCGAACCCGCTGCGGGTGACAGAAACGTCACCACTCGTTCTGATTGCGTCGAGTGTGGTACTGAATAATTAATACGCATTCATTTTGCGTTTTAATAGCATGTTAAAACAAAAGAATTGTACTGCGTTCGTAGCTGTATAGTAACCCACCGGATCCGCTTGGGATTTCATTTAAATTAAGTAATATTTTAATTACATTTTTATTTTTTAAGTGTTAGCGTTTGACCACAACGCACTTGATATTAAATAACGGTTAGAACTAAGACGGTACACACACTAAGCCTAGAGGAGCACTGGCTATCAAGAGTGGCTCTACCAAAGGGCATAAGTGTGAATCTCTCACAATGGTAGCAATTGCAAGGCGGTAAGTTTTTGCCTATAAATTTCTACCTTTTTAGTCAGGTGAGCACTACAAAAAGCAGTGCTATATGCATATTGTACGTGTGTAAGGGGTGTCGAATAACATCATAAGACTTGAGACACTTAAGCCAACCTCACCTGCACGTGGTGCACCCTGCTGAATAACGAACGAGATAATGACGAAAGCGGGGTGGTAGGGTTTTACAGCCTGACTGGGTCGCAACCACCATGTATACGGCGAAAAAGCCCGTCATAATGATTCGCTTCTGCGGGTCGCGTTTCGGGATCAGCCTGTGCATATCCAGCTTTTTGCAGGCCGTCATGACAACGGCGACCAGTGATGGATAGTGTGTCACTCGGTGGTCACCATTGTTTTCGGACCGTACTGTGCTTACCATCAGGAACGGTGCAGACACTTTGCCATGCTACTAAAAAAAAACGTGCTCCGTGCTGTGGTTTCACGATATTTTCTGTAACCGATTTTTTTTAAATGTGGGAATGAATCCTACATTGAACACCCACAGCCCGGGACAGTATCAGACTCCTACTGGCTAAAAAACCCGCAAGATACCGTCTGCTGCTCTGATGAAGTGTCACGGGGTCCTGCAAGGCAAGCATCATGACACTCCAGGCCGCAACGTTAACCCCCTTCAAGCTGCCTATACATTTAAGTATTCGAACCTCCGTCGATCGATGCACTCTCCAAGTAAGCTATGACAGAACCATCATCCCTGCATTTTTAGTAACTCGCTCTAATACAGCGCTGTGTCGCGGGAAATTTTACAAAAACATAATTAACTAACGTATGGCACACCCAAATGCAAAATAATTATCTACAGATTGCATAAATAATTATTTTGTGTGATATTCGTACAAACTCATCGTGTCAGCAACAGCGAACCGTCCGCTTAAACCACCGCTCTGTCCGTGCAGTTTTATTAAAATATTCTAAGTCCACCACACAATAAACTCCCTATATTTAATTCCATTATAATCTGTGTAGCCGTTGAAGTTTGGTTGAAACACAAAGATAATAAGATACACGATTTAGAGTTTAATTTAGCTTATATAACGTAAGCGTATAGAACTTGAAAACCACTGAACCCATAATTTAATTTTTTTATATTGTACTTGTATTATCTCTGACCAGATTTTCGTATTATTTGGTACATTAGCTTTCATAAAATTAATCTGTAGTTCACGCGAGCGGAATCGCGGGTACAACTTGTCTGAAATCGCCTGTAAATGAAACAGACAGTCATAAATTGAATATTATCATATTTCTATACTGACGTTCCAAATTTAATCGAATCTATACATATATATATCTACACATATAATCTTCTGTACATATAATAATAATGTAAATGTAATGTGTCTGTACATTTTAGATGTTTGTGAAATATATTGTCGCAGTTGTCTAGACAATGTAATATGTAAAGTAATGAAATATGTTTCAACCATTTTTACAAATGTCTGTCTGTCTATATGTGTGAACATGCATCACTACTAAAGTACTGTGTTCACGGTAAAATCTCATTAAGAGAATCATAACAGCATATCCCCCATTAACATACAGTCTTAGTTTCATTAAAATCGGTTCATTCTATCGAGAGAAGTAGATAAGTAAATGGACTTAATACGTTCAGATGATTTTAATAATAATTGTTTTTTTTTATAAAATCTACGCAGACGGAGTCGCCGACACAAATAGTTACGAATAAAGTATAGACAGTTCGTACCTATTCGATCTTTTTTACAGTGATTTAAAGTTTAATTACATCGGCGAAACGCATACCCACCACCGAACCCTTTCGTTCAATTCGCACTAACGACCACATTTCGGTCGTCTAAATCACGACGACGCCACTTGCAATTAATTTTTTGACTATTAAACGTAGCTTTTATGAAGATTACTTTGTGCAGCAGTGTAAGTAGTCCTACCGTAAAACAAATTTATGGTTTTATCAAAACCGCCTTTGTGAAAATGGTAGTTGTTACATCCGTGTTGGAGGACAGATATTTTTTTTAAATCCCTCTTCACATACTACTTATATTGCGGCTCTTTTTTATCATATTTAGACATGTTTACAGGTCACAATATCCACCAGAAGCTAATATAAATTATTACATTCTTTATTAGCGTCACCTCCATACCAATTTGAATACGAATACAAAGCCCTAACAAGGCACTGCTTGTTATTCCTCGTTTGAATTTATTCCGCAAGATCTAGGATTTAACCATACAACATACATTTAATACAACTATATATACAATACAACTATAACTGCTTTAAAAATATAATATATTGCATATGTAACTTATTTTGCATTGTTCCCTTTTACAATAACATATATGGAGAAGTTACTCCCCACATTTGAATAAACCTTAACACAATACATAGAATGAAGCGTACTCAATTTTCTTCCTCGCAGTCTTAGATTGTAGTCGAGAGCGCGATGTTTGACTGTGCGGTCCACAAGGAGCACCGCACAATTAAGGGAACCCTTTCAGGGTGCGTACTTAGCATTCTAATCACTCGGCGAGCAGACGCCTCGCGCCACAATACAACGCTTAACGCCGCAAAATTAAGTGAGAAAATAACAGGATACCGGCACAAGCTCCCTGAATTATGTCGCGAACAAGATTCTAATTTTAATTCAGTAATTTCGTCGGAACGGAGCACAGCACGCGTCCCCCGGCACACTCATAACCCTCGAATAACGTAGGCACTGCGGCAATAAAATGCGAAAAACGATTACAGATCAATGAAGCGTGGTTTCCCTCTCGTAGCGCAAATAAAGCCGAGTACACACTTCAAATATGCTTTTCTTAATCGTTCTCATAAAACAAAGATCAGCCGCGCACGATCTCCCCCGCGCGGTACAAAAAAAAATATAAGTTAAAATTTCCTCCCGTTGCTCATATCGCACGTCTATCAGTGAGAATTTTTACCGCAGATTGTTTCCTACAGGACGGGGACCCTCACGAATCGATATCGCTTAGTATTGCTTCGGAAGTCGTTATTAGTATTTATATTGTTTACTGTTTTCATTGGGAGGGAATTGCGGCTCGTTCTGCGCACTCTTGCGTCTGATTTGCGTAAATATAACCTTTTTTTTTAATTATAGAGGGTTATTACACTGAACTTTTTCTTAACGTTTACTTAGATCACGTTTAAATACAGAGCCATCGAATCTTAATTTCATCGAACCAAGAAGTTCAGAATAGAAATAGGCTTTCAGATATATCTAGTATACTATGGGACACACAATAGTAATAAATAAAAAAAATTATGTATATACCAATTTTTTAAAACGAATTTAAAAGTATAAACTAATGTCTCTAAGACTCTCGAAGAATATACATATTTTTGACATGTTATAGACTGGACTGAAAAATTATAAATATACATTTGATAGCTATTAAAATACTTTCTTATCAGATTTGAAACAATAAATTTAGGACGGGTGCAATATATAATTATAAGAAATATAGATATTAGCTATAACAGAGAGATCTTATTTATCAGTTCACATTGTTTGCGGTGCAATAATATTTGTTAGTTGAACTATTAATGTATTATAATTGTGTATGCCAACCGTTTTTCGTTTAAAATCTTATGAGTTATTTTATAGCTATTAAAGATTTACAAAATTGATAGTATTCTGGTCAGAAAGCTGTAGTTGAAAACAAGCACTAGTACACAACGTGGTCCATTTTTGTCCCCTCGAATAACGTCCTGTTATAAGTGGCCTAAAAATTACAGTAACCATTTGATTTCGGATATTTCATACCATAACATAATAGATCCAGATCTGACATCTAGATAGAATAACCCATATATAAATTCTAATCTATCGTAACAAACAAATCTTTTAGTTTCCACCGTTACAATAAGGATGTATTTATGACTATTATTCTCTTTTTTTTTTAATTTGTAATACCAATATAAAGTTTAATATAATCTCTGAGTACTATAGACTCAGAGATAGTAACTTCCTACTGGTAAAACTGTATTTAGAAGATTATTAGTTCCGGGGATTACCTCATACATACAAACTTCTTTAAAATCTTATATATAAATTTCTTCTGTACATGTATATGTCACCGAACTCCTCCTAAACGGCTGGACCGATTTTGAGGAAATTTTGTGTGCGTGTTCGAGTGGATCCGAGAATGGTTTAGACAATTGGACCCAGTAGGTGGCGCTGAGGTTGAATTTTAGATTTTTTTTATTATCAAGGCAGGACAACGTTCACCAGCACCACTAGTATTAGTACAGATTTTGGGAAAAGAAACTAAAATTGAAAATTTTTCCATTCAGATATCCGATATTACATAACTCCATTTTTTTTATGCTTCATAAGTTTAAGTCGTTGAGCACAATCTCATATGAAGTTAAATGACGATGTAATCTAAGACAGTAAAGCGCTGAGCTTTGACGAGGAATGGTTCTCAAATGATGCATCCAGAACGCGCCTAAAAGGTGTCTTGCGACAGATATTCCAACTTGAGGGTGACAGCATTAGCCACGCAGGCTTAAAAAATACCCCTACCACCATGCTATATTTTCATTGACCAAAACCGAAACCCGTGGTCAGTAAACGAGTTCCAAGCTTCCTAGAGTCCTAAGTATCCAGAGTTATACGAATGACGTTGAAAAAACTGAATTAGAGTTCGTTTCTTATACATCTCGAGTTATATTTCAAGTTTACCTTGAACATAGTAAAATGTTCTTAAGGAAAAACCATTTACAATATCGGTATTTCTCAAAGTTGAATTAGCTTAAAACCTCCCGGCGGATGTGTCATTATAATTTGCTAGGGAGAGATGACGGATCCGTCGCCCGGAGCTCGCCGGCGAATTATAATACCCTAAGCTATTTTAACTTAGCTAAAAATCTTGCGTCCGACATTAACATTAATCATTTTTGACGGTGATTGTAATTGATAGTGCAATTAGTGTATTTATTTTATTATTATTACTAGTGGGCGCCCAGTGGTCGACATTCGACCATAGTTCATTGATTTTTTATTTGATTAAACTTTAACTATGCCAAGTTTCACGTTCATCCGTTCGCGCATTTCTCTCAAAAAGGGATACAATTTTATTTTTATTTTTTCGAACTGACTACGCTATTGACCATGCAAGGTCTTAACAGCTTCACCGGACTAAAGGGATACAAAGTTTGGGTTTCACGTATTAATATATATGATGATGATGATACTAGCTGACCCGGCCACACTTTGCTGTGGCTCAGTTATTATATCATTATATATTAATAAGAATTCATAATTATTGTAGATAATATAATCAATAAACATTACTTAACGATTTAAATTAGTTTTTTAATATAAAGAATTACTTTTTCTGACTTAAATATTAAAGTTACAGAGATGTTGTCGCTAACTTTTTTGTAGGCATTATCAAGCTCTATAACTTTTCTCTAGAACTCATTCATATATCTCTCACAGTTAAGGTAGCGTTCGTAAGAAACGTTTTCGTTCGACCGTTTTTTCTCCGACTTACTTTGCAAATCTGACTGCCACAAAAAAGTCTTTTCAATTTTCGGGTTAATGTATAGCCTATGACGTTCACAAATACCGTGGCTTTCTATTGGTAAAAGAATTTTCAAAATCGGTTTAGTAGAGTCAGAGTCACCCTCTGCAACCTCCCAAATTCACAAACTTATAATATCAGTATAGATTATATCTGACTGAGGTGTACGTGGGTTCTAGTTTCGTGATTATTTTTGGACAAAGTTCAATGAATTTACCTTTGAGTAGAATTCATTTCTAAAAGTAAGGTACAAAACTTTCAATATGAAACAATATACAAAGCATTAATAATAGTTAAATGATATCCTCACTATATTTAAATTAATACTAGTAACCGCTAACACTTCGTTTGCGTTAAATTAAATGAATAAAATTCAATAAAAATAACCCAAATATACCAATTTTTATTTATTTTTTTATATTATAGGAGGCAAATGAACGGATGAATCACCTGATGTTAAGTGATCACCGCTGTCCGTAGACTCTAGCAACATCAGGACAATCGCAAGTGCATTGCCAGCCTGTGCTTACGGGAAGGGGGAGAGGAGGGAAGCGAGTTGGGCCACCCACTCTCTCACTGACCGAGTGAAACGCAGCAATGCAAGCATTGATACTTCACGTCGGTGTTTCTGTGTGTCGGGTGGTAGTATCCCGGGCGAGCCGACCAATTAATGCTGATACCAGTACTAGCTTCAGCGTGGCTCTACCACCCACAATTATTTCATTATGATCAGTGAATACTGTTGCTGTTTATCAACTTCAGATACACAAATATTCATTTTTATATATAAATATAAATCATTACAATAATGATCTTGATTTAAATTAATAAAGAATTATATAAACATTTATTTGAACTGAAATCAAATAATCTCATTATTCATGATGTGAACTATAATGACAACGATTTGCTAAGAAACTTAAAAAAAAACTTATAAGAACTTCATAGTTATAACCATTATATGTTCTTAAGTATGAATTATAAAACAGACATTCGAAAAAAAATCCGTCGTCAATATATCTGTGTTTAGATTTTCATTAAGAACTAAAACTCTCTTTTAAACTTTATTATATTTCTTGTGATTATTTCACAAAATACCAAATACTCTACAAGCAAACAATTGATAAGTACAAAGGTAATGAAATTATTTAGAATTTTAAAGCGAATTAAACGTAAAGGCTTTATATAAATTAATTTATTTCAACCGTAGAAACAAAGGAGATGCCTTCATGAAGCACGAATTCTTAAGCTTAATTGAACGTCGACATTGAGAGATTTCAATTCAATTACTAAACCATATTTAACGAAATCCAATCCCCTTTCCCTCGAGAAATAATATTATTTATTCACAAAAAAAAATACAAAACGCGGTTACGGAGAACGCTCTGTTGGTTCAGCGGAGATCATTCGATGTAAAAGTTGGAAGTAGAGAACGGAGGCAGGAAGGAAAACTTGGATAAGCGAAACCCTCTAAAAATGATTGATGCCGTAAACCGGGCGGAGGGCGATCGCTCACCGGTTCAGCTTTAAAACGAATAAACGTTCAACCGTTCGAAATTTGAAAATGAAGATCATTAGCGCTATATCGGCGAAGTGAGTTCCCGCCGATTCATTATTACTCGATGGTATTTCGCCATTTTTTCTCTGCTCCGTTTTATAACCGGCCAACACTACGGAACGATTACATTTCGTTTTTTTTGTGATCTCCTCATTTACACGTTCTACAACAGTGGTCGGCAAACTTTCACAAAGTGTTTAAAGCGTAAACATTTTTGAAAACTAAGCCTACAGAAAAGAAGCACATATTTAAAAAGCAACGATAGCTCATCTAGTCGCTCGCCTAGAAGTCATACCGACAATTATTTCCCTAAAAACGTATTTAATGAAATAAAACTTAAGTTTAAAAAAAAAGCTCTTTGAATAAATTTCAATTTTTTCTACGACAAAAGATATCGAATTGCATTCCGATTGCAGCCAATTTCCTAATGTATTGGAATCGAACAATTGTTTGAAGACACGTTATTACATGAAGCGTTTAGCCTGGGAGCTAACAAGCGTTGACGTCGTTTGTTTCTACAGCCTTATTGTTCGGAATATAACAATTAGGAAGACAAAGCGGACAGCGGCGTACGATGTTATCGCGGCCGTGTCGCGCCGCGCCGGCACACAATACCGACCGCGACAATGCACGCTCAATATCTTTATGCTCCTTCGTTGTGAGGGCTGATGCACTCGTTGAATCAACTATATAATCTACATTCTACATCGACCCTCGTAGTCTACCATAGAGTTATGTTTTAAATAAATACACTTTCAATTTTCATTTAGATTTTAACTGGTATTCCAATTAAGTTTAAAAGTAAATCATGTAACACTATTGACTGATGGTAAAAGGAAATATTTTAAGGAAGTTTGCTGTTGAAAAAACAGAACTATAGACTTGCCGAACGAGTCACCAAAAACATCGTAGCCTGATATGGTCATTTATTTATTTTACAAGGCACACATTACAAATAATAAGTTAATATTTTTACAGTTCCTACTGATACTTTTTTTTTTTGAGTTCAAGGATTCCTTCGAGAAAATTCTCCGCTCAGTAGCTATTCAGTAGGTTATGTTACCATTAAACCCGAAATTAGTATGGGTGTAATCAATAATGCCGCTTTTTTTTTAAACTATCTCTAACTCTCTGAGTTTTTAAGATTATGAGTTCAATGATGAAAATACAAATCATAATATTAATAACACATTAATCGCCTTTTCATATATTGACGTTATTATGCTTCTAATTATCCGTTACTGCTATCCACGATGACAATAGTAGGCCGGTGTTATGGTAACATGAGAACAAGCAAGTATTATGCATTAACCAATAGATGTGAAAGAGAGAGTCTCTTGTTGCTCACACTCAAAGTCACAAGTCGAAGAACGAATATCCGTTTATTCATTGTTTATCATATTATTACGTTTTTTAATCCCGACGGATCAGCTACATGAGTGAAGGGATTATAAAAACAAATATCATAAAATAGTATCTGTGTTACGAAAATAAGGGTGTGAAAAAGTACACAAATTTATGTTAATAATATAAAATTTTATAGTAATCCGTGTCCATTCCTTAGTGTTGTCTAGTCTACGGGCAGTTCGTCGAGACAATTGCAAGCTCGCGTCAGTTCCTTTGTGGTCCGTTTCCTAGTTTCTCCCACCTGCCGTCTCTCACGACACTCGTCCGCTCGTATGGTGAATGCACATTCTGATGCTCATCACACGCCACGTCGTCCTCAGATAACAGAGCGACTGGGTTGAGGGTAATCTTTGTTCGCTCGATTTATGGCTTTTGATATTACACGGCTTTTGTTAATGATTACAATTGTTCTAATATTACAAGAGAATGTATTTTAATAGACTACTTAAAGGCTTGGATTTTTTTTTTGTTAAATCGGAAAATTAAATTTTGGTTTTTCTTTTTTTTCTACACCGTTTGTATAACGTTTGATAAACAACATGTTATTGTGTTTAACATTTTACGAATTTAACGAGTTTCTAAGGTTTTATGAGTATTGAGTATTAGGAACGTTAAAACTTATTACCAGATTTTTATAATAGAAATACAACTAACCATTAAAGTAATATTCGACTATACAAGTAAGAAGCGATATCGTTTTATAACAATTTAGTTATTCATTAAAACTATACTATACATATGTATATGTTTAACAATTATTAACCACGGAAATAGATTTACCAAATCGCAGGTTAATCACATCCCTATTCTGTAAGTCGCAAATCGTGGCTGAAACAGTGAGTTACGAAGCAAACGTCGGCGTGTCATGTCGATGTGTCGGCGCTCGATGTCGACACCTGCGGATGTGGAGACCGTTTAATCGCATAAAGAGCTAATTGTCTGTGCGGATTCCGCATGTAAACACTACACGCCACCTACCATTTACACACTGCCACAGTCGAGGGATGAGTTACGAATTTTAGATTCAAATTGGAGGAATAATTAATTACATTAGCTTTGATTAAATAGTGGAAACTGCGAACACTTATGGAGAATAAATAGTTCAAATCTAGAGTTATCAATATTTAATAAATTAATGTCAATTGAACAGTTATATTTAATTGCAAATAATTTATGGAATCTTATACAAAAACACACTAGTACCTGACTGATACAGTAGGTTTCTTATTTATTTATTTACACATTATGCGTTAATTACGCAATGGCGGACTTAATTCAGAAGGCATTCTCTTCCAGTCGACCATTAGGTGATGCAGAGATAAATGTTGATAGGTGTAAAATGTGAGGTTTTTATACTACACATATACAATACATACACATAACAACATCATACATAAATATGAATACAATAAATAAAAGTATAATAAGTCAACATCAAGTACTAAATACAGCATTAACCAGATAATTTCTTGATGCGTGTTTAATAGAATATTACAGGTACCCGTGTTCTTGAAAAAAGTATCCGCGTGATTAGAGATAATATGCTAAATAATAATCGTAATTATAATTTACAATTTGAATTATTACTATTATTCGAATCATTCCATACGATGCTATGATAAAAAAAAATTATGTAGTTATTAACGTAGTAACTATTTAACTAAAAAAAGTTTACCTTATTTGATAGAGTGAAGTTCTTTAAATGATCTAAATTACATAAAGACTTATTTGAAAGCTCAAATGAAAACTGAAGGAAGGTGGAATTGCATTTTTAACTTTTAAAAAGTATAACACGACATGCTTTAAATTCTTACTCTATTTCGCGTAAATATATTCGTACATCCATGGTTCGTCGTACTATAAAGCGTTCATGAGCACATTTACCTTAATTGTCGATCATACAAGTAGGAATTACCCGACTGCGAGTGATTTAATTCCAATTGATTCATTACGCAAACGTTTGCGTGTAACGACAATTAAGTATGCGAAATAAGCTCGTGAATCCCTATGACTTGTAATTAATAGGTAAGATAACAGGAATCGCTAAGGTTTAATAAGTATAAATCACATACATATTTATTTAAATGGTTACTTAAAATATAAGTATCTGGGTTAAATCACGTCAAATGGACCGCCCGTTTACCACTTGGTATATAATACGAGGCAAACGAACGGGTGGGTCACCTGATATTAAGTAATGACCACTGTCCATAGACACTTGCAACACCAGAAGAGTCACAAGTGCGTTGCCAGCCTGTGTTTGGGGGAGAAGAGTGGGGAAGGGGGAGGGGGAGGGGAGGTGGGCCTCCGGCTCTCTCACTGACCGAACGAAACGCAACAATGCAAGCACTGTTACTTCACGTCGGTTTTCTGTGAGAGGGTGGTGGGTACTACCCCGGACGAGCCGACCCATCCATACTGAAACCAGTTATAGCTTAAATATAATTGTTTTATTATGAGGTAGTTCCTAGTGATAATTACACCCTGAAACAGTTTTTAAAACTTACCATTCTTTCATTATTCTTTTAGAATGATAATTTAAAATCTTTTAATTTAAAAAAGAATATTTCAACCAAACCTTTCAAGATACCTTTCAGATCAGATCAGTTGAGTAGTTAATTTGTGAAAGCGGAACAAACAAACTCACTTTGACATTTATAATACTTGTCAGGATAGAACAAATGGTAATAAAAAAACATTAACTGACACGTGTGCACGGGCAAGCTACGGGCACAGACAATATTCTCCAAAAATTCGAATACTAACAATAATTCTTAATTATGACTTGAGTTAGAACTACATAATTTTAAAATATTGTTTATAACATACTAGTGGGCACGGCGGACTTGTCCCACCCAGATATTAAAAAAAACAACCTTGATAAATTATATACCTAACCCTTCCTCACGAATCACTTTATCTATGATGGAAAATAGCACGAAAATCCGGTCAGTAGTTTTTGAGTATATCGTGAACAGACAGACAGACAGACAGACAGACATACAAGGCATATATAATAAACATGTTAAATCATTATGTTAATATACCCGAGCGTTACAAAGTAACACATATACACATTATAAATAAATTCTGATTATGTTAAATAAAAAAGTTTTTACAACCGAACATGTATATTTATATGAGTAAAGGGAGAATATTTAGCAGAAAGAAAACACAAGTTTGTATAAAAATCTGAATTATGTTTTATAGAGAACGCGCCTTGAATAAGGGTAAAACTGAAACGTTAAAGGTGCGACTCTATAACGGTTTTTATGGAAAGGTAACAAACTCTTTTAAAATGTTTTTCTTGTTATACTGTTAAAAAATATACACAATGTTTGTACAAAATATAAAATTGTGTAATGGAAGGAACGAACAATTTTTGTACGTAATTGTTTATGTAATTATATAAGGAGTTTTCTTAAATCGAGCGCAAGCTATCGAATTAAATTATAGAAATCAATTTACTATTAGACATTTTTAGTCACAGACCACGTAATTTTTACATGGGAAGAAGAAAATTGCAGTCATTTTTTGACACAAAGTATATACAATTATAAGACCTTTGTATAATAATTTATTTTGTGAAGTATTAAAAACGCGCTGTATTAATGTTTACCTGAACTTTAAAAACAGGAATATGCTAATCTAAATGCTATATTCCCAAAAGAAAAAAAGAACAATTCGAGGCAGCCCTAAGGACTGCCGACAGAAGTGAAAACTCAATATAATGGAATAAACAGGTTCTTTTTTGAATTTTCATATTAATTATAGTGTCAATAACAATATTGAAATTTTAGAATTTGTTTATTGGTTTTCATATCTATTGGCACTTGGAGCAATAATTATATACATTTTTTTAAGTCTATTAATCAATCAAACTTATGATGATATATATGTGTATATATATGAGATCAATATTACGTGTACACAGGCCTCTATACTACGTGTCGTTAGGTAGACGCTAGCCGCGCAAGCGCAATGCGGTCGGTCATGCGTACGTAGCATGTCGTGACGCGAAATTACAAATTTATCTCCTGCCAAAAATACCCCTCAACGCGTCTAAAAAAGATTTCACTAAAAAAAAAATTCTTTAATTTAAATGTCGCGACGTGGTATGTATATATTAATTTCTCTCACATAGTAATATTGACCTGGATCGGCCACACTTTGCGAAGGGACAACAGCCATATACCTAATCAGGCATTGGACTGGAATCCCCAAGGCAGACGGAAACGTGGTCGTCCTAGACAAACCTGGCGAAGATCTGTGCTTGCAGAGTGTGCGAAAATGGGGCTTGCTTGGAGTGAGGTGAAGCGTCAAGTCATCGACAGATCGAGTTGGAGAAGCATTGTGTCTGCCTTCTGCCCCGACAGTTTGGGGACATAGGATCCCAAGAGAGAGAGAGAGAGTAAAATTGTAGATATTTATTGTAACTTGCAATGATAGTAATTCAGTTTATTGTATTTTTTTTTTAAAATATTATTTCTAGATATTCGTCGTATATAGATGGCACGGTGCGTCGCGTCGTGTCGTCGGCGTTCGGCAATTCTTTATTATTCATGGAGCGATCTCGGTGCCAGAGTGTTTTATATGAGCGACGATCGAGTATCAATTTGTACCGAACGGTCCCGTATTAGCATTTCCCATGCGAGGCCTACATTGTTTCTTTAAGATATCAACAGGGGAGCAAACTGGGGATAAGTTTTTTATTAACATTTTCATACCTTTACGTGTCACCGTCTTAGTTTGATGAAATGCAACGCGGAATCGTATCTACCAAGGGTCATAATAATTTCAGTTAAATCAAGTAAATTCCACATTGACACTTCTTTCTTCTTCTTACACTCCCCTGCCAGATGTCATCTCAATATAAACACCTTTTATACACTTTTTCACACAATCTTTCCATACCTTCTTCACTTTAAACTCTTACAATACTTTTACAATTCTCTATTTATATAAGAGAGTTCTCTAAAAAAAACTTCTCCAATTTTTTCTTTTATTGATGACACTATAGCTTGTCAATAGATACAAAACAAAAAAAGAATGACAAAAATATCGGCTGCCAAACAGAAGGGAAGATGTTCTTAGCCGCCACTTCGTTTCGCCACTGCCTATTTATAGATAGACTAGCAGGACAGGCGGATATAAAAAAAAAACCTTGACAAATTATATACCTTGCTAATGAATCACTATCTACTGGTGATAACCTTATGAAAATCTGTTTATTAGTTTTTGAGTTTATCGCGAACAGACAGACAGACTTGTCAGAGTAATATGTGTTATAATATGCAGTGATGTATATGCATAAAAATAACTATAAATAGCAAAAAACATATTAAAACCGTATACCGAGTATAGATTCGTTCATTTTCATTAACAATATTATATTCGATACACCCGAAAACGTAAATTGCTATTTTATTTTATATCCCATTAAAATTTCCATACACTGGTGAATTGAAAGAAGAAACATAATCATTAAAGTAGATCAGTTGAAGAAACGTAATGCTCACAAAGCTGTGTTTCAGTTCATTTGAGCCAGTAGTAAGCAAAGCTGAGCAACGTCGGTGTCGCGCTAACGTCTTGCCGACACAATGAGCTAAGTAGTGTGTACGCTTATGAGTGTTCATTAAAGATACGATAAAGACGGCGGAGACGACGCCGTCTAAATTGGCTGTTTCTGACTACAGGAATATCATACCATAAATGGTATCTGCAGTCGTGGAAATTCTATAAATGAATTCAATGTTACTAGCCTTTTGGGATGAGCGGTATATTTAAGACGAGCGGGTATATTCAAGAGGAAAGATTAAAAACTTTTGCAGTTGTACGGTGTTCAGCGTTGTCGCAAATTATTTGTGCAGATTTTCAATAAATTTATCTATTTTAAATGTTTTATAACGTTATAACATTTCAAACTTCACTGACAGAATATGAGTTTTGATATTGAGTCGTTCCATTTCAAAATGAGTTAAATACAATTTTAGCCGTTCCTAATATTTGACGTTATTTTTCAAGATCTTCAAATTTTATACATGTAAAATATAAAGATCATACTAAAAACCTCACGAATAGCAAAATTTGACCTTCGTTCTCGGTGTATAAAAATTGGAAAAAGAAACATGTTATATGCAAAATTAATATTATATTTAGCCTGTTTTAAAATGAACAGAATAAGAGACAGGCGCAATTAAATCTGAGTACTATATTCAGTCACCGCGTTGATTGACATACATTCAAATCCTGAATTTTGATGACGAAAAACATTATAATAAAACGGTTCAAGGCTTCTTTCTAATATCCGTCTGGCTAGCCATTAGCATCAAATTGAAAATCTGCCACCAAGCACCTTTAAGAATACTCCAGCAGTAGAACTAGTTCTACTTAAGGCTTAGCGTATTTACAATTTTGGGTCACATCGTCCATGTCATAACTTCGAGTGAGTTTGTGTAACATAAGTAAACCAATTTGTTCACTGAGTAAATATCTACGTGTGTTTTAAATCTAATCAAAAACTAGAGCGGACTTTAGGCTTAAAGGATTATTATCCAGTGGCCTTAATAAATAGAAAGAAGAAATGAAGCGACAATGATTAAAGCGTTAGATTCTAATGATGGATATATCATATAGTAATTATTATACAGTGAATTTCAAAAATTATTTTAAACTTTATAATTCTCTAAATGATAGATCCACTATAATTATAAAGTATTACACACAAAATACTAAGGCTATCGATTTTAGATAATAATAATTGAAATAATCATATTCAATTATTTATTATTGAAATAATAAATCACGTATTGTGATTTAAGTGTTGTGAACACATCAATTGTATTTCACTGGTTATTTGATTTCAGCGATTATTGCAAAATACTATATTTGCTATCCCAATGATTGGTTGTTATATTTCGTAGAAGTTTCGTTCAATGATAAATCGCATTTATTCAATACAGCGTGATTCTTATATCTTTATATTATAGTAACATTTAAAATTAGTATAAAATTAGCATCTCGCATTTAGCGTGCTAAGTAAAAATCACAATAATGTCAACATTCTTAGGTATTATTAGTGTGTCGTGAGTCATTCGCGAGACACTATTCCCGATTTTCGCTTACCAAATGAACATTCATTCAGTTGCAGATGTACATAGTTCAACTAACAAGGGGCTCTTAATTTAAATTTAGTATCTTAGCTTCGCGTAATGAACGAGAATATCATTGTTATAATGGGATTGTAGATTTTCGCTCACTGTTGTGTCGTGGATTATATTTGTCACTAGATTCGATTATACGTAATTACAGTTATGTTACCAGTAGTATACCATTATTATCAAGAAAGTTTTGTTTATTTGAACGTTCTAACCTTGGATGTAACAGTTACATCTTATAGTCTATTTAATGAGAAAGATTATAGACTAACTAATTTCACGCTACAGCCTAAAATCGAAGCATTTTAGAAGACTTAGACGCGAGTTAATTTAATAAAATTAAAAGGGTACGTGTTGTACAAATCTACAATTAGAAATTACATGAAAGTCACTTAAAATATTTTATAACAACAGAGTTTTTTTTATGTCAGAAATATTCGATATTGTAGCAATAATAACCATTAGGTAACCTTTATGAACAAAATTGGAACTGAAACTTTTTGCCATTAACTAACGTTAAAGCTTTTAAATTAAAACATAAAGGTCAGTGCTTAAAATTCCGCCAGAGTCTATGAAATCCGTATTTATAATTTTGTTTAGTTTATAAACCTAGGAAAATTGATCTCAGTTGTTTCCAGTTAAAAGGTTATCATCATACATAAAGGTGTATTATTTAATTTTATTATTATTAATTAGTTTTATTAATTTCGAACTCTCGACGAGAGATCTTGCCATTAGATATTAACTACCAAAAAGAGAACATAATTTTATAGGTAGGTAGGTAGGTGATAGAGCCAAGCTGAAGCTATTACTGGTTTCAGCATGAATGGGTTGGCTCGACCGGGGTAGTACCACCCTCTCACAGAAAACCGACGTGAAGTAACAGTGTTACATTGTTGCGTTTCGTTCGGTCAGTGAGAGCGCCGGAGACCCACCTACCCTTCCCCTTCCTTCTTCCCTTCCTCTCCCCCCACCAACATAGGCTGCCAACGCACTTGCGACTCCCCTGGTGTTGCAATAGGTAGGTCCATAGGACGGTGGTGATCACTTAACATCAAGTGACTTATCTGTTCGTTTGCCTTCTATGATATAAAAAAAAACTCTGGATCCATCTTACTTAGTCGCAGGCATATACACGTCTCACGTCTTCATGCAAATTTATGAGACGGTGGCAATTTTTAATTACTACTGTGTCTGAGCATCCGTCTGGAGGCAACTCGAATTGTGGCTACATGTAGAATAACACGATATACAGAACTTCAGTAAGTCATATTCATAAAAAGTTAATAATATTTCGATATACCTATAATATGAGATTATTTATATTTTAATACAAACTCGTAAATAAATTATTCTCAGAGTGATAATTTGGTTGTCCACTACAACTAAATCGTTTTATGCCCAGTGTAGTAACTTATAGTTCTTTGTATGCATTTTATTTTCTTTTTCCAAATATTCTGATATATATCTATTATACTGACGATCACAAATCACGAATAAGAAGTTGAACAGAAAAACGAATGAGTTTTTGTTTGTACGTCCGAATTGACCTCAAAAACTTTTAACCGATTTTTGTGAGGGTACAAATGAATTTTAATTATGAAAATTACATATGTGCAAAAGTACTAGAAATACCAAATTCTATTATAGTATATAAACTACAATCATACAAAATTGACTCAACATTTATCAAGTAGACATAACAGACAGAGAGAAAACCAAAGAAAAGTGTACTGTCATCTATTTTTAAAGCGACTAGAGTATTTTTTCTCAGATATTTTTAATGTATACATTTCGTCTTTTTACTGTTCTGTTTTATTATAACTTTATTTTACTAACTTTATATTTTTTATATATATTCTGTGTGAAAATATCTCGCTTTTCTCTCTTTCAAAATTGTTCCACTTAATGTCGAGTTAGCACATCGTTCAGTCAAGGGCCTTGACCTTGTCTAGAAAAAATTCCAAAGTTTGTAAATAAGCTTGAATGACTATTATATCGTGATTTATGTACTTATTTTCCTTGTACGTATAGAAATAAAACTTTAATTTGGAGTAGAATTATATCGTTGGTAAGTTTATTTTGACATTGCGATACTACATAAGGTGTCATACTATACATTATAGTATCTTAGCGAAGTAGTCATGCAGGTGACAACGCCGCGAGGCGTCGGGGAGCGGTTAAGTGTGGCATTTTATGGCTTTTATGCATATTTGATGGCGCCGCCATAATCTCTGCGGTGAGGGGAGCTTCCTTTTGAGACTAGGTAAGTGAGTACGGACGGCAATTCACCTGGATTGGATATGACGTACTGTTAACTTATACCGGTACTACGTATGTTGTCTTTCATATAATACAATAAATACTTATGTGAATCAAAATAGAATATATTACGGTTTAATAAAAAGGAGTTCGCTAAAGGAACAGTAATAAGAATCATTTAGAAAAAAATATTTGAATTAAAGATATAATGACGTAAAAATAATGACGTCTTATTAGCTCTTGCCTTCAGTTTCGCTCGCCTTTATGTAGGTTTGAAATATTCCCCAAAAATAACCATTTTCTTTAATGAACACGTATGTCTTTTTCTGCACCCCTGACAATGTGCATGCAAAATATTATTATAATCTGTGGAATAGTTTAGACGTAACAAACAAACAAATCTGCATCTACATTTTTATTTATATATTCCTCTGATAGACGTCACTAACTAACTAAGCACGTTAATACATTTAAATTCATAAATAGTAACATTCGACAAAAAAAAATAAACATATCTTAAAATCACTTTAGAAACACGACGAGACCGTTCGTATAATCCATCGTTTAAAAGGCAAAGCCGATGAATTTGAAAATAATGACTGGCATTAGAGTCCTGCAAGAGGGCCGTATCAATTACTGGCCGTAAGCAAACAGGGAATTAGGTGCTCAATATTAAAATCAAATTTACGGACCGCCCCCGCTGGTGCCGCGACGCGTCGTGGCTCCGGCACGCGGTGACATGTGGCATCAAAACCTCTCATGTACGGACAGCATATTGATGTTAAGAACTTAAATTGGATAAAACCTCTTTTAAAGATATTCTTTAGGCGGGAAATAGTCGTATTACATTCAAATCTATCAATTTAAATAAAGTCTTTTTTATAAAGTTGTATTCAAATATTTCTTAAGTGAATCTTGTTATGAGGAGGTTTTGAAATTCTAATCCGCGACTTTTGTTGTGTAATGAAAAGTAGTGGGACAAACACTGTGTCGGGTAGAGTGTTGTAAACACTGGTTAAGCAACGTCGGGCGCGGTCAACACTTGAATGGGTGATCGCCTGGGAACACCGCGTGACGTTGGCTTTTTGTTGTATTTGTAACGTCACTGATCTGATACAGATTGGTGTATTTTTAAGCTTATTTAATTAGAATTTCATTTCTATCATGTGTTTTTCCGACACACCCTATTTTATATTTTTCGTTCAGAATTCTATCAAAACCAAATGGAAAAAACTATTCACAATTTTCGATAAAGTTAATTTAGTTTTATTTTCAATTCTTTTATTTAAAGTACATTAACTTATTATATGATATCCAGCATGATTATATTATAAAACTCTGTAGCTACAATCAGAGGAAACATAAGTTTCTCTTTAAAAGACAATTTCCGCAACGTGTATCCATTCCTCTAACGTGGAGGTTTATACACACGTACAGGTACAAAATATGTTCAAATAATTGTCCTGCATGAGATTCGAACCGAGAACACAGAACGAGACGGCAGCAGCGAAGCGGTCGCTTACATGCACATACATACATACACTTTAACATTAGTTTTTCTTAAAGAAATAACTATTTTATATCATATAAATTAATAACAAAACAATTTATTCTGTGCTTACATATTTTCAAATACATTTTTATATCAACTTTGTAGTCTGTACCAAAAAGTGAAAATATTTAGTAACTTGTAACATCAATTAAAATCACATTTCGTGAAGGATTTGTATCACGTTATTCCATAATTTACATACACACACTACCTACTAAATAACAAACGAAATATTAGTAAACCCTAATAACGTAAACATTATTAAAAGGCATCGTGGTTAAAAATACAGAGGTTAATTAAGCTTTCAAAGGGGTATATTATTAAAAGATCTTATATTACTTTTGTTTTATGTCATAGGTGGCAAACGAACAGGTGGGTCACTTGCTGTTAAGTGATCACCGCCGTCCATGGACACTAACAACACCAGAAGAGTCGCAAGTGCGTTGCCACCCTTTGAGGGGAAGGGTTAGGGGAGGTAGAGGGAGAGGAGAGAGGAGAGGGGAGGGGAGATGGGCCTCCGGCGCTCTCACTGACCGAACGAAACGCAACAATGCAAGCACAGTTATTTCACGTCAGTTTTCTATGAGAGGGTGGTACTACCCCAAGCGAGCCGACCCATTCATGCTGAAACCAGTAATAGTTTCAGCGTGGCTCTACCAATACTTGATTTGACACTGTTATTTTATAACTAATTGACACCTGTGACTATCGTCCGTGTTGTTTATTATCTTAACAACGTAATATTTTGTGTATAGAAAAAAACAGAAAAATTCGTAATAAAAGTTTGCTTTAAAATCTTTACTCTTTTATAGTGCTTATAGATTTAAAGCGCCATCTATTCGAGACTGATGAAACTTACAATTAATAACAATAATCAACATTGACAAGAATTTAATTTGTATTAAAAATATATTGATACCATTAATGGAAATATAAATTATCCTATCTCTCAAGTTGGACCAAATTATACATAAATGCTAACTTTCATGAACATCGGTTAAGCAATTTCTGAGTTCATCGTGGACAAACATCATGACACTGAATTTTGATATATTTAGATGAAGCTATTGTGAAATTTTTAGAGGTTATCCAAGTGTATAAAATCAATACTATTTTTTTTATGGAAGTCTATCCAGATTTGGTTTTCATATGACAAAGGGAGATAGATCTCTATCATTTTATTTTTATATAGATAGCTTGTTTTTCTAACCGACTACGTTATTGACTTATCAAGATCTTAGTACCTTCATCGTATTACTAAGGCGAGCGCTTAAGGCACTCAGCCGATTTTATTTGGGCAACTAGCTCAAGGGTGCACGACACACCTCGGCTTGGGATGTTGCCTGATACATGCAATTCGCGACCTATCTGAGCTAATCTAAGTGAGTAACTATTCATACATATATGAGTTGTTGAAACATATATGTGTACCAAGCATACATACCTCAACAACTCTTATATATATTTCGTATCGTATAATTTTCTAAACTATTTCAGTTTTATAAGGGGAAAAAATAAAACCCATCCACTTTCATATGTAAGCGTGTATGCGTGCATGTGTGTGGAGGTGATATGTGTAATGCTGTCGCAGTGATGTAAGATTTTGTGTCACTGTATCGCGCGAGCAGCGCACTCAAGGGCTCCACGCTGAGGGAACGGACCTAGACTTGAGCCGCTGCCGAGGGGGCCTAATCTGGTATATAGATAGTCATTATAGCTGACAGAGGCGTATAATGAGATCAGTGATTGGTCTTGGGATTAAACGATCCGACCTAATAACGATATAGCGTAGTATTGTTTATGATGATGATGATGATTGTTCCGACCGGTTTCGGCCATGGCGACCACTTTGACCCCTAAACTTAGAAAGGGCGCTGATGCGCTCGAAGATGGCTTATGTAACCTATCTTCGCGGCGAATCTTCATGCACATTGAGGGCACGTGAGTACACCGTTCTCATAATGATATGCTATAGCAGCAGGAGGGCGAGTATTCTTTATATTTATACGAAGTTTGTGTAAAATAAAAACAAAAATGTTGAATTAGGGTGAACATATCGGTCCTATATATCCTGAAAGGTGAAGGAAATTGAGATTAAGAAGATGAGAAATACAAATAATAGAAAATACTCGAATTGGCCCTAAAATACTCCTCAGTATGTCGTTAAAGAAATAACCAGATAATAAAGACAAAGAATACAAAGCATAAAAAAAAATACCGTCTTATAAGAGTCTCACTAGTGGGACAAAAGTCTCTTCCCACGCTGACGTACAGGCCTAATCACCACGCCAACCCATGACGTATTGGCGATTCCAAACACTGAGATATCAATTCTTTATTTTTCTCATATACAGTGGTATTACAAGACCATTTCCGAGATATAAGGATTCCTCACACTGTTTCCTTTTGCCATTAACCGATAGCGATACCAACACAAGTTAGTAAAATGAGTTCCGAGAATTTCTTTGGTACACGTCGCAGTTCAAACATATGGACATCGATATGATATTCCACAAATCAAATATAGAAAATATAGAGTTATTTTTATGAGACCGGATTAATTAGACGGAATTTTTCATTAAGGGATACTCAGCAATCATTCTACTTTCAGTACACTATTTAGTATTCACCGACATTATATTCTTAACTCCTATGTAAAATTTGATACTCGGAAGCATCTTCCAACTTACTGAATGTTTTTTTTTTGTTACAGAATGGCGAACACGATCAGATAACGCATAAGTTATTCAGACCTTCTACATCTAAAACGTGAGTAAATAGGTAGTAAATGTTGAATTCTAATAAGAAAGATCACTGCAACAATTTTCGTAGGCCGGTGAAGCTTTGAAGGCCTGTCAAGCCAATAGCGTAGTTAGTTCGAAAATAATAGCCGCAACAATTAATTATTTATCGAATTTAACATTTATTATTCTCTTGGAATATATGAAAACATATACTATTTATATAATTTTAAGCCGGTTAAATGTCTAAGAGATGTATAGGTTTTTTCTGCTATCATTTTACAATAGGATCTCTTAATACTATTGACAATTATGCATGGTTATTGTAAGTTGTGTGTGAAATTCAGAATTATAATATATATACCAATTATATATATATGACAATATCTAGTTTTCATAAGATCAACTTTTATAGTAAATTAGCACATCGCCTTTTAGTGTATTTCCATATATTCTACCGATGAACTCCTAGTATGGTATCTATTTTATAATTTAGTTTATTTATTAGTGATCGATTTTTACACAGTAAATTTATGACATAAATATCTACTTTCATTTGCTCATTAAACCACTTAAAAAAACAACTCATGACGACATATGGTCAGTCATTCGTAAATCTCTATAAGAATCGCAATCACTTGTGTAATCTTTATGTTATATGAGTATCAGTATCCATTACATAGTATAAAACAAAGTCCCCTACCGCGTCTGTCTGTCTGTCTGTTCGCGATAAACTCAAAAACTACTGAACGGATTTTCAAGCGGTTTTCACCAGTGGATAAAGTGATCCATGAGGAACGTTTTGGTATATATTTTGTCAAGGATTTTTTGTAATCAGGGCGGGACAACGTCTGCCGGGCCCGCTAGTTTCTATATAAAATTAAGAACGGACAACATAGCATACTAGGAAATCTATACACTATACTATCTATACGCAAATATATACTTATACACTAAATAACATGTTTATTAGCCAGCGGAGAGGCAGTCAAAATGACAAAATTAGTACAATAAAATGGGACAAAGCAGACTGAGCCCGCGGCACCAATTACAGTACACCATAAAACCGCCAGCAATTGTCGCGTACGATATTTATTTATGTATATTTATGTTGCTTGCATAAATATGTACGGGGGAGCGCGTGATCCTCGACTCGCGGTAATTATTGCGTGACTTATTGGCGAAGGAAGATAACACGTACGCCGCGACCATATTAACTAGACCTCTCTTAAATCTTCACAAATTCTCAGCGAACACCATTCTATTAGGACACGAGGGAAGCGGGACAGTTCATGTTGTGACGGCTTCGTGTCAACCGCTCGGAGGGTTGTAGCAGCTTTATCTACGCGCTTGACTGTTGATCGTGACTTTCCGACAGAGATTTCGGTAATTACGCTGATTATAGAAATGAATCGTGCTACGATGTTGTCTGCATTCCCTCAGGACCGGAGAAGTTAATGATAATTAAAAACATTACTAAAATAAATTGTATTAAACAGAATTTAAAGAATTATTTAAAATATTTCATACTAGCTAATAGCTGTCTGCGTCGTTAATTATCTTAATTGTTTTCTTATAGGTATCTCAAAGGGATTAGGCAGCGTTTTCAAAGAAAACTCCCAGGCGGTTTATTTCTTCCGACACTTCAACAATTATCGTTATATTTCCACCAAATTTCTACGTGAATCACTTTATATATTAATCAAAACCGCATGAAAATCCGTCCGATCAAGACAGCTTCTGAATAATAGTATTACTCTCCCTTGATACAAATAATTTATGGTACGTTTGCAAGTATTATATATTTCATTATTAGATATAATAATAAATTATGTTCTTAAAAGTTGTAGATCTATCAAGGCTTCTTTGATAATAAAGAACAAAGAAATTAATCATCTTAAAGTTTGAAACTAAAACGGAAAATAAAAATTAAGTCCATATAAGTTCACTTCGGTCAACTTTCAAAAAAGTCTAAACGAACGTGCCTGTTCAAACTTGTCACGAAGTTTGAAATAATAAAACAATGTTCCGAACAAACGAATGCATTAAAGCCAACCGAAAACTGATCCATTCGTTATATCGCACTCCCAAACATCGAAAGTTAGTATGCATTGACTTTGAAAAGTCGTCGAAAACTAAGTTGGGTTATGTTTATGAAACTATTCGGATGCGAGTGTGTGCCGCCGATACACATGCAAGAACTCGCGCACAACTCGAGGCATAGTTCGCTAAGTGGAACAGCTGTAAAACAAAGTAGCGAAGGGTCTAGGAACTTAGTGTGTACGTTCGCAACTATTCGAACACATGTCCTCAGTTACGCGGCGCGATAGGCGCGGTAGGTGCGGCGGCGGCAACCCGTCCCGGTCTTGGAAACTTTGACAGTTTAAATCAGGAAGGAGGCGCGAGGACGGCCGTCGACCGGCGATTTATAAACTAAACTAGGTTTTAACTAAGGTATTGCGGTGGAATAATAACGAAGCCTACGACCCACCTCCTCGCGGGGCGTCGCGCGTCTCCGCGTGCAGATAAACTTTTAAAATGACTTTGGAAGCTTTTGAGCTTTTAATCGGTAAAGTTGTACAGACAGACAGTTCGGGTACAATCCTTGAACCGCTTGCGCCGGCGACGGCGGCCGCAAAACTTTGTTTTACAGGACTACTTTTCTTCTTGTTTCAAGGTTGGACTCTTAAAACAAACTCCGGTTCGACGGAGTTCGCGAACTCGGGCGCGAACAATTTACAAATTTCTCTCTTTCATAACAACTAACTGCTCGGCTCGGCGCGTCGCTCCGGCGAAAGTTGTCCTGCGTAGATCTTAATCGCATTGTCTGTTGCGCTCGCGGCGCAAACAGCTGATTGTGACGACACAGTTTATCGAACTTTTACTTTAATTTGCATATCAATTGCGACTGTACCAGACAGCCACTATATTTACTGGAATAATTAAAACAAAGTTCACAGTAAGCGTTTATAATACTACATACAAAGCAATTCAAAGTTGACTACTTATGAAAGCACAAATAATTACAGTCGTTACAGAAGTGTATCTATTTTGGTTAGACATTCTTTAATCCTTTTAATATAATAATTGTACTATAGACTTATCATGTATATTATCCTCTAATTCATAAAATGGATATTGACGTAAGAAAGTGCGTCATGCTGTTGTCTCTCTAATGCAGATGTGAAGATAGATAGGTATGTGATTATATTCACTAATGTATATAAAATTGAATTCTGTAATAAATGTCGTTTATATAATCTCTTATATACCAGTAAACAAGGTTGTAACATGAGCTAAATGCAGTATCGGGTATTGCGCGTAAATTTTACGTAACAAGAAATAAATAGGTTGCGGGTATGTGGGGCGGAGCGGCGTGGGCGGCGGCGTGCGCGCGCACTTCGGCTCCCCGCCCCCCGCGCT
>MU158744.1:1288370-1333538 GCA_015888305.1 Antheraea pernyi | reverse complement strand
CTCCGACCCCCCGCCCCGCACACTCGGCCTGCCATCGGGCTCCGCATAGTCCGCGAATAGCGCCCCGCGAGCCGCCCGCTCTGAGCTCGGAGCTCCAGCGCTCGCCACCGCCCGCGTCGCCCTACGTTACAAACTTTTCCGACGTAGTCGCGCTACGTTTGCCTACGGACTACAAAAATGCTACGATGTTAGCCCAGTGTGCAGTTTTTGTGCAGTGAATTATTTTTTTTATATAGTGAAATCGTGAATTAAATTAATAAAGGAACTTAAGTGCATTATGAGGACTCGCCCAAACATTTTATAGCGATGTCCACTTTAGTCAGACCTGTTTGGTAAGTCGTTGAGAAATTTGACCTTTTTTTTAATTCCAAATCCGTCGACTATTTAAGATTGAATAGTTGAACAGTGCTTAACGTTACAGATTAAACGTTATTTTTTAAAATTATCGGTATCTTATTTCAGCGGTGAATTCAACATCTGTGAAACAATCAAGATGATTGCAAGAATAACAAAAAAAAATCGTTCACGCACAAATCCCACGCTCTTAAAACCATTTCACGAAATGCTTTCAAAAGTTTTTAACGAATGTATATGGTGTAGGTATTTTTGAATGAATTGTTTTAAAATAAAGTATATTTACGATTGATTAGTCCTTCATAGTAATATTATATAATATATAATTTAACATTATATGGTAATTATATCGGAAAATCGGCAAAGGGCAACGATATTACATCGCGGACGAAATACGTAAAGAGAAAGTTCGTGTTCGTGTAGCCGTTCACTACATATATCTATAAGAAATTGTGTCTAATTACCAGAAACCATACGACGGGAACAAAAACAATTAATTATATTGAATGAATATTGAATAAGTTATTTCAGTAAATAAAAAAAAAAACTTTTAAGTCAACGGTGTTATTTCGCTTATTATCGCTTGATTTTACACTGAATTAAAGGTGCAAAAAGGGCAGGAAACATCCTGTATATTATATAACACAAAGGACGTTATACAAAAAATTAAATACGGGTATATTATTAACCTGAAATTCACGATAATACTTTTAAACTTCTTCTAAGAACTTCTTCTTCCAAGCTTAGTGTTTATATAATTATTACTAGTTGGTATTTGCTTACTCCAGAGTTATTATCAGAATATTATAAGCATGTATAAGAAGTAAAAAATTGTAGTGACTGAATTAATTGTTAAATACATTTAAAATAATTGAAACTAAATAAAATTATAATTATCATATATAATATTATTCACTAAAAAAATTATTTTTCAATATAACATGTGTGTACCTTGATCCAATATTTTCCACATTTTTACTCAGTTATGGTAGTGTATATGGAAACAGTATAATAAAACTGACAAATATATATATTACTAATAATACGCAAATGTCTTTTAAATCGGGACAAAAAAATCGTCTATAGAAACCTATGCAAAAATGTGTTATTACAGCTTTTAATATATAATAGCATAATTACAATCCAGCGAATAAATTCAAACAGTAATGACCTATATTATACAGATATTCCATAATGACAACCGTAAGGTTTTTTTTAGAAAAGCCGAATAATTAGAATGATAACTACAATATTCAAATCTGAACTATATATATAAACATATTAACTCTAATATAGACACGAACTATTATGCTGAGTGAGTATCTCAGTAGTCTCAATTCAATCACCATACCAAATTTTATAAATTAAATAAAATCTTTAATTTTTATTAGTGTGTCTACATAAATTTTTCCATAATTTCTTTGTCGGGTTTTAGTTATGATGGAGCTCTCATGACCATATTTTATAACTAATAAGACATATCATACTTTGTTTTAATCTCTGTTAAGAACAGATGTAAATTATAACAATAAAAATACGACTAAAATATTTTCTAAGATAATTTTTTTTATTAAACATTATAATAAGTATCGATCATTCCGTTCTCTCCTATGAACTTTTACAGATATAAATTTTGTAAAAAGTGCACACATTAATTACAAGAAAACATAAAACAGATCTTTTCCAAAAATACACATTGAAGTGATAATTACAATGAACCCTGCAGTTAGGCACATAATAAATTCAATATTAACATACTCGTATGTTTCTTAAAAATAGAGATATAATAAAGTATGGGTACTGTATATCTTTTATTTATTTATTTGCAAAGTACCTGGTCCTTAAAATTAGTGTGCAGTAAACACAAAAGCCAATGAATTTACATGATATATCGTAGCTGCAGTTAACTCTCCATTTACGTAAACGTTTAATTCAGGTAGACAGAGTACAAACAATTTTCACGCGTCACGCCTCCGCGGGCTGCTCGCCCATCTAGATAACGTTATAAAATTGTTTCCACTCACGCCGTTCAACTTATCTGATGGGTACGAATGCCTTAATTGAGACTTGCTTTCAATTTGTGCACACTTTTGTTTTATCGTGTTGATTCAAAATATTTACTGTATGTCAACCTGTCCAATCCATTACCTGTTTTTTATCTTTATTTTAACGAGACTTCAGTGTACATCCTTGGATAACTATGTCAGCCTCAAAGGATAACATGATTCTCACATATAAATATTAAGGAAATAAATTTATTAATTATTCTAGCCGCATTAAGTAACGGATCTTCCAAGGCATTTACGGTGTCGTATATTACAGATAACTGTATATTAAAAATATTAGTTTAGCAAATTACATGCCTTGTGATTCGCAGATTATCTACATAGGTTGAGATAAATTAATTCAGAACCTTTTCCTCTTAAGCTTTTTCATCCGCAATTTTCTTTTGTTTATTTCATAGCTTCACGAACACTAGTGTTATTTATTAATTTAAAAAAAAATAGAAACGGTATTTCCCATAACGTCAACAAATCGAAACTTTGTTTTTAATTACAATTCTATATTCTTTATACTTCAACGTCCTTGCGCTTACAATCTACAATATTTTCACAATACTATTTACAGTTTATTCAGATAAAAAAATCACACACTTTGGTAAAAAAACACCTCAAAAATATTGGTACTTAAACAATTAATGAACTATAATCGAATTTGGACCACTGGGCGACTGCTAGTGTGCATAGATATGCAAACTATGTACACGTTTATTCAATATATTTACATAATATATATATTTAATAAATTTTGGTATTATAGGTGCCTTTAGTTTAAAAATATTATTTCATAAATTTACGTATGTTGTAGATTCACAGATTATTTATTCGAATTCCGTAACAAACCATTTTCTTAGCTAGCAATTGTATAGCCCTAGTATACATATATAATCATGCGACCTCAAAATATTTACTTGCTATCAAATGTTTGATGTGTCATATAATCTAACTAGCGGGCCCGGGAGACGTTGTCCCGCCCTGATCCTGAAATCCTGGACAAATTATATACCAAAATGATTTTTTCTTGACGTTATTACAGAAAATCAAAAATTAAATGTTCTCATTTTGCCGGAAACATTAATACAAAATAATCATTACCAATCATTATATTACATGTGACTATATAATCAAATAATCTTTTAAAATTAATAACTATTAGACAGATATTATCCAAGAAATATTTTGCAGAGAGCTGAATTCGTACAAGTAAAACACACAATTTTAACGGTTCCGCGTGTATCACGACGCGAGGGCTAGATCCGCTACACGATAACCCTCCCTACGATTCCGAATCTCAGGGTTGGCCAATTTATTTGTAATATAATTTAATATTTAATATCAATCACTATTTATACTAAAATTTTAGTTGATAAAAGGTATTTATTAGAAATAAATTAATATAATAATTAATTAAAACTTTATCACACATTTTTATTTATGTTTATATCACAAGAAATCTACACTAATATTATAAAGAGGTAAAGTTTGTGAGTTTGTAACGTTGTAGGAGGTAATCTCAGGAACTACTGGTCTGATTTGAAAAATTCTTTCAGTGTTATATAGCCTATTTGTCGGGGAAGGTTATAGATTATACATCACCATGCTAAGACCCATAGGGGCGGAGCACCAATGAAGAATGTTCCGAATGAGACCTTCTGCTGCGTGTTAGTATTAACCTAAAGTAACTAATCCACGCGGGCGAAGTCGCGGGCAGAGGCTGGTTTATATATACTTTACGTTGGTTATGCTTGATATAATACAATAAAGAAATTAAAAACATAGACTCATACTTATATATTTTGTCCATTGAAATCTGTTTACATACTTAATATCAAAATATTATTTTATGATAGCAGGATTATCCATTGAGTGTTATTGTTATTAATAATTGCAAAATTCGATCAGTGTTATAGCAACGCGCGATTAACCAAACATCATACAGTGAACCTATAGATACGAATGGAAGTACATTTCACGTTGCTTACATTCAAAATCACCATAAGAACGATGAATATTCCTTTCATTATTGTCATATGAGTAGACATTGTTACAAATCGCAATACGATACAAAACAACACATTAACAGCAGAATAATTGACAATGTTTCATAGCAACAATTATTTTAAAATAACTCAATAACGTAATTCATTATTGGTTTATAGCTGTTATCACCATTTATATTTACAAAAAGTCTATGTATATTAACTCTGAGTTCTATATTTAAGGTTTATTATTTGCATGTTCTGTTATTAAAAAACAAAAAACCAAAACTATACAGATACTTATTAATAAACTTATGTATATAATTGACAATAAAGTTATATGTATGTTACAATGACATCTCTCAATTGTATCGCACCCACGCTTATGATATTCGGGTATTTTCTCTTTCGCTCCTGGTTACTTCAATTCTTTCTTACGTCTTCTCTATTCATTTTTCAAGCTCAATATACTATAATCTTTGTTTTAATAGTCGAACATAATGTTATTTTTTTACATCCAATGTGATCAGTTAGCCTATTCATATTCAATTTTAATTATTAATTACTACCATCTAATTATTGTTTATTTAAGTTACTTTTTTTAAATCTAATTTTCATGTTGCTATTGGAGCCGTTCATTATTACAACAACTAATAATACTATGTGTTATTTCCACACAATTAATAACAAATTATTAAAGATATCAATATTCGCTTTTTAATTATTCATTATCCGTTATTGTTATTGACGAAAGGGAGAGAGCACTTCACGTTGCTTACACTCAGTCATGCTACGAACAGCGAATATTACTATTATAAATTGTAATACGCTACGAAAGAGCAATCATCCAACAGCAGAATAATTGACAACAGTTATTGTAAACTAACAATGTCATGTATTATAGATATATAACCGTTATTATTATATGTAGTACTTATCGTTTTTCGTTTCCATGACTTTTGGTATTCAAAATATTTAAATATGCGTATATATGTAGAGATTATTATGATGTACGCTCTCACAGCCCTAACGTTTAGTTGCAGGGGTTAGGGCGCGGAGCTCGCATTCACAATGCACCGCGTACGTTACTAGTACCCCACTTATTTAAACCCTGTTAAACTATTGCGTTATTGATTTTAACAAATCATATGTTCTTTGCTCTTTTTTAATGATTTTATGGAATTTTACTCCATACAAAATCATACACACAGTTAGTGATAACAATTCTGGTGTGTATTTATGTTACGATTAACAATATTTCATAATAAATCTAAAATTCATCAATATAACATTAAATCGTTTTTATAATCCATAACCCAGGGAACGAGAACAACTGTAAAACGATACAAAACACTTACACATTTTTTCTAATTAAACAAAATAAATATTTTTACCTTTGTACAAAAACGTATAAACTAATTACATTTTTTATGAATAGTTAATTTACAGTTAGTTTTGATACTCGTAACTGATAAATTAACATTATTATTTTGGTTTGATCTCAAACGCTATTTTAAGATTTTAACTGATAATAAACTAGCGGTCAGAGCGGACGTTATCCTGCCCTGATAATAGAAAAAAAACCTTGACAAATTATATACCTAAACCTTCCTCATCGATCACTTTATCTGCTAGTGGGAAGCCGTTTAAAAATCCGTTCAGGAGTCTTTAAGTTTATCGCGAACAGACAGACAGACAAACAGACGCGATAGGGGACTTTGTTTTATACTACATAATGATATTTTAAAGTACATATTTAATTAATATGATTGAAACGTTCGTGTTTGAAACGGTGGTTGGTGACTCGGTGTTTAACGTTTTTAGACACCACAGCTATCGACGTAGCTTCGAATCCTTCAGTATTAACCTGGACTTTCGGTAAAATAAAAATGGTAATCTAACCATGACATGACAGTAGGGGTTTCCCAAGTCCGCATGGTTAGTTTCCACCTTCAAGTTCAGAATCTGTCGCCAAGCATCTATAGTTTTTATTCCTGCAGCTACACTTAAGAGCTAGTTCTTTAGACTACATAGTCATATAACATCATATTAGATTGTGGTACCAAACGTTTAAAACCTATAGCTTATAAAATGCATATATTCTTTATATCCAAATTTTGTTTTCGAATCTTATAACCGGGTGTATTAGTTCACTCTGAGCAGTATTTGATATAACGGAGCTGCTTCATAGAGAACACAAGATTAATCAATTGTAATCTAAACATATAAATAAATATGGAATGTCTGCTGTTTGTAGGTAAGATCACTTAAACTCGATAAAGTTAAGTAAAAATAACTCTTGAAGAGTTTTGCAACGGATGCCGAGATAGCCCTCGGATCGCAGATTTTTTCCAACTTACTTAACATTGTTATACTTTAGCCAATATCTATACATATAATATGAATGTAAATCTAAAGTTGAATTGTTGCTGGTATCTAGAAATAAGTAATAGAATACATTTCAATCATTTGAAAATGTCTGTCTGTCTATTTGTTTGTTTGTATGAACACGCATCACTGATAAAGTACAGCGTTCACAATAAAACTTCTAATCACAAATCATAAAGCATATTTTCGGGAGTAACTTCGTCTGTGTTTTATTAAAAATCGGTCCACTCTATCAAAACTTATTGTAATTTTAATGGCGCCGCGACTTAAGTGTAAGAGAAAAGTAGATAAGCAAATGGACTAAATACGTTCAGATGACTTTATTAGTCATTGTTTTGTGCATCAAGTTCCAAGTGGACGAAGACACGGGCACAGCTAGTAAACAATATTATTATATTAATACGTGAAGCCCAAACTTTGTATCCCTTTTTGAGAGAAATGCGCGAACGGATGAACGTGAAACTTGGCATAGTTAAAGTTAAAGAGAAGTGCAGAAAGCTATTTATTTTATATAAAATGCATTAGAACTACATTAAATTAATTAAAATATGCATTACTCACATTAATGTTTCAATTTTACACAACATATACACACATGTAAATAAAAAAGACATTTTGACATCCGTCAATAAAGAACTTCCAAAAAGGGTGCGAAAGAGTTTGCAATGTTCGACTGTATGTATTATTTTACTCTTACGTTCCAATTAGGTACCCTTTTTCATTCTACATTCAACAATGATATTAACCCTAATAAAATTCAAACATAAAAAAATCAGTGAACTATGGTCGAATGTCGACCTCTGGGCGTCCACTAGTATTTATAAATAAGTCTATGTGTTATGTCGTTTCATTCAAAAAATCAAAATCAAAAATGAAAATATCCTTTGTTTAATTTAGGCCCTGAGAAGGCGCTTATGAACGTCAAAGCTACTACCGGTTTGGAAAACAGCCCGGTCATCGAGAAGAACCGGCAAGAAACTCGATCTGGTTTATCTTTTCATGTCATATATCTTTTCAGTACCTAACATAAATATTTACATTCGTTATTAGTGGATGCACAGAGAGGGGCGTCATTTCCAGACGTCACAATCGTTCACGTATTGATCCACCCTATAATTGAAATCCATTGAGTAATTTTTGTGTCAGATAATAACAAACACCCATCCATCCATCCTCACAAACGTCGTTTATAATATGAATGGAATTAAAATTAAAATTAAAATTTTTTGGGTGATTTATATGCAGTTTAAAAAAATATAATTATAATCATCAATTATAATGTAATAAAATGACCATAGGCCTCTTCGTTGTATTTTATTCATATTGTATCTTGTTATTTATCGGCGAGGACTAGGAAACAATCAGGCCAGCCCACGACATATTGGCGATTTCAAACTCCTAGGAATTCACAGTTCCATACTCGCCCACATACGGTGTTACTACAAAAACATTTCTCAGGTTTCCTCATGAAGTTTACTTCACCGTCAGCCGATAGTGCTACCAATTTATATTAGCAAATATACGTGTATTCCGCAAAAACTGTTATACATACCGGGATTCAGATCTACGGACATCAGATTGTCATTTCATCAGTCAAACCGATCGACCACCGCGACTAAATAAAACAAACCACAGAACATTTTTGTAAAAAATCTATAATAATGTATTTTGTAATTTTTTTATAGTCGTATTTATGTAAAAATACTGCATTTTAACTCTAAATGCATATATTTAGTAATTCATATCTATTACTTGTATTGTTGATCATTTTATGACGATAAATCTGACACTAAATTTTCAAAATACCTTGTAACAAACAATCATGCTTACATATCATTTATGACACCAATTATTTAACCATAGCGTTATATTTTCTTAGACGTATTTATGTAGCCTCGATTAATACTATATTCACTTGTAGCAATTATAAAATAATCATTTCATTATCTATACATATAATTAGAATGTAAATCTAACGTGTTTCAATCTTTCTAGATACGGAATAAGTAATAGAATACATTCCAATCATTTATAGAAATGTCTACCTGTCTGTCTGTCTGTCTGTTTGTATGAACACGTATCACTCCTAAAGTACAAGGTTCACAATAAAACCTCAACAAGAAAATCGTAAATCATATCCTCGGGAGTAACTTGGGGTTCGTTTCATTAAAATCGGTGTTCTCTATCAAATGTTATTGTAGTTTTAGTGACGACTCGGCGTAAGTACGAGAGAAAAGTAGACAAGTAAATGGACTTAATACATTCAGATGAATTTATTGATCACTGTTTTTACATAAACTTCCACCCAGACGAAGTCGCGGACACAGCTAGTATAATAAATAAAACCGACTTAAAAAATACTCTAGAAATATTCACCAGAAACTCCTTGCGCATTTTTACGTATTCTACCCTAGTCTTGGACCTTAACCTGTTTATATATACAATAGGTGGTAGAGCCACGCTGAAGCTATTACTGGTTTCAGCACGAATGGGTCGGCTCGCCCGGGGTACTACCAACCTCTCACAGAAAACCGACGTGAAGTAACAGTGCTTGCATTGTTGCGTTTCGTTCGGTCAGTGAGACCGCCGGGGACCCACCTGCCCTCCCCTTCCACTGTCCCGTTCCCTTCCTCTCCCCTCCCCCCAACACAGGTTGGCAACGCACTTGCGACTCCCCTGGTGTTGCAAGTGTCTATGGACGGTGGTGATCACTGAACATCAGGTGACCCACCACCTGTTCGTTTGCCTCATATGATATTTAAAAAAATAGTTTTTCGTGTTTGACCACAACCTCATTGGATATTATATGACGATGTGGACTTAAATGGTAAACACGGTAAACCTAAAGGCAGACTCTCGAGTGCTACTGCCGGAACACACGAACAGGTTCTTGGCCACAGAACTACAACTTGAACGTGTTTGCTAGCCAGGCGGACTTAGAGAAAGACCTACCACCATGCTATTGTACCATCACGATGTTTTCCTTTACTGAAAGCTTAGACTTCATTGTTAAGAGTTGAACCTACTACCACCGATGCGGTGTCCGAACACGCTATCAATTATACCATAGTCTCTTCAATATTTCAATCACTATACTATACCTATTTGATTTTGAGTCTACCTAGTCTATCTTCGAAATCCAAAGTCCGATTCTAATTTAATTAAATGCGTTGATGAGTTGATGCCTTATTGATGAGTTGTTATCGGAAGTCGCTTACCAAAAAATAGCTTGGTTGATCATTGTTAACAGACGATTCCCAAATTTTCATTACTATACGAAACATATTATGCAAGCTGGCATGACAGCGGCGACCGGTGAGGGATAGTGTGTCTCTCGGTGGTCGCCATTGTTTTTAGATTATACTGTGCTCACCATCAGGCACAGTAAAGTCACTTTGCCGTGCTACGATAAAAAAAAAACATAGTTTAGTTGAATACCTTAACATTAATAAAAATATACCTATGTAACTCGGTGAGAACGTAAGAAAGAATATTTAGAATGGGATGAATAGTTCCGGTGATTACAAACACATTCCTAAACTTTACCACTTCATCATTATAAAGTGTTAAAGTACTGCAAGTTTTATCTAACATTTCAAATTAATGATTTAAAAAACAAGTGCTTGTCCAGTAGTTAATCTTCAACCTTAGAGAAAAAAAATCTTTTTCAATTTTTTTATTGATAACTCTAAAACTCGTCATAAGATAGTAAAGAAAAAGGGAATTAAGAAAATCGACCGAGAAACAAATGAAAGCAAATGTTCTTAACTCTTTTCCCGCTGCCGATTTCTATATAGAACAATTATCACACAGATAATTTCGTCAATTCATAAAAAAAAATATATGTTTACAGGTAATTAATTACCTATTAAACAACAAATTAACTTTTCCATCGTGTTCCGTCAAAACTCCAGTCCAGTTATCAGTCATTCTCAGCCGTTCTCCGTCATAAGCTTAAATCAAGTTTCCCGTTAAAACCATTTAAACTGGCAACTCAATCCGAGCTTGGAGCCAAATTGGAGGAGTATTTATCTTTGCCGGGTAGTCAATTTAAAAGCAAAATCACGCGAGCACACGACGCCATTATCGCCGGTTCCCGATCCACAGGCCGCGGTAACTCTATGAATCTAATCCAGAGGATTTACTCGCTGATTTAGAGCCGGGCCGGGCCAAGGAGGGCGCGACTGCTCGAAAGAAAAGTGATAATGTCTTAATCCCACCACACTCGAGTTTGCTCGTTCGTACCCCCTCGCGATTTTATGGTCGCCCGCCCAGACGGCACGTTTTGATTTATGATTTCAATAATTAAGAATTTTAAGGTGCAATTTGAATTTAGAACCGTCGAAGTCTGAGGGTGCCCGACGCATGTTTGTTATTGTTCTACTCTGTGGACGTATCTAAAGTCTTACCGTTAAATTTTAATTCCCTTCAGATTATTTACCTATAGGATATCATTCCGATTTTTATATACAATCGTGCTGTATCACTTGATAATTCATAATAATTTATCAAATAAAAATATTTTTCTATCTGAGAAGTATTTCCTTTTTAACCGACTTCGAAAAAGGAGGAGGTTACTACACGTTCGGTTGTATGTATTTTTTTTAATGTATGTTAATCGATATCTCCGTCAATTATGAACCGATTTTAATGATTCTATTGACTTCTAATATATTATTAGGTAGCGCGAATATCAATTTTTTATATTTAATTTGGTTAATTTAATCATTCAGTTATTTTTCGCTTTTTAGTGCCTTATTCGTTTTTCACATCAAAAGCGGTTTATTGTTTTTAGTAAAAAAGATTTAAATAATATCATAATCACTTCATATTATAAAATAAAACCCTCTGCCACGTCTGTCTGTTCGTGCGAAACTTTAAAACTACTGAACGGATTTTCATGCGGTTCATCAGTAGACAAAGTGATTCATGAGGAAGGTTTTGGTATATAGTTTGTTAAGGTTTTTTTTATTATCACGGCGGTATAACGTCCGCCTTGCCCGTTAATTTATATCATAAAAGAATGTGAACAATTCTTTTCGTAATTCAATTCAGATTTCTCTGTTTACATATTTGTAATTTAAAACAACCAAGTTGAGTAACCATATCTATATTCAAATATAAAAAGTAACATGTACCTATACATAACCAGTCATAAAAAACATCTAAAGAAAAATTATATCTTACTTATAGAATAGCAAGGATATTTAAGTTAATATACTGCTCTTTCATATATCCTCATAAGAAGGACTTCCATAGTTTCTCTAAGCAGCTAGTTTGGAGTCGAACCTCTTTCATAAATTCTAAAGGCTTAGTTATAGGTTGTGATATTCGTGAACACAATTAATGTAACCTATATTAATAAATGCAAATGTAAGTTTGTTTGTTCGTTACGCTTTCACACTTACTCAGAGGAACAAAGAAGGACATAAGGTACCCTTCATATAGAAAAGTAAAACGGTTAGGTCAATTGAACATTAACACGTGCAAGTGCTAGCAGAAGCTAGTGTAGAATAATTACGCGGCACTAGTCAAACCTTATATGAACGTATTAAAGAATAATTAAGACAGATTTCTCCACATTTGGATTCTGAACGAATATTATTACGAGAATAGATGAATTTATGGATGAACGTTTTTTTGGTTACGAAGCTAAGAGAAATAATATATGTAGTTATTTGATTTCGTCTGCAAAGTGACCCGATTTTAGAGTACATATTTTTCACCTGCAAAAACTACTTAAAAGAAATTTAACTGTATCTTGAATATTAAATCTTAGGAAAATTAGTCTCGCCATATCAAGCAAATGTTGAATAGTATTTACCATAGTGTTTGTAAACCAATAGTCAATAGTCTATTACTGGAAATTTGTCTCTCTTCGTGTTGAGACATTTCAAAAGCTTGTAAATCCTGAATTGACCGAAAGTATAAAAAAGGAATTACCTAATAAATTAACGCTCGCGCAGACGTAAACACACTCTCCTAAATCCCAATTTTTATACTATTTAACTATATGTATTCTCTTAGTATGTAGAAAACCAGTTGTTTATTAAATTTATCTAGTTCTTTAATAAATGGAACAAAAATATAGTTTGTTTTTTTTTCAATAAATTATTATTTTAACGACATATATCATATTCATGTATACATCGTAAATATACCTAGACTTAAATATCAAAAAATCACTTTAATACAAATTGACTTATTTAAAATCTATAGACTGATATTATTTACATACATTTGGTTTTCTCTCATTTATTTATATTTATTATTTGTATGACTTTTTAAAATTAATTATTTATGCTGGCCACTCTATAATGATCATGATTTTGAAGCACCGATAGGTTAAGATGATACAGTAGTAAATATCCTGCGCTTTTACTAATCAACCTGTGTTACTATTAGGATACGTTTAACCAAGATTTTCGAGTCACGTCCTCTCGTACCGTCTTCCCGTAATCCCGATGCGACTGACGCTCGCGCACTAGATGTGCTCATATCGCGCCTTAATCTTCAAGCATTACAATTAACGCGGCCCCGAGATAACCCGCCACTCGCCACCCACTGATAAAGGTCCGCCACGAGCACTAGTTTAAACCGGTTAAGCATCCACCGCCCGGAGGGTTTATCTAATTACCCTACGCCAACACACAAGTTATACACGAACGTGGTCGTGCACGTTTCGACCCGTTACGATCGTTTGGAAACGGTTCACGTTTTCGGTTTAGTTCGGTATCGAATAAGGTTGTGCGTCACGTTTGTAAATGTTTGCCGGCCGTCGTACTATCGGCAATTCGGACTTCCGGTAGGCTCTCCCCGCAAAGTACCGACGTCGAAATCAAGCACCATCGATTACTATCTCGAGCCGGCCGCATATTGCACAAGAGACTATTGCCGATCAATAAATCAAAGCCAATCGCTTTATCGAGTTCCAGACTTATATTTGTTATACTCTTGAAAAGGAATAAGTACGATATTTTGTAATTTTGCGATCTAATCGTACACTTCAAATGAAAGACAATACCGGATTTTACACAGTTACACATATTTTCACTTTATAATTACATATGATCCTCACAAATATTTTATATTGATAATAATCTATAAAATCCCTTAAAATTTATTTACACGTCAAAAAAAATCGTTTTGTTTGTTTTATTATGTAAATTAAATGATTTCCTATCTCTCTCTCAATCTCTCATCTCTCTCAATATAAATTGCAATTTTGTCCATGTACATTTATTTACCGATGTTATATTTTTAACTATGCGAAACTACCGCCTCTTAACTCTTTGTTGATCACTATTAAAAAAGTTACATAAACGATTATAACAATGACACACTTCAAAAAACTTTTTCTGAATAGTTCTTTCTTTAACAAAGTTTTGTTGAATTATTTTAGCGGTTAAAACAAAACATAAGTATTGTATTTTAAAAGAATGAGTGGAACCGCGATTATTGTTAAAATAAATGGTAAATATTTTTTTTAAAGTTTTTTTTTATTGCAAGCATTTCGTAAAAATTCTTGACTAATACAATATTTGAAACAAATTATTTTTCAATGAAATTATCCATATAAGAATCTAATATCTAAATCTGGGTGATAACTTGAACATTTTATGTTACTTATTCTATTATAAATATTCTCCGGTACACCTAATAGCGGATTTTTTCGTTTTCTTCGTGATACTATAATTGGTCTGAAAGCTCATGAGTGAAATGGTTTTTACGTGGGAACGATTTTTGTGCAAATAAACATAACAACTAAGTGCTTCAATGTGTTAACGTCGATTGGAAACGCCGAGAATCATTTCCGCGTAAAAATATTCTGTTTGTGGATGGAAAATCGCAAGTACATAAATATTTTTATTATAACGTAATTGTGTTATTTGTTATATTCTTTCAGTGTTTCATGGTCTTTTACCGTGTAATTTTTTACAGGACGGTGCCGCTCACTCCTCCTCCGAATCTCGCACAAATAAACAAACGAAGACTCGAGTATGGTATCGACGTAGAAACGTTCAGAGTCAATGACAGACGCGTGGAACGGACTCTCAGCGACGGCTCGATGGACGAAGAGGAGATCATCAGCAAACGAAGACGGAGATTGCTCGACGATGAACTCGACCCGCGTCGACGTACTCTACCCACGCATAGACCTCATCTCGTCAGACAACCCGACGAAGACGAAGAGAAACTCATCAAAGAAACTCAAGCAGCGTTGAAAACGCTCTCTGGCAGTTGGCCTCGTGAACAAGTATCAACGCAAAACGGTGATGAAAACGAAGACACCAATGATTTCGAAAACCTCTTCGACGACAAAAGATCGGATAAAATGTTACCTTCCTCACCATCCCAATCATCAGAGAGTGCTGATACATCACAGAGAAGTTTCTTGTTACATTATCAAGCTGAAGAACAAAACACCAACGGTACCAGCGAAAACGAAGACAAAAGAAACACGTCCAGAGAAAGAAACGATGACTACGACAGACAAAGCAAACATTCGATTCATTACGATGGACCGAATTTTGACGAACTCGTCGATTCATCGTCGAATGAGCTGGAAATAGATATGTCGGATCGATGCGACGACAAATATGAAATCGAAATAGACACAAAACATAATAAAAGCGAAATCACTACAGTGAACAAGCAATCTCTATATAACGCTTACAAAGCTGCGACGGCCGCACTGCCGTATTCGACACAGTCTGCGTTCAAACCGCCGGCTGAAGTGAAACATAGGATCAACCCGTCAACACTGCCGAGCGAACCGTTCGGCGGTTACTCGAATGATCACGAGAAAAGTTCGGTGAATAAGGGTTCGAAGCAGTACACGGTGTTGCAACCGGCGGGAGCGGGGTCTCGGGCGGCTACAGCGCTACAAGAAGCCCGCACGGTTCCTACCGCGCAGCCGGCTCGCGACTCGCGACCTCTCGCCACGCACTCCCCGCCTGTCCTCAGAGGTACCACATTCACCTCAAACAACGATACTCAAACTTTCTTAACGACCTGGCTATAACGTAGAACTCCGTTATGAACTAAGTCAAAGTTTGTTTCAAGGTCGGCCGTTATACTTCACGCCAACGCTACCGTGTTTATTATGAACTGAGAACTCGTCTACTATTATTGCTACTTCATGTTAATCAATAAAGCATTTTATAATACCTATATTAACTTTTGTAGTATATTTTTATTTATAGTATGGTTTAACTAGAACCAATTTACTTGATATTGAATTGTAGAGTTTAGAATAATGCTCCGATTCTCTTTATATAACAGGTTAATACATAGTATAGAAACATTCTCTTCGTAATACCTAATGATAGTTCGTTTTTACGTGAAATCGTGGAGCAATAAAAAACGGGTCATGCAGGGAGAGGGCGGGGCACAGGGACGCCGTCCCACAACTCCTGAAAGAAAAATAGCGAGTATACGCGCAGCCGCTTGGCGTTCTTTATTTTTTCTTTGAAGTGGTACGTGGGGTGGGGCCGGGCGCGAGGCGGGGCCGCGCAGGTACGCCCCGGCCGGGGCACGCCCGGCGTTATCGATCGCTCGCACACGCCCCACACACTGATTAGTATAACACTAATTTTGTGCACCGGTCGATTTGTTCGCAGAAGGCAACAAGTGTCCTACACCCGGGTGCAATGGGCAGGGCCACGTCACCGGACTTTACACGCACCACAGGAGGTGAGTTATGATGATGTTTCATGCCTTTCAGATTGCACAAGCAACACGGTGTTTATGGTACCGATCGTATCATGTACAAAAATATCTATATTATTCAATAGAAAGACCTCTATAGCATAACAAGTACCTAATAATAAAAAAAAAGGAATTTGTCTCTACGACAGTCACGTTCTTTTATGGATATAACTTCTATAAGTTTATTTTATAAAGGATGAATTACACCTTGAAAATGTTTATATAATCATCATGACAAATATGAAGGTAGTTTAGTTTGAAGGCCATAAGCATACCTTTAGTGTTACAATTAACCCTTATTAATTAAAGCTGATACGAACCGGTATATTATTAGATCAATTATTAAGAAAGTCTACTTGGACTATATATTAACTTTGATTAATCAAAAACAGTATCATTATATTGACGTCGCAATCATTTGTTCCCTCAGTCTATCAGGATGCCCAAGAAAGGATAAAGTCACACCGGAGAGTAAGTAAAACAATGCTACGAAATGCTGTATAATTTGCGCTTTCTTTTTTTCAAATGCATTATTCATTTAACGTAGATTATACATGTCTTTTTTATTTATGGCTTTCATCTGTTGATTTCTGCAACGTTTAGAGGCATTTGTTAATTTACTTCTTAATAATAATTTAAAGAAAATATTGCGTTTTTTTTGCGATCTACACCACAGTGACTACGTAATATTTGAGAGCACATGTAGAAAAATACGTTTAAATGTTAGTTTATGTAAACTATTTATCTATTACAATAGTTGCGTATCTTGAATTTGACTAAAACAACATTTTTGAAAGAATTACAGCATCGTTACTCGCTTGTGGTTTTTTTTAAATCAGCTATGACACACGTTGTTAGAGATGTATTAGAGTAGGTACCCAGTTATCATTTACAAATTCTCGATTGTAATAACCAATGATATTATATAACCAAAAATATAATATAACTAAAAACGTGTAGATACGTTACCTACGTGATATTTTGACAAAACAAACCGCACGATAACGCACACATACGTAAAGTAATATTGTTACGCCACTCTGCGTTATATAAAATGTGGAAGTAAGATGGCATATTCTCAATATCGGTAGAGAAAAATAAATAGATAGGTGTTGCTTAGATACGGGCGGATTGACGGGGCAGCTGTCAAAAATAGGCTAGTTAGCCAAGTTTAACATATCTACAGTTTTTTTTAGTTATAATATCATTGCTAATAACGAGTCTGAAATATTTCAACTTTAAATATTTTTTTTCATATATTTATTTTAAAATGCTCTCAAGTACACCAAATCACCAGTATTGGTACAATATCTTTTGTGGTCCTTTGAATTGTATACGTTCATAACAATTGAATTAGTTTTAGCTTTAGATTAAATGAGTAATTATAAAAAACGTAGTTTGAGAAATTACTAATACTTTGCCACACAGTGACTCTGGGGCATTAATTTCTGGCTAAAGTATTCCTTCCCTCGATAAAAATCAGAAACTGTATATCCAACATTGTAGTATATCGACATAGCACTTACAACTCGCATAGTCTCGCCTCTCGATAATCACTGCGACGGTTCTTATTAATAACTTAACGCCGAATAGTGTGTTGTCATTTCTCCGACCAAATATAAAGTATACCTAATTAATGTATTAATATTTTATAGTATTGGCTTTGCACGAGACGATCTTGAAGTGCCCCACTCCGGGGTGCAACGGGCGAGGTCACGTCAGTTCGAACCGCAGCACGCACCGGTCGCTCTCCGGCTGCCCCACAGCTGCGGCGCGTAAGGCGGCCGCGAGGTCGCAACGTACTCGACCTTTAGGTTAATTTCAAAATATATTTACGTAAATATACTATTTAGCCAGCCATATCACTTTAGTCTAGTTCTGGAAAACGGCTACTGAGGGATAAATAAAGTAGTAATCAACTACTGTTCACTGTTAACCATAAATTTATTCAGATTTGATTACGTGTAACGAAAAACATACAAAAAACAAAATAGTTCATCTAGTTACTGATTTCATATCGATACAAATGAATAATAAAATCATGAATGGCGTTTTTGGCGGGATCTTTAGTCTGTCCTCTAGTGAGTTTTATATTTTATTCTTAATCTTGTGTTATTTGACTCTATATTTTGTGAAATTGGTGGCATTTTATGTAATATAGTTTGGTTATTGTGCATAGTTGAAGTAGGTGGAAAATAATACCAAGGAGCATGAATTCTGAGATGCCGCAAAATCTCCACAGAAAGTTCTAACAAGGGCGTTACCATTTTTTTAGAACATTGAAATTATCACATGACACCTGTAATACTATCCTACTCGACAATGGCATTTATAATCTGGAGGAATAGTTGCCAAAATAAAAATAAATAAAAAATAATTAGTTAATGAAAAACTGTGTAACCCTTCCTAACGTGGAAAAGAAACCTACATTGGGCTCGGGGGACTCTGAGCTATGTCGATCGCCCACTCCATAGTAGAACACAGTGGAGACCGTATATATTCGGCGACGTATATACCATTCGGCGACACCTACCGACCAAAAAAACTCCACTATGAACCGTGCGCCACACTATGGGAGTGTCACGGAGCAGCGTGAGCAAGCTCTTACGAGACACCCCCGATAGCAGACGTTCAGCCCACGCCACACCCGGTTACATAACCTAAAAATGCAAAATCATGTGAAGTTTCTTCACGACACAGTGCCACCGTCAACGACGATCACTGCGACGAGCGAGAGCGTGACGAGTGCGAGGAGCGTGTCACTGGAGCGTGAGCAAGCGGCCTCGCCGCGCACTCCCGCCGTGAAGCGAGAGGCTCCCGAGCTGCTCGTGCCAAAGAGAGAGGCCGCCGAGGCCGAGCGCGACTCCCCCGCCGGGATGGAGACGCGCCACGCCGGCTACGGCGCGCCGCCCGACCAGCGATCGCCTTACGAGCGACCCCCAGATGATCACGTGCGCTCATATAGGTATCCACCTTATTATAGAACTCTATACTATAGTACTATAGAACAACAGAAGCTCTTAAAAGAAAAAAAAGAAGATTTTGAATCATTCTTCATTGGTGATCCGCTCCTATTATTGGTCTTAGAGGTCTTAGATGATATGTGGCCAATAATAACCTTCCTCAATAGATGAGCTATCTAACACTGAAACAATATTTAAAATCGGTCCAGTCCCCAGGTCCACAGCTTTATAATATTAGTATTTACGCTATAGATATACGCCTGTGTCACATGAATATTTCAGCCACTATTTCATCTATGTTCTCGCCGTAGGACAGCTCTACAAAATTTACGAAAATATGTATTTTTAGACATTATTGGATTTTTAAGATCAATTAATTTCGATATTTTATACACGTTTGCTTTAATCACCGATTAATATTTAGACTTATTAGAGATGATCACTGCTCTAAGTCGCTTGGTTTAAACAGCCCTCTTCTCACGGAAAGTAGATGTTTTGTATCTTAAGTTTATAAAGCATTTGAGAATAGTATTTTAAGATTGCATATACTACATTGACGTAAATCCGCTACTGTTTATTAACAATTGGGCTTATTTCTCAAGCCTTGAAAAGTGTGATTATGTACTATTGTTAATAATCTCCGTTATTATAAATTATACGAAGTTGTCCGAACTAAATTTCCGCGTACCATTTAGTGTGGCCGATAAGCCCTTGTACAATGAGTGACATGTCAATATAGCGTGTAGTTGATTTACAATAAGTACATAATTCATGTTGACAGTTGAAAAAAAAAGTAAAATAATAAATTATAATTGAAAATCACTCTCTCCACTCCCATGCATATATATCATCTCACATGTATCTAAATCTCATACATGTAAATTTGAAATTTAATGAACTCAAAATGACTGATGACAAAATGACGAAAAAAACTTACACAATAACATGTACTTTTAAGTTGTTTTTTTACAAAATGAAACTATCGTTTTTCTCCAAACAAAGCAGTTATAGTTATTAAAATATCAAATACCCGGTTCCTATTGACAAATAAAGATAGCGAAATGCCAGAAACTATGTATAGAAAATACTGAACAGTATATTTTCTTCAGCCAAATGAATGAGGCTCGGTACGGTTACGAGTCTCGGTGCTACGAAGGCGCACCTGCCTTTGAGCGCTACGACCCCCAGTGCCCACAGCGGCCTTACACCTGGGACGAGGAGAGATACCATGACCCCCATTTACCAACGCCAATGAAAACCGACCAGTCCGAGCAAGAAACCACCGCGGGACCAATTTATCCTAGGTACATTATATTTTATAACAATCATTTAACTCGCCTAAATACTTATGTGGTAAACGTGACATCGCTCCCTAATGTTACCTCTAAAAATCGCTTTTACTTAGCCCATTTTTTATGTAATGTATATACAGGTTGAATTCAAATTTTATTTTGTCTATTACGTGTTTTCTATAATGAACCTTAGTATCTTAAAATTTTTGGTCAAATCGCGAAGACGTTCCGGCACCTATCTATCTATCCATTTAGTTGAAAAGATAAAAATTAGGTAAAATTACATGGTTAATTCCAATAATGTTATACTCATAAAATGTTTTAAAATTTTACAAATCTCTTTTGCAAACAAAATCTCTTATATAAATAGACATGGTCCTTTATATTATGTGGTCTGCAATGGATGACCCCTGTCTCTAGACCAATGTACCACTACGAAACCGGTAGCGGGGTGGGTGCTGTCACCGCGATGGGACCCGGCGTTCCGCCCGGCTTCTCCGCGATCAACTTATCCGTGAAGATCGCGGCGGCGCAGGCGCAACGACCCAGGAGCCCCACACCCCGGGATCCGAGAGATCCGCGTCCCGCCATAGATCTGTCCAGTTCCAGTGGTAGTCCACAGGTGAGAAATAAAAATATTACCACTGGACAACCGACGTTAAATTAATATGCTTAGCACCGGACCTATAAATTCAGTAGCCACATCGAAATAAAACTGATATTCGTTCTGAAAAAATGTACTCGTTTTTTTATTACTTCTTTATACAATATATAAAAATAATAATAGTTTATATTTCTTAGATATAACCTCCGGAATCGAATCCCAAAATTATGTCGCTAAAAGACTACTATGGCATTGGCAAGTGTCAAGTTTTAATCTTATTAACTATAATATCGTAACAAACTTTACACTCGCATTTAATTTTTACCGGCTATGACACCCACAAACGCGGGGCTCGTCTGGCCGGGCTATAGCTTAGTTTTCGCTTACCTTACTTTCTGACTCATAACTTGTATTTGCTCCGCTCCTAACGTCTATAGCGTATTCTTCCTCGATACATATAAAGTACACTAAATAAATTTTCAATCGCGACTGGTATTTATATATATTGGCGCTTTCAAACAAAGAGAAAAACATTTTCTTGAGCTTCTATAACCTTAGTTAAGATTATACTAAAACGTGGGCGATATACAATATAATTCGTTTTAAAAGAAAAAAAACTTTGTCCATTAAAGTAATTATCTCTTACCATTGAAAAAAATTAAATATATTTCTATATAACAGGGTCCATATGCATCGCCGGTGTACACGAGCGCCGGCGGTGGCGGCGGGGGCGGAGCCCGCGGCAGTCCTCAGCCGGGAGCTTCGCCCCAGCTGACAGCCAGCCCTCAAGTGCCAAGTCCACAGGGCCAAACTCTCGACCTTAGCGTGTCCCGTTTACCACATAGGTGAGGCAGTTACAGTAAATTTAGATTCATAGTTAATTAAATTTTGTTTTCTTTTTGTCTTTAACGTTTGCTTAACGTGTTTACAGTCGCGGGTTTCCCGGTGCCGTTTCATACAGTCGAGAATCTACACCCGACAGCGGTGGAAGCCATCCATACCTCGAAGCCTATCATAGAGACACTGCTGGTGAGAATCCTTTGCAAATACAAATATAGTCCTCGCCAAACTTTTCGACCGCTCTAAATAAAATTGCAGAGAACATAAATTTAGGTATAAATACGCATTATATCATATATACTTATACTAGATGACGCGGCCACATCAGTTATTACATTAAAATTAAAGTATAAACAAATTCAAAATAAAAACGTGTCGCCATCTATGAGATATCTATTACAGTTGGTCCTACAGTTTACTGTTAACAAACTAATTTAAAGCGCCATCTGTTCGAGACCGACGAAACTGTAAGTTAATAACAATAATCAATATTCATAATTATTTAATTTGTAATTAAAAAATATTGAGGACATTAATAGAAATATAAATTATCCTATCATTCAAGTTGGACCAAATTATAATATACAAAAATGCCAACTGTCATGTAGATCGGTTGAATAGTTTCGGAGTTTATCTTGGACAAACATCATGGATTTTTTTATATATTTAGATAACATCGAAATAACTTAAGGATAAACAAATGCGAATTTTAGATAACATTTTAACTTTTTGCTTTAAACTCTTGACTAAGTACATTACGCACAAGTCCAAACTTACGCTTATATTCAAAGCGGCCAAAAAGATTGACGAGGACGTTACATTTAAATGTGCTAGTCATCATCATCATCGTCCGATGATGTGCTAGTGTGTCATGTAATTGAAAGTGTCTCATATTTACCTACAGTACAGATGTTATGATGAAATTTTTTAAAAATTCTATAAGTAATCAGTATTTTACCATACCAATTCATATTCAATGAGAATTCAATTCAATTACATACTGTTATTATGAAATTGAACGTTATATAAATTACTGTTCTTTATTAAACTTGATCATAAGCGAAAATAATTAAATTACTCCTCGTAAGTAATTAAAACATACGAACAACTTTCTTTACTAATTCTCCTGGGAATTATAATTTGGAAGATGAGCCGTTTCGTACCCGTATTTTGTCTTCATGTAAAGGGGACTACGACTCGACACATATACGCTACGATCTCGTAAAATTCGTTGTACAAATTAAAACGTGGCCGCGATAATCACTCCCCGCTGAAACGCCCGTGCGATCTGTGTCGTGTCACAAGTCGCTGAAATTACCATAGAATAATGCGTCCAGATAACTCACAGTGAGTTCGAGCTTCAACAGGAAGCACATAAGAATCTCACTCGCGATGAATTACTAGCGATATAAGTTCAGTGTATCAGCTATTTATTTTGTCCAAAATATTACCAATGCATTACAAAAAATAAATTATTGTATGTATTAATTTATTTACATACAAAACTCACGAAACTGTATCAGATATAATATTATAACAATATTCCTAAGCCATTTACATATGTAATTTGTTATGGTACTTGTATCTCTACGTTCGAAAAAGTGCAAGACATTGAACTTATTACTGACTAGTTTTTGTTACTGTCCTTCTCGTTGATGTACATTTGATGTATCCCTGGCGAATAGTCCATTTTTTCTCTATTTAAAGTCCTGTCCTTTCGTTGTCCTGTCCTTATGTCCATATCTTTACTGCTGACAACGTGTATGTAAAATTTCGATACGATCGGTTGAATAACTAAGGCGTGAAAGAGTAACAAAAAAACTCACTTTCGCATATATTATATTAGTGAGGATAAACTTGAGATCAATTTAAACGAACACGATTAGCAATAAATTGACAGTTACAATAACCACTTTAAGAAATCGTACATTGCGATAGAGTGATTGTTTTCATGTAGTCGTATTAGATTACATTGAATTAGCACACGAGTACCTACATAAGTTTTGTAGAAGCATGTAGTGAGTGATCTGTAATCGTGTTTATGTTGTGGTACGACACCGCTAATCCCGACAAGCGAGAGTTCTTGCTACAGCAACAGTGGTTCCCAAATGTTGCGGTAACCACTCCAATATACGCGTCGGTTTTTGTGGATTAGTGTGTACCCGAGCTTTAATTAAAATGTATAAGCGTAAATTTTGCTATAACGTCTAACATTTTCGCACTAGGTATTATATCTCCTGGTTAATTCCCAAATACAGAACAACTGTTACATCAATTGAACTTGTTTAATAAATTCAATAGACTCATCTATTTGAATGATAAAAAATGGATTCCCATACTAATGTGTATAATAAAGACGCTTTTGCCTTTTTTGTGTTTAGATATGTGAATTCATTTCCGCAACGGCTTATCTAATTCTGAAAACACTTTCAGTAAAAGGGAAGCTAAATTATCGTTGAGTACTATTGTTATTACGCATTATATTGTAATGAACACGTACTTAGTGGTTGGCAATTATTAGTTGGTGATATATATTTGAAGTGAAAACTTCTTAATAGGCGCGTTGAAGAGTGAACGAAAGTGAGCTGTTACGCTCGGGTCGGCGGTCCACTGAATTGTGTATACTCGAGTCTAGTTGTGATCAACCACGATTAGTGTCTCACAAGGAGCGCATTGTTCCCATAACTAAGTTTTTAAATGGTATTATGTTTTTATAAGTTTTCACTCCTATCGTGTGGTCACAAGCACACGCCCTTTTTTTGTGTGCATGTATAAGGCAATCTTTTGTATCTAATCAGGTTACGGTGGTGTCAGTCCCCACCCGGTCGCTGGTTATGGACTGGGTCAACCGGATTACGCAGCGGCTGCTGCGGCTGCCGGCTACGGAGGCTACCAGTACCAGTGCGGCGCGTACCCACCGCCGCCGGCCTACCCGCCTCACGCACCTCCCTACTCACCGCCCTGCTATATGCCACCGCCGCACGCACCGCACGACAAACCTAAAGATAGCAGGTGAATATACTAACAATATTTCATTCAATACTCAGGAACGATCCTAAGACAGTGCGAGAGAACGTCACGCCGAGCGTCAAAAATTTAGCCATTAAGAAGATATGCTGCCTGAGATTCACCTATCTCCATTATTCTATTGCGGATGCTAGAGGTAGCATAAAAAAAGAGTTTATATGCAAAGAAACGATCGCAAATTTTCGATATCACAATGAGATCTCGTACCTAGCTTGTTTAATATCATAAGGACGGTATTTAATAAACATTGCCCAAGAAAAGTCGTTAATGTAAAAAATAAAAATAATTTTATTTACATAGCTTAATGTCATAGCATTTTGTTGTTGGGGCCGCGGCTGAGGTATACACCATATTCGTACTACAAAAGCGGGCAGTTCGAGCAATCTATGATTTGGGACCTCGTGAATCATTAAAGACTTAGTTTCAGGAATTCGGAATTTTAACTCTGCCCTCTCAATATATTCTTGAGAATTTGATGTACGTCCGGAAAAACTTAGATAATCTGGATTTAGTAAAAGACCGACATAATGTAAATACCCGAAACCATAACAAACTGGTCACTCCATATTTCAGGCTTACTAAGACCAGTAACAGTTGTTTAGGTAATACTGTTAGATTTTATAATAAAGTCCCAAAACACATTACCGATTTACCGGATAGTAGATTCAAGTGTTATGTCAAGAGGGTCTTGATACATAAAGGTTATTACAGGGTGGATCAATATGTGAACAATAGCGACGTCTGGAGGTGACGCCTCTCTCTGTGCAACCACTAAAAACGAATGTAGCTTTATGTGTCTATTAATATATAATATATATATATAATAATCAAAAAATGTGTTAGTTATTATGAAAAGATAAACAAGATCGAGTTTCTTGCCGGTTCTTCTCGATGGCTGGGTTGTTTTCCGAACCGGTGGTAGTTTTGACGTTCATAAGTGCCTTCTCAGGGCCTAAATTTAATAAAGAGTATTTTGATTTTAATTACCAACTGAAAAACTTTCTTGGGTCACCTCTGTCAATATTGTATTATTGTAACTAGCGTTCTCCAAGTTATAATACGTCAATTTACATACGTTCTAAGTTAAAAAGTCTGCTAATCTATTCATTCGGTATTGCCTGGCAATACGTACATAATTTGTTTTATTATGTGTATACGATAATTTTAATTATTAAGAATTGATATACGTTCACAATGTTTACTACGCGATTTCGGTGCATGCTGTTTTTGTCTAAATCTTAGTCTGCCATAAAATGTTTTTTTTTAATCCATAAACTTAAATTCTCTGACCTAATATTATGTCATACACGTGTTATTTTACATAACATGATATAATTTAGTTATTGCGAACAAGTGAGTGAAATGGATTAGAAATAACAACACGGAACATGAATTCTGAGATATCACAAAAGCTGTCTGGAACATTCTAGCAATGGCCTCATCGTTTTATTCAGTTGATAACGGAATTAATAATCTTTAATACAGATTATTATTTACTAATATGAATGAAAATAAGAATGCTCATAATTTAAAACATACGATTAACATTTTGCCATTCAACGGTATCACTTGTATACGATTAAGAATCTATTGTGTTATTAAAGGATTGTTATTAAGAAAGTGTGATTTTGATAATAACAAACCAGGTATTTGGAGTTTTTGACGGGATCTTATTCTCTCTATAGTGGATCTTATATATCATTCATAATCTTGTGTTATTTAACTGTAGATATATTTTGTAAAATTGGTGGCGTCTTACGTAATATACTTTGGTTCTTGTACACAACTGAAGTGGACGGGAAATGGTATTAACCATGGTGTACTAATTCTTTGATGCCACAAAAACTCCGTGGAATGTTTTAAAAAGGGAGCCACCGTCTTGTTCAAACATTGAAATCATCACAACTGGTAACATTATTACCTACTCGAAAATAGCAGTAATAATCTAGGAGATTGGTTGCCAAAACATAAAACTAAAAAATGTGTGATTTGAATCGCCAAAATTATTAAGTTTACAAAACTGAGTAGCGCCTAACATTTCCCAATAGTTTCGTTAATATATCCTCCATAATTAACTTATTGCTATTTATTTACTCTCGTATCATCATCATCATGGACAGCTCTTCTCGACCCACTGCAGGGCATAAGCCTTCTCCTTTTTACGCCATTCCTCTCTATTCTGTGCCAGTCTTGAACAGGTTTTCCCCTTAAGATGTATGATGTCGTCCACCCATCTTGCCATTGGTCTTCCCACACTTCGCTTGCCCTCTCTCGGCCACCAATCGGTCAAGAAACTACTCCACCGGCCAAGATGTGCCGTATTTAGTTACGAAACCATCTATCTATCTAGTTACTTAATCCGTGTCTATGTATTATGTAATGTTTATATATGATATCTGTATTATAATTTAACAGGTATATGTGAATATAATTATGATATGAGAATTATAACTTTTAATGCCAATTATTAGGTTTTTTTTATGTGAAACGTTTTTTCTTGACCTCGTAAAACACGTACATGCTTTGCACGTAAATTTGTGTGTTTTAATGCACGTAAGAACGACAGTTTACTAATATTCTGAATAATTAATCCCTAAATTTATTTATTTCCTTCTGAACCATTGATTACTTTTTAATTAGAAATATGGTTTTTCCTTAAGGTAGTGTCATAAAATTATATGAATAAGTTCACTTAGCAATCGTAAGTAAACAGGATATTTAATATATAATGTATATAAATATTACAATCTATGATTAAAATCCAGCAACGGTAATCAAAAATTGTATTATAATAAAGTATAACTTAATAAAATGAATTATTATGATCGTGAAATATTAGTTTAGCTATACGCTATAATAGTAATAAGTTTAATGATTTTTTTTTTTTGCGAAAATTATAATCTATCTAAAAGATACAGTATTAATGATTTGGTTTTTTTTTGTAATTTTAAATACCAAATAGGTTTATTAAGAATTTATATAAATATGAAATAAATTTTAGGCTTTCGTTCATAATCTGAAAAGCAATTTATTCACTTCTTAAATTACCTAAATTAACTACGTAACTCGACTCAGTATGCACATAATGTAAAAAGTTTTCAGTAATATTTTACGTTGTTAACTATGAAATTTACATTTTAAGGCCATTGACCTTCCTTTATTATGTATTGTGACATTAATAAATTTTCTTTGGAATTTATATTATTGTATAAATTTATATAATTTTAGTTGTATGACTGTAGACCATTGTCCTTATTTCATCTTCTTCAACATCTGAAAACCTATTGAATGTCAAAGTTATATAAAGTTATTTGACAACTATATTTTAATTTTAGCTTGAAAACATATATTTAAGAGTGCAAAATAATAGAAAGTGTATATTTTTACTCAATCAACACATAACAATAACATTGATATCCGATTAAAAGCAAAATAATTTTACTAATTATATAACAGAAGCCGCAGAACAATGTGTTATTTAAAATTTAAACTTTACGAACTACGTTTTCGAGTATAGCACGTGGTTATTTTTTACAATGGACATGGAAGCGCGCGCGCAGATCTATTTTAGGTTAGAAGTAGTTTACTCGGAGTTTTCGAACGTAACACAAGTCTGTAGTCGCACTCGGTGGATCAGTCTAAATATACCAGCGCTCGCGCAGCCGCGCACCGTGCCGTGCAGCGCACAATCATGTCAGATAAACACACGTAAACGATAAGATACACTTATTAAATTATTGTAGGTGATAAATTCGTGTGTTAAACATTCACAAGGACACAGATATGCGTCGTAACAGGTGAGAGAAAAAGTTTTACAATTGTTTTGAAAAGTTTTCAATCGTGCATTAATCATTGGAAACATAAACACACGATGAGTCGATATAATAATAGCAAAACTTTGTAAACATTATTAATAACTTCGCTTTACGTAGATAACGTTAAAACTAAGGTAGCGTTAATTTTAATTAACGCTATATAAATAGAAACATAGGTTAATGACATACATAATTAACTCAAATGTGAGTTTAGGATCACTATACTATCTTTTACTTTCATACTAATAATCTGTTTAAACAAACTTTTCTTTTTATATATATGTATTTGAGTTTTTTTTTTCTTTACTATTACGTCCTTTATATGTGTTTACGCTAGTTATCATCGTGACGACTTTTATGGCAAACTGAGTTACCGGATACGAGAATCGAGGGAACTTCTCCAGTGCCCGGTGGAGAGCTGCGACGGGACGGGACACGTTTCGGGCATCTTCGCTTCACACCGCAGGCAAGCGGGCTTCATTCGGGCACTGCGAACGTGCATAATATGCACAATAATTACGCGCGAAAACACGACTGTGCAATTTTAAAACGAAGTCGTCACATTTTTTTTATGATTTAATAAAATCTTGTATTAACAATGGTCTTATTACGCTTTTGTTTTCCATTTGTTCTGTGTATTTCGTAACCGGTTTCATTAACGTACCATAGATATAGTGATTAAATTAAATAATTCTTATCGTTGTATTCTCTTGTCGTCTGCGGTAAATTGTTAAAACGTTTTCATAACACCAAAAGTCATCACATATGGGTAATAAGAAAAATATATCTCAATACGTTTTAGATTTGCACAGCCGTTCAGCAGCGGTGACAGTTGCGCCCCTGAACGGTAATTTGCGCATTTCCGCGCCAATTGGCGGCGTCCCACGAGATTTTAATGCAAACTAACCGCATGCCTTTATGTCTCCGCTTTACCTCTCCATAATGCTTGCGCGATATCTTAACACCGTAACCTTTTTTCTTACGTCTCAACCTTGTATTTCTAATGTAACATACTTTTTACGCGTGGATACTACTTACTTGTTTGTGCTTTGATTATTACAATCGGAGTGTTTGTGTTTGGACAGTGATAATATATTAAAACATTACGACAAACCATACTCACATAACGATGTATTCATTAGGGAATAAGCGGAAATTAGTCTGAAAACTATTGAATTTGCTTTTTGTGTGAAGCGACCAATAATTTAACTATTGCGTGGTGTTATAAATATTAATAATAAGTGTATTAAATTATATTTACTTACTTTCCTACATACGATATTTTCCTTAGTCCGTGGCAAATATGAGATTGCTAAAAAAAATTAATATTATTCTGACCCTTGTCGCTTGAAAACAACTGAAAATTTACGAGAGTTATATCTATAAATAACTATTTATAAGGAAAATTACCGATATAGTTAATTAGCACGTCGTTTAATGAATTACTAGTGTCTTTTAAACTACACCTATAATTGAATTATTCCGTGCTTCGACGATATTATAGTCTTATTAATTATTAGAAAATTCTGTACGTTTGTTTTCTCGGAGCACCTAACCTAGTAACCAGTTATACCTATAAAAGAATTAATACTTATTTATATATTTTTATTCCTTTAAGAACCTTCGACTTTGCCAACCGAAATTCGCCTGTCGAATTCTTTCTCGAGGTAGCTTTTGTCTAGCTAAACTAAATTTACTATCCTCCAATATTAAGAAACTGGGTATAAACATAATAATACGAGGATATCCTGGGATAAATACAGGTCGCTGCATAAAGGCAAATGGGTAGCTGTTATTAATATGCAATGATAAATGAATCTATATGCATCTGAGTACTGGGCTACGAAAGAGACGGATGAGAGAAAATTACATGTGGTAGAGATGCGAATGTTAAGGTGGATGTGTGGTGTGACTAGAATGGATAAAATTAAGAATGTGTATATCAGTGGAAGTTTGAAAATAGCATCAGTGACAGATAAGTTGAGGAGTAATAGGTTAGCAGCATGGTATGGACATGTCATGAGGAGAGATGAAAACCATGTAACTAGAAAAGTGTTGAGTTTGTTTGTGCACGTTTAACAAACGAGTAGAGGAAGACCGAAAAAGGTATGGATGGACTGCATGAAAAATAATATGTGCGTAAAAGGTGTGAATACCGAAATGACATTTGACAGGAGAGAGTGGAAAAAGAAATCATGTTGTGCCGACCTTACTTAAGTGGGATAAGGGTAATGATAATGATGATGTAATTAAAGTCGCGTCATATATACAAGTGAAACGATATTTTGAAGGCAGTACGGACGCGTGAATTTTAAAACACAAAACCTTACTAAAGCTTTAATTAAAACTGTCCATCCAGCACATCCGAAAAAGCAAAAAAACAAGACGACTTAATCGATATAGACATTAGCCAATATAGAGACTTGTTGTACTATCTAGGGGCATACATTATACATAAGTTCCGAAACTATCTCACTTTGGTCGCATCCAAATTATTCCGATTTCAACCTTTACTGGGTCAGTGTTAAATTAGTTTAGTGTTTCTTTTTTTTTACCATTTTTTGGCGTAAAGATCTTTTTAAATCCTATTACATAATAGGTTTTCTATATTTAAAAAAAAACCGGATAGTATTTTGTAATGTGCTTAGGAATTCTTAAAATCTACGTATATATTATAAAATTTGTGTGTAGGTATATATACTATTAATGTACCCATTCCAAAAGTGTAAATGTCATCAAACCATATTGGTCAGATACCGGGCAGATGTTCTTGAAGCCGCAACAAAAGCTAAAAACTAGGCTATATAAGAGTTGTTGAGGTATGTATGTGCCTTAAACGCTCGCCTTAGTAGTCCGGTTAAGCTGTTAAGACCTCGCTAGGTCAATAGGGTAGTTCGAAGAAAAAACCCCGATAGTCAAGTATAAAATAGCCCTTCTCTAAAGTCCGATAACTCAGCGAGAAAGAGACGTGTTAAGGATTTATATAAAGTTAATTAAAGCTAATTGGACAAGTTATGTGGTCTATATGGTGAGTATATCGGGAAAAAATCCAAGTTCGTGGACTAGTAAACAAAACCGAAAAATTACGAAATTTTCTTTTTCACGGTATTCATTACAACTGAACGATACATGTTGCCTTAACATTTTTTTCGGTATTTCGAATTGAATGGTGGGTTTTGAAAATTTTAAATAAATTCTCTACAAAGATAAGCCATTCACTTACTTATATCTCTTATCTATATCCCAGTTTTTTTATAAACATGCGTCACACTTAAATAATATCTAGATAAATCTAACGACACTTCAAATATTAAAATGTTCATTAATCCATTTGGACTACAAAGTATGGTCATGGTAATAAGGTACATAGATATACTCGATAAACATTGTGTTGGGTAAAACTGTAAATGTGATAGGTAATCGGGGCTTGATGCTAGATAATAGAAATCCTTGAAAAAAGCATTTACCAAAACAATATATGGCTTTTAAACTCTCAATATTATTTTCACTTTTTACATTTGTACTTACTTTCTATATTAAATTAAGTTCAGTAATTAATTTATCTGAATTGAATGTATACAGTTCACCGACTCTAGAATTGCAGTGTAATACGTAGACGCTATAGCTACACGATAATTAATTCCAATGATTAAGTAATTTACATGGAATAAATATTCACCAGATTAATAAATAGATAATTAGATAGTCTACTAGCCGACCCGTGCCCACTTCGTTGGGCGGTAATAGGCATTATTAAGCTACACCATTTTCTAGAACTCTATCATATATCTCTCATCGTTAAGGTAGCGTTCGTAAGAAAAGTTTTCGTTCGACCATTTTTTCTCCGACTCCCCAGATATTACCTCCTACAACCTCACAAACTTTACCTCTTTCTGATATTAGTATAGATAATATAATTAGTTAATAGCTTCTGCCCGCGACTTCGTACGCGTGGAATGGTTATTTTGGGCTAAAACGCAGCGGAAGCTCTGAAAAGGAAAAAATACCCCGATTTTGCAACATTCTTCATTGGTGCTCCGCCTTTATGTGTATTAGCGTGATGATATATAACCTTCCCCGATAAATGAGCTATATAACACTGAAAGAATTTTCCAAATCGGTTCAGTAGTTCCTGAGATTACCACTTACAACGTCACAAACTCACAAACTTTACCTCTTTATAATATTAGTATAGATATACATTTACGATGAAAATATCCTTTCCTTTGGGGCCCAATCACGTCAAAACTATTACTTATCGACATAGGACTATGACCATTCGATACGAAATTTTTCGTAGATGGTTCTACGGCTACTTATTTTTTGGATTCGATTGACACTGCCGTTTTCTTCATGTCTGATTAAGAAGGCGGGAATCAGCTAGTACTTTACGTACCTTAGCGCTTGTTTGATAACTACTTAAGCGAAATACAAGCAATAATCGCCCCGCGGATAGAATGCACCTAGCAATACATTTTGGTTCTGCTCGCGAAACATTTTGAAATTGCGCGCGAAATAAATAAATACTCGAAGATTTTTTTTTTAAAGTTTCAATACTATTGCGGTTTTTTTTTAAAGAGAGTATAAATATTGTAGATTTAGTCAATATAAGGATCGGGAAGGGCAAAGAATAGAGGCCTGTAAATATGTCGGCTCGGGGATGGTATGAAAAAGAAAAAAACTGTTACAATGTTTTTATTAATGAGACTGTAACTCGTTAAAAGCTACTAAACAAAAGAAAAATATGTTTTTGGTATTTACATATGCAATGGACCACGTTTAAGTTACGTTATATTAGCAACTTGATAATTTTTAAGTTTAAGTCTCGGTTCGATTAGGGGTTAGGTTAGACTTGCGAAAAAGATAACGCGAGCGCGGTGCATTATATACGTAAGTACCATTTTCTTTTTTCAAAAGTTCTGTCGGTCTATTATTATATAGGCAACTTATCACGTTAAATATATTTTGTTTGTATTCAGGAATCTGATTTAAAATGGGGATGACACCACCATCGTCATAATATTTTGTACATGGAAAGCCTACATTGTTCTGCAATTGGCAGAGTACCTATTAGAATTTTAGAAATTGTGTCCAATTTTTTTTGTTCAAATATATCGGGTGAATTTTTTTACACGGAAAGTATACGCCATTTAAATTAAAAAACGATACGACAAGAACATTATCGATATTATAAGCGATTTTCCTTAAAATTTGTACACAGGTAATAAGTTATTGTCAAATTTATAGTCAATAACAATCACTATATTTTAATAACATATAATAAAATAACAATTGGTACATTATAACTTCTTTGAAAACAAGTGCAAAACTGCGATTAGACGGTAGTAATGTATATAGCGCAACTACCTGCAATGGCTAGTGTCATCGTTAATAACTGTTGCAAATTTTGTCTCCTGACACCTACGCACCTGGTGTAAGCCCTATCGAATATATACAGATTAGTACATAGTACTTGTATTCGTTGAATATATTATTCAGTAGCTCATATATACAATGCATTTATTAATTACACTTAATAGTAAAAATGTTAATATTCATATATCTATATACATACATATACAAAATAAAATTTTAAATAAACGTGACTCGAACAAAATAGTAACTGAATGGCAAAAATATGTTACAAACAAAAGTAAACTATTAGGAGATAAAAAGAAGTAATTTCTGTAATTGTGCATATATTTAATTGCAGCGTAATTTTACTTTGAACCTTCATATTTTATTTGATAAGCTGATATTGTATTTGATAGTATAAGTTAATAACTGCATATTACATAACTATACAAGTATGATCTCTACATTATATTATGTTTCTATGTATATATTTATAAAACTTGTTCTGCTAATTAACGTTGAACTCTTGATCTGTCGTTAAGAATTCCTTACTTACTAACCATGACAAACGTACCATAAATTATACTATATTTATTTCATAATACATATATACTATATACATGTTGATAAATGTAATTACCACAGCGATATTACTCAAACGTGATATGAAGATACCCATAAAAATTACGTAGCGTATGTAAATATGTCAAATAATTAATATTTAATCCATTGTAAGATTTTACAACGTAAGTAGGTACTTCACGTTATCGGGCACTTAAAGATAAGACTATAATAGTTGATACATCTTATCCCGGATCATACAGTTAATATATACGTAGATGCATGACAAGAGAATATATCTGCCCCGAGTTACAACTGGCAACCACGCCACGGCATTGTAAGCAGTCTGTATATGTGCAGCTTGTCCGGGTGCCCGCGCGCCGACCGCTCACAACTCCAGCCGCACTCGCAGGAGCTCAAGTGCCCCACACCTGGTTGTGACGGCTCCGGACACGTCACCGGCAATTACTCCTCACACCGGTCCCTATCCGGCTGCCCGAGGGCCAACAAGCCCAAGAGTAAGCCGCGAGACGGACAGGACTCCGAGCCATTGAGGTGAGGTGTTTATTTTTATCAAGCTATATAAATAACACTACAAAAGATCAATGCAGAAAAGAATTAATATATTTACATTAATTATTATCATCGTTAGCCTCTCAGAGACCCACTGCAGGTACACATAGGCGTCTTCCCCGAGGAAGGTATGAGTATAACCACCATGGCACGCTAGCCCACGATGTAGTGGTTATTTCAAACTCTCAGAAATGTACAATTCTGTTTTCCCACATACTGATATACTACAAGAACACTTCTCAGGTTCTGATTTCCTTGCAAGGTTCCAATGTCAATTTAGTAAATGTACGCGATTTCCGAAATAGTTGTTGGTACATGCCACATGTACAGGTTCGACCCTGCGGATATCAGATGGATATTCTACCGGTTAAACCACTCAATCACCATGATTTTCCATAACATTAATAGTCAAAGTACAATTTAATACTAATAACCACATTTAAAAATATATATAAAGGAAAAAAAAACATCACCTCGAAGTATTGTTAATTGTTCGATGTAATTTATATGCGACATTGAAATTCTAGAATTTTCACAATAGATACACGTCTCTTTACGTAACAGTCTACGTCCTCTATACGAAGTAAGCTTAGGAAAACATATTATTATGTATAGAATACGTGATCGCAGAACAGTTGTCCTATAAAACGTTTACAATGAGTTTCTTGATTTGCACGCCGCTTAGATGCCCAATACCGGGCTGTGACGGATCTGGACACGCTACAGGGAAATTCTTATCGCATCGAAGGTAAGAATCGCATCGATGTGCAAAGTAGATGTTTGTAAAGTAGATAGTTACAATGTTAAATATTAACAAACGCAGTAGTGAACGTAATTACGTTTTATCGCGTGGTTATTTACATAGAACGTTACGTTTAATAGTGCCTCCGGATGTCCAATCGCGAATAGAAACAAGATGCGAGTGCTGGAAAGCGGTGGGACCGTGGAGCAACACAAAGCGGCCGTCGCGGCCGCCGCGTCCGCTATCAAGTTTGATGGCGTCAACTGTCCCACGCCAGGATGTGACGGATCCGGTCATATAAACGGATCGTTTTTGACGCACCGTTCATTATCCGGGTGTCCCGTGGCCGGCGCCGGCACTCCTACGCCACAGCCGAAGAAACCGAAATACCCGGACGACATCACACCGTTATATCCGAAACCTTATTCAGGTGAGAGATTTTATATTAGTACTAGCTGACCCGATCAAGCGTTGCTGTGGCTCAGTTATTGAAAACAGAATTTCGAAATTAAAACGTGGCGCCATCTATGAGATATCTATAACAGTCGGTTCTAGAGTTGGCTATTAATAAACTAATTTAAAGCGCCATCTGTTCGAGACTGATGAAACTTACAATTAATAACAATAACCAACATTTACAATATTTAAATTTGTATTTAAAAAATATTTAGCCCATTAATAGAAATATAAATTATCCTATTTCCCAAGTTGGAACAAATCTATACATATAATAAGACTGTAGATTTACGTTTCTGTACTTCTTAGATTTACGTGAAAGAAAATGTTGCAGGTGTCTTGGATTAAGTAATAAAATACATTACAGCCATTTTTAGAAATATCTAGAAATCATAAAGCACATCCTCGAGTAACATTTAGTCTTTAGTTTCATCAAAATCGTTTCTCTATATAAAAGGTTATTGTAGTTTTAATGGCGACGCGACTTAAGTACGAGAGCAAAGTAGATAAGTAAATGGACTTAATAAATTCAAATGATTTTATTAGTCACTGTTTCTTTACATTAGGCTCCACGCGGACGGAGTCGCGGTCACATCTAGTTTAATACATAAATGCGAACTTTCATAAAGATCATCTGAGTAGTTTCGGAATTGTTCGTGGACAAACATCGTGACACTGGATTTTTACATACATAACTCATTAAAGATTCTTAAACACAAATACATTACGTCATCCAGAACGATATTATCATATCTGGACATCGTGTAAACATTATTTATAAACATGTATTATTTGTTTATTATTCAGGTATGGATATGAACATGCAGACGGGAAACGGAGAGGATCTGATGACACTAGAACAAGAGATAACAGAACTGCAGCGGGAGAACGCACGCGTCGAATCACAGATGATGAGACTAAAGTGTGATATCAACGCAATGGAGACCCAACTCACTCACGGGGAAAGGGTAAGTCGTATTCATATTTTGAACACTTTATATTCCCTTATATAAGAATTAAGAGTAGTCCTCTCGAGAATGAATATACGATTGTAATTTGATATTTTTGTCTGGTAACGTAGATGGTACTGTCATGGCTCCAAACATCCAACTTTGAGTGCCACTAAACCGTCGCACGTTTTGTGAGTACCTACTAAATAATGCATTATTTTCTACGTTACCACAACATACCTATAATCGTGTTGTTGTATTTTAAAATGGGCTAAATACAATTTTAATCTTCCATATAACATGTTTAATTTTATTTTTGGATACATATTTGGATATATATTACATAGGTTACGCTAACTGACCTGTGCTCACTTCGTTGGGCGGTAAACATTTTTTTTACTTGTGATGAAATTATGAGTGTGATGCGGTTAGTACTGAGTGCTATGTAATTTTATATGAATTTATAACTGTTGTTGATAATGTGACCAATAAACATCACCTAACGATTAACATTCTTTTTTTAATATAAAAAAACTACTTTTTGTGGCCCAAAAATAAACGTTAGACATATGCTGTCCGTGACTTTTTTGTAGGCATTATCAAGCTCTACAACGTTTCTCTAGAACTCAATCATATATATCTCACATCGTTGAGGCAGCGTTCGTAAGAAACGTTTTCGTTCGATCGTTCTTTCTCCGACTCACTTTGTAAATCCGACTACCACATAAAAGTCTTTTCATTTTTGCGAGTTAATATATAGCTTATGACGCTCACAATTAATGTGGCTTTCTATTGGTAAAAGAATTTTCAAAATTGGTTTAGTAGATCCAGCTATTACCCCCTACAACTTCTCAAACTCACAAACTTTACCTCTTTATAATATTAGTATAGATATATTAGTAAAGATTTACAAAATTTTGAGATCTTGAATAATAACGTAAAATATTAGGAACAGCTATGAAATTGGATTTAGCTGATTTTGAAATGTAACGACTCGATTCTAATATTTATTCATATAGAAATAAACGGATTTACTATGTTTTTAATATCGTTTATATTATTTCTTACAGGAGACCCAGTCGATATCGCACCGGAACAATAACCTGAACGAGTATTACGAGAGTCTACGTAATAATGTGATCACGTTGCTCGAGCACGTCAGGATTCCTGGCGGTGGAACGGCTCCCGTCACTCCGGCCGGTACACCGGGCGCACCGCCGGCCCCCGGACCCGGTGAGAAACCGGCTCACGATAACTTCGACTCGTATCTAACGAAGCTCCAGACCCTCTGCTCTCCCGACGGCTACTGTCCGGATGAGAACCGGCCGATCTATGAGACGGTGAAAAACGCGCTCCAGGACTTCACAGTGCTCCCGACTCCCATTTAAGGTTCACAGAGCGCCGCCGAATCGGAACGACAGTGAAGTGAATAAACAATTAAAAATAACACGAATCTCGACGATCGGCGGAGCTTAATTGTGTGTATAAAACTTTTACTCGACTTAGTGCAATATACCAGGTGAAAGGTTAGACACGCGCAGTATTCTAGGGTATGACACTTTATCAAAACCAATACTAATAGACAACAAAGAGAACCTTAGGTAAAGTTTGTTTTAAGAATTTCAGAAGTATGGGTAATAACTTAAATAAGCATAGGTTGAATGACCGGTGATAAAAACTGCGAGCAGCTACCCGGAGTTAATAACTTTCGACAATAAAACGAACAATAAATACTTTTGTTTGTTCAAACTTCGAAAAATTATCCTTTGTTAGTTGGTTGACTTCACTTTCACTTTACCCGACGGTCATCGACACCGTGCTTTAATTTTTGTACGTTTCTAGATAATAGGGTCAAATATTAAGCACCAATCTTTTTAATTGATTTAGAGCGAGAATCGAGTGCAGAGTGTCCTCCGTAAATATCGCTACTGTCTAAACATTCACCTGGTATACGTTGTTCCGACTAAATGTAATCCATACCAAAGATATTGATCTACAGTGTTCGGAGTGAATCGAAACAATCGCTGGAACTCGGTGTAACTACGTCACAGTTTCGTAAAGCAACTCTCGTCTCGTGTATCATACGGACGAGTCTTTTTGTGTTCTATTATTAGGTAACGATGCATGTTTTGTAAACTATTGTATACGACGAGTGACTTCTTTAAGGCATCAATGTTAACACTCAAAATATACATTACGTTCAACGTTTAATCAGTAAGCTGGACTCGTATTAAATAAATAAAAAATTAACACTGTTAATCGTATGCTTATAAATAAAGTAACTTATTGTTAGGAGGAAATTTATGTGTAAGCGATTTTAGCCACATGAATTTACGAGGTATCGATTTATGTATATATTGTAACTATAATTCTACTTAATTAACAGTTAAAATAATTAAATGAAATACGAACGTTCATGATATTATGAAAATAAATTAAATCTTTTTAAAATTCTGTTAGAAAAAAAAAACATAATTAACACTCACGCAATAATCACTAACAATCATTTACAGCCTAAAGTCAATTTAGATCAAAATCGCAGTCTTTCCAAGACTACAGTTGTTTATGAAACAGAAATCCGATTCAATATTTTGTAGTTTATTCATCACTTTATCTTATCGAGCTTCATGAGAAGATTAATTTGTCTATAGAACAAAAGAGAAATACATAATAGTTGGTAAGAAAAACTTAATGTCTTATAAATCATTATACTGGGATTGTGCCAAATGCTGATAAATCACAGCAGTTCCCGACCGCTGATGTATTAAGACTAAAATATTGAGATATAATTATATAAACAAGAAGGCGACTCCTTAGAGGACATTCTAGTCAGTTTTGTAAATAAAAAAAATAAAAAATGTGAATAATGTTAGTTGTCACGTCATAGCGACGTTTTTATTTGTATTAGAAAATACGGAGATCTCACTAGATCGTGTAAGTTAATAATTCAGTCATTAATTGATAATCGATTATAATAGGGGATAAAGGAGATAATTTCTTTGTTAGCCAATGTTCACTCGCTGTGATTATGTTACATGTTATAACTTATTTATTGTTAACTTAATGGATGTGATAGGTTAATTGATTCGTGTTGATGTTTATTTGCTGACTTTTCCATTGATACGCTTCATAAATATGTGCAATTTTTTTTACATTGATTCATAAAACAATTACACAATTTTTTTGTTATACGAATAATAACCTAATAAATAACATGTTTCACTTTTGTGAGATTGAATGGTATACAGGTATACATGTAGGTACTTATTCGCATTTAAATATTAAATCCTATTACTATGTTACTATTCTGATTCTCATATACGTTTCTGTAAAATATTGAGTATGTGTTGTTAAAGAGAATAAAAATAATAAAAAGCAATGATTATTTCAATAGTTTGTTTTCCTTTTTAAAACTTACTCGGAAATTGGGTACTTGTGTATTGAATGCACCGCTCTCGACGACCGCTGCCGCGGCCGGCTCGCGTTATGTTTTTCGTTTAACCTAACGTAACCAAACCAAAATAAAAGAGCTTGCTCGAGGAAAAAAAGGAAATTCTTAAACTCTATATCAACCCACTTTCCATTTAAACCTTATGGGACCTATTCATTCATTTTTACAAAATAAAATTTCTTCATAGTTTGCAAGTGACAGAAATGTTCAAAAATTTATATGGAAAAATTTAAAGTTCGTTGGAGGATCTCTTAAAATTTAAATTAAGAGCTGTCCTTTGGACATAATTTTTGTTTGGATATTTACTATGCCATTATGGGGTGAGAGCGATAAAAAAATATATCGACTTATTTTTTGGCACACCCTAATCTATACATATAACAAAATTACAAAAATGAAGTGTCTGTATGTAATATCAAAATAACAACTATTTACTGATTAGATATGAAAGTAAGCTACTGACAAAAAAAATTTTTTTTTTTTAAAGGTCGGTCTGTCTTTTTTTTCCGTATAATCTCCGAAACGGCTATACCGATTTTGACGGGAATTTCACTAGCAGATAAGGAAAGAAATATTTTATTCATAATGCATTGTTTAAAAATAAACAAGTGTGGCGGCTATACCGATTTTGACGGGAATTTCACTAGCAGATAAAGAAAGAAATATTTTATTCATAATGCATTGTTTACAAATACACAAGTGTGGATAAAAAAATGCATGTCGCAGTATTACGAAATGGAATCCAGCTCAGCATATGCTAAAGTGTTATGAGAAACACTTAGCGCTGATTTTCAGCTGGCAACCAATGCAAGTCACGGAGCGATATCAATTAAAATTATGAGATATACTATATATATGGAAAACAAGTACCTAACGTAAAAAATAATATTGTACATATTGTATACAGGGGAAATAAATAAAATTAGTAGGATACATAATACAACATATAAGAGAAGCAATTGCAGGCGTGATTCAAATATATATCCAACATAAATTAGATGCAAAACCTTTAATTTACAAACATTGTGATACTAATAAAAACTTTTTAAAATGAATTTTAAATGTATGTACCGCGTTGAGGTTGCGCATTGGAGGGGGCAGGTCGATCTAGCACCTAGTAGCAGCGAACCTAAAACTACCCCGAAATGAGGTGGTAGCATGCCGATGAGTACATAGCATATACTTCGAAGGTCTTGTTCTATAACTATTTTGATCTCTTACCCAAACTAGTTTTTCATAGAGATACTCAGGCTTCCCGATTTTTACTACACCAAATAATAGTGTGGCTAGGTACAGTTACCTCCTATACTCCATTTTTAGGAGTCGCCCATGATTTAAAAAGGCCGTGACGTGAGTTCGTGGTGGTATGTGAAAACAGAAACGTGCGCAGGCGTTCTGTACCCTCTGTATAAGCCTCTTTGTTTTATTGAGAATACAAGAATCATATACAATATCAGTATAGTTTAGTTTAGACAAAATGAGCGATTCACATAGCTTTATTATAATTTCTGTACTAATGTATGTGCGAATATTATATAGAAGCTTAAGTCTATACATACAATTGCGTGTAGCCTCTAGAACATGTTTTTCAAAACGCAGGGATGAATCCATAAGTAAACCAAGATTATGAGACTCTGATACGCACTCTATGGGTTTGTTGGATATCATGATCGAGGATGATCGATCGATCGATTGAGTGTAATATTTACAATTTGTTTTTTTTTTCATCCTAAAACCATAAACTTAGACTTGGTCGGATTTAAGACCAAACAGTTAGCATCTGCCCATTATTTTACACTGGCGAGGTCTTGATTTATCCTACATGCGGTATCGATGGTATCATGTGGGAGACACTGTAAGTATAATTGTAGATCGTCTACATATAAATAAAATTTACAATACTTAATACTATTAACGATATCAGAGCTATACAGAATGAACAACAAAGGTCCTAAAATTTAACCCTGTGGGACACCTCTCTCAACTGGCATAAGATTCGATTAAACTTTATCACCAATACCACTCCCTGTTTACACATATTGACATCTATTACTCAAAAAACTATGAAACCATTCAACAGTAGCAGAATCTAAACCATAATACGTTAATTTAGACAAAAGCAGGGTTACGTTATTGTGCTTCTATTTTTACGGAAACCTGACTGAAATTTAGAAAGAATATTACATTTTTCTATATAGGCGGTTAGTTGTAATGAAACAACTTTCTCTAATATTTTGAAAAGACACGAAAGTATACTCTTAGGTCTTAAATGCCAGTTAGAGTGGCTTTTTTTGGAATTGGCTTTAAAACCGCGATTTTCCAGAGATCAGGGACGGTTGAAGTTGTTATAGATGAGTTGACTAACATGGTAATAGCTTTTATTGAATACGGGAGGGTTGTTGTAATCATTTTTAAATCAATGCGGTCTGTGCCTGTTGCATTAGATTTTAATTTACGTATTATATGGGTAACCGTAGATTCACTTATGGGATGTAAAGAAAAAGTGTGACTACTATATTTATTATACTCAAAGAAATCACGATATGAAGGTACAAAATTAGTACCACCTGGTAAATCTAAGAAAAACTTATTAATGCTGTTTGGGTCACTGGAACAGTCCGAAATATCTGAGTTACTGGAATGCCATTGAATAACCACTTTTAGTTTTTTCCAAAAAAGTTTACGATCTTTACGACTTTTGTTAATATAGTCGGAACAACGAATTTCATATCCTTGTAAAAAAAATTATGTATTTCACTTTTACTTATTTTGTATCTGTTGTAACTATTATTACGTAATTTAATCATTAATTTAACGGTGTCTGTAAGTCAAGGATGGGAAGGGTCCCTAATGAGGACATTTCTCTCAGGAGCATACACATCAAATACTCCCAACACGCAGGAATTAAACGTGGTTATAGGACTATTGTCAAGTATGTGTGTAGGTTTCGTAATTAGTTGAGTCAGATCAGTATAATGTAAAAAATCTTTCAATAATTTTACTTTATAGTCTGCAAAATTCAAGAAATTTATATTAAAATCTCCTAAGATAGCTATAAAGTCATATTGAGAGAATGCTGAGATTGATTATGTCAGAACGTCCAAAAAAATGCCAACATTCATCCATGGTGGTCTATATACTGTGCCCACAATTAGTTTTTTAGAATTAATATTAACAGTTACCCACATTTGTTCGACTGACGTAGAGAGAGGATGTACACAGGTTTTAACAGTCAAACCACGCCTAATGTAAAAACCGACACCACCCCCGCGGCCGCTACACACAGTCATAGGGCGCGGAATATGTCTTAAACGATAACCTGGCACTACAGGGGCACGTCCGTCTTCACCTTCACGGAGCCACGTTTCATTAATTGCCATGATATCAACGGATATATCACTCATTGCCAAAATAAATTCATCATGCCGTGTACCTAGAGAGCCTGCATTAAAAAGACCAATTTTAATACATTTAGTAATCATTAGATTTTTCTGTTAACGATGTGATATTCCCCATGAAAAAGACTTCTTAATAAAATAAAAGATACCTAGATATACCGTCAATCATTAAACCACGTTCCACAGAGTTAGAGTAAGTACAGAGAAATACAAATTTGGATAAAAAATCATTAAGAATAGAAAGTTTACATAATGAGTCGAATAAAATATTAACATAATATAATATACATATAATAAAAGTAATATATAAAGAGGTACTTGTTAGACGATATATATATAATGAGTGTAAGATAAAATATTAACATAATATAATATACATATAATAAAAGTAATATATAAAGAGGTACTTGTTAGACGATATATATATAATGAGTGTAAGACACTTGCAGAAGTACATCGTAGCAAATACGCAAATACCAATAATTACAAAAGTGCACTGCAAAATAATCTACAATTTCAAACGGAGCAAGTGCCAAAAACCCGTGTCAGGTCCTCTTCACATCGAATAGTGTACGCCGTTTTGCCATCAGACTGCCGAGCAAAAATTTGTCCACGTTTAGTCCAGGAGAACCGCCACTGAAACCTACGG
>MU158744.1:1240828-1271452 GCA_015888305.1 Antheraea pernyi | reverse complement strand
ACAAAACTTTTACTTACTTTTTCATAGTGTCTTTTGCTTAGCGTAAAATATCCCTGCGTAGTTTTGCTTTGCATAGTAGTAATGTACGTTGGTGGAACGTGTTTGAACATGCTTGTATGTATGCGAACATGAATGTAGAGTATAAATGGAACCCTTCGTCCACCACAACCAATAGTGACATATTGAAGTGAATTTTATTCTGCGCATTTGTATTGGTTTTCCGCCGTGAACAAGCAGTTATTAGTAATACATTACAGACGATACTTAATCGTTTAAAACGTAGTGTTTAATTTGATCATGTTATATGTTTTGAATATATTATTATTGTTCATGATTCTATTTGGAAAAAATTACTTCATTGCGTGTAAGATTTATAAGTATGTATTTTTAAATATGTTTAAAAGACCTTTATATGCCTTATTAATATATGTGGCGGTTTTTATACTCCTCAAATAAATATTAAATGAATAAAGTTTATGTGTATTTGCAGATATACATTAATAGCATGTACGTGATAATTAAACGTACTTAAAATGATGATGATGTCACTGTACACATGGATAAGGTACGTTAATTTGTTGGAGACGTTTATGTTGTTGTAGCAATAGTATTCATGTAGGTTCAATTTATGTAACAATAAATTTTATATAAGCGGTACTTGAATTATCTTATGAAAATAATTGTACTATTTTCTTGTAAAATTACCTTATAATGTTGTTGATAAATAAATAGCACGTAATTAAATGTACTTAAAATAATTATGCAAACAAAACCAAAAATAAAGGCTATTTAAAATTTTTGATTTTTTATTATTAAAAATCATTGTTCTTTTGTTCTATTTTCTAACTATTTTCAAAAAGTTTAATTATTATAAATCTTCTTTTTATGGGTAGTACAACAGACTATTCATTTGCCACAAATTGGCCAAAGATGTTATGGGAAGCCTCTATTAATGAAAAAATGTCATATTTATCTCGATCTGTTTGTGTTGCAGTATCCTGAAGAATGGTTTAGCCATTGCCTTCTGAAAAATAGAATAATTGTATACTTTTAAAAATTTGCGTCTGAAGGAAAAAAAATCACGTTCCGTTACATGTAACTAACATTTTGTGAACTACAAATGCTCACGATTATAGGGATTGACCAACAGCATAGTCTGCAAATCACAATTTAAATTTAAATGGTGGTAGAGCCACGCCGAAACTATCACTGGTTTCAGCATGAATGGGTCGGCTTGCCCGGGGTAGTACCATCCTCTCATAGAAAATCGACGTGAAGTAACAGTGCTTGCTCCTCTCCCTCTCCTAACACTTCCCCCCAAAGGGTGGCAACGCACTTGCGACTCCTCTGGTGTTGTTAGTGTCCATGGACGGTGGTGATCACTTAACATCAGGTGACCCACCTGTTCGTTTGCACGTCGATTTTCTATGAGAGGATGGTACTACCCCGGGCAAGCCGACCCATTCATGCTGAAACCAGTGATAGTTTCGGCGTGGCTCTACCACCATTTAAATTTAAATTGTGATTTGCAGACTATGCTGTTGGTCAATCCCTATAATCGTGAGCATTTGTAGTTCACAAAATGTTAGTTACATGTAACGGAACGTGATTTTTTTTCCTTCAGACGCAAATTTTTAAAAGTATACAATTATTCTATTTTTCAGAAGGCAATGGCTAAACCATTCTTCAGGATACTGCAACACAAACAGATCGAGATAAATATGACATTTTTTCATTAATAGAGGCTTCCCATAACATCTTTGGCCAATTTGTGGCAAATGAATAGTCTGTTGTACTACCCATAAAAAGAAGATTTATAATAATTAAACTTTTTGAAAATAGTTAGAAAATAGAACAAAAGAACAATGATTTTTAATAATAAAAAATCAAAAATTTTAAATAGCCTTTATTTTTGGTTTTGTTTGCATAATTATTTTAAGTACATTTAATTACGTGCTATTTATTTATCAACAACATTATAAGGTAATTTTACAAGAAAATAGTACAATTATTTTCATAAGATAATTCAAGTACCGCTTATATAAAATTTATTGTTACATAAATTGAACCTACATGAATACTATTGCTACAACAAAATAAACGTCTCCAACAAATTAACGTACCTTATCCATGTGTACAATGACAGCATAATTATTTTAAGTACGTTTAATTATCACGTACATGCTATTAATGTATATCTGCAAATACACATAAACTTTATTCATTTAATATTTATTTGAGGAGTATAAAAACCGCCACATATATTAATAAGGCATATAAAGGTCTTTTAAACATATTAAAACATTTCAAATACATACTTATAAATCTTAGACGCACTAAAGTGATTTTTTTTTCAAATTCTATTTGAATAATAATAATATATTCAAAACATATAACATGATCAAATTAAACACTACGTTTTAAACTATTAAGTATCGTCTGTAATGTAATCTAATAACTGCTTGTTCACGGCGGAAAAGCAATACAAATGCGCAGAATAAAATTCACTTCAATATGTCACTTCTGGATGTGGTGGACGAAGGGTTCCATTTATACTCTACATTCATGTTCGCATACACACAAGCATGTTCAAACACGTTCCACCAACGTACACTACTACTACGCAAAGCAAAACTACGCAGGGATATTTTACGCTAAGCAAAAGACACTATGAAAAAGTAAGTAAAAGTTTTGTATGACTCATCGAAAGAAAATTAGTTCAGTAGTAGGTAATTATTTTCTGATGCATTCAATCTGCCTACCATACCCTATCGTGATAGTTTTTAAAGCACTCTCCCAAACAAAGAGGCACTTCGCAACGATCACACATACAAATAGATTTTTTGTATCATCCCCATCGCTCCGGACACCATTGACATTCTTCAAAGGACGACTGCTTCCTGCCGTTTCACCGGATTTAGGAAGACGCATACTAAAATGCGTATTCGAGAACCGATGGTCCGGAGGCAAAGAAGCATTTATGTTAGAGATCTGCCGTGGTACCGGCACGTCCGCTTTATTCCTCTTTACAATTTTATCAATTAGTTCTAAACGGAAAGCTAACTGTTGTGGTTGGCTGTCTGCAGATTTTCCAACTATAATACGGCTATTCAGTATAGAGGCATTTAGTAATCTCTTGAACATTTGTTTGTTTGTTTTTTACATCTTTTTCTTTCAACTAAATATGGCTTTGCATTTGGTCCGTTCTATCCACCCCACCCATATACTTGTTATAGTCATCTATAACGACTGGTTTGTACTGTGCTAGCCTTCCTGGTCTACCCTGGACCTTGCTATCTTCCGTACCATGGTGGGTTGAAATGGAGTAAACAGTTTTTTTGTGGAATGCCATTACGGCTGCGTCACCACAATGGCGAGCAACGCATTGGCCGGGTTGTAATTTTTGTAATTTAACAATGGGTGGTACGTGTTGTCTATTAGCCTGTAAGATACCCTACAATCTCTGTGATTCCTTTTTAAAAATCGAGTTAATAGGGGTGAAATGAACCAGTTGTCCATAAACACTATAACCTTGGTTAAGCAGGGTTCTGATGAGTCCTACAACAACTTCAGTGGTTTTAGGCACTATACTTGACAAAACCCGCGGGGAATCTTTACCTAAGTATGGTACGAACGCCCACAGGTAACCTGATGACGCTTCGCACAATTCGAAGGTTAATTCCAAAACGCGCGGACTTTGTTCTTATATATTGCTTGAAAAACAAGTTACCCCTCCATAGTGTCACGTCTCGGTTTAGAGTGTAACACTTTGAAAATTTACAGTTTAAATGATCTAGGACGGAGAGGAAACAATTTAGAGGAGTTCTGATTACCTTATTACGCGTAGCATTATTAACAAAATGAAGGGCGCCATTCAAGAGCAAGTAAGGATGTTTTGTAAAAAGCGTCCCTGAAAAAATCCCTTTCATCAAATAATTATTGGAAAAGCAAGAATTGATTGTTGGCATTTGAATGATTCCGAGCATCATCCAAAATGCGAAGAGCGTAAGAACTTCGTGTACGTTGGTGCCGTACCATTCGTTCGTATATCTGGTAGATGTCGAATTTAATTCACAAGCATATCGATTTGTTTCCGAAACTGCCTGAAGGCATCATAAGCAGATGCAGTAGGTTGTCGGAGACCAGGAGCGGTTGCCGGCTGAAAGGTCTCTTGTTTGTGAGGAAAAGATTGCATCGGCGACCACTCGAACACTAAAACAGAGTTATCACCGCCAAACAACTCATCTGCTAACGAGCTTTCGTCTGCAACAGATTCATTCTCATTCACATTCTCTCTCACTCTGACGTCACGCCTGTCCTTCGTCTGTTGGGCACGCCTTTCGTGAGCATTTGTAGTTCACAAAATGTTAGTTACATGTAACGGAACGTGATTTTTTCCTTCAGACGCAAATTTTTAAAAGTATACAATTATTCTATTTTTCAGAAGGCAATGGCTAAGCCATTCTTCAGGATACTCGAACTGAACTCGACTTTTGAAAGATGGCCGAGTTGACAGCTGTGTGTAAAACAAATGACGGAATACGTTTACGTTCGAAAATCAAAACGAATGAACTATAATCGATTCTGTGAGGACTAGTTGAAAGAAAAACATGGTTGATTTATTTTTATTTGTTTTATTGTACAAACGTATCGTTATTTTGTGTTGTAAAGTGCATTGAAGTAACAAAGACAAAAATTAATTGAAATACATCATTTTTAGACATGACATCTTACTATAAACATACATAACACATATAATACCTGAATGAGCACAGTCAGGTGTATTCATGTCCGATATTATTCATTCTTTCTCTTACTCGATAAGTGAACAATAAGCCAATGCAGTTTGTGCTAAGTACCTATGAGCGAAGCTTAAAAATGACGCGCATTACGTTGCTCACTCGGCATATTTTCATTTTGTTGTTATTTCGCCATGGCGCAATTTTGAATTAGCGCAATGAGCCGGCGCAGTTAACTGCGCCTGAGTTAGCGTAAGGATTTTTACTGAGTTATCATCTCTACTATAAATAAATAAACAATGTAGATTTTTTTGACAACACTGACATTGGTGTGTCTATAAACCCCTCTCTCTAACTATCACCTATTTCTTCGTCCCTATTTACCCCTTAGGCATATTTTAATCTATTCTTCTGTGTCTTTTAATATTGGATTTAGGAAAAAGTACCAGTGAATTTGAATATTGATTAAAAAAAGACAAATTTATTGAAAATTGTACTCAAATCTTTATCACTATTATGTGAAAAAAATGAGTTCTTAAACAACTTAATTTAACTTAACTAGGCACGCTTAGTTTTCGCTCTCACTATGATGCCATTATAAAAAGGGGCTCAAAAATATCTGGATTCATTGCAAGACAGACAAAGATATTTATGCCCGGTTCCTATATTCACAAAACGATTCGTTTTGCTTACTACCGGTAGTAATTTGGACGAGGCGTAATCCAAAAGTATTTCTATAAAAAACGTCTCGTACTATAAGTTACGTATTGTTTGCTACGTACGGATGGGAGGGATACGAACAACGGAGAGTAGGGTAATGTATGGGGCTGAGGGTTTGTAGTGTTTCAATAAATATTTTTAGACAGTTATGAGCTATCAAAGTTACTAGACGTTTGTGATTTGTTTACCGCCCGAAATCTGTCGGTTGAGTACATACTTTCGTTGTATATTTTGTTTTTGCTGTTTGTTTTCGTTGATTAGGAACAAAGTGTATTAAAATGGATATTGTACTGGTATGTATATAATTTTCTATATAATTTGAAGTGACATAAAATTCATAATCCTATAATATGATATTTATTGTATAGTATTATGTTTTAGAAAAAAAAATGTATGAACAGAGACGAGGTTGCTTTACTTGTGGATCTTATACAAAGCAATCCAATTATAATTAGCAAGGAGACGAACGCAGCAACAAATAAAATTAAAGATGAAACTTGGAATTCATTAACCAGTACGTATAATGCTAAGAGTGGGTCTGTTCCTCGAACACGGGAACAGTTAAAATTAAAATGGGACAATTTAAAAAAGGCTGCCCGAAAAAGAGCGCAACAAATAAGGATGAATATTCTAAAGGTAATTCATATTTTATACATATTACTATTTATTAATATATGTGCAAATATAAATATAATGAGCTATGTAATCTGTTTTAGACTGGTGGTGGTAAGCCAGATTTCATTCCGCCAGATGAAATACTAGAAAAGGTGTCCGAGATCCTTGGACCAACCTGCACTGGTTTCACAGTGCCTTTCGGTGATGATGGTGTTGGAGTTAGTGAAATTCAGGAATATTTAGATACTGCCAGCGATAACATCGAAGGAATCCCTGTTGATATAGAAATACTTAATACATCTACGAAAGGTATTATATATTTTTAAATCTATGTTTTCCTTGTGTATTAATTGATAATTGTAATTTTATAAATATTTTCTTATCCTCTAGACAAAGAAGTTGAAGTGTGTAAAGAATCTCATAGTGCGGCGACAACAAAAAGTTTCTTTGGGTGTACAAGGTCAAAACAAGTATTAAAAAGAGGTATAAAAAATCATAGTTACTTAAACTTTCTCACATTTCAAATTCCAAGCACTGTTTATTATTTAACAATCTAACACATGTTGGAGGAACTATACTTATATTTTTATGTTGGTTTACAACTAAACAATAAAACTAATACCCTTGCTGAACATCTAATAGAGAATTGTTTATAAGAAATAAATGGTTATTGTATTGTTTTTCAGGTAAAAGGAATGCAGATGTTGAATCACGGGTAGCCCGTAATTATGCGATAGCCCGTTATTATGAGGCAAAAAAGGATAAAATAGATTTAGAAATTACGTTTCTTAAATTAAAGTTAGAAAAAGTATGTGATGAATAAGTAACTATCAATGTTGTGAAGATCAGAAGTATGTTGAAATGTACCAAATGTAGTGTGTAGTATGTATATTGTTAGTGTATAACAACTCTTATTAATAAACATATTAAGAAAGTTATCTGTAGTAATTTAATAACCTTTACGTTAATCAGTATGTAACCTTTATATTGGGAAGTTTGAAGTATGATAAATATGTAATATATTGTAATAATTGTAATGTAATATAATTAATAAAACACAACATTTTTTATAATTTTATAGAATGTATTTAAATAAAGTGTAATACAGGACTTTCAATTGGCATACACAGATCATATATCACTTAAGTACTAAAAATATTTGAGATTAGCACTGCTCTCTCTGTATAATTTGCTTCATCAGCATTAGTTGATACAGGCACTTCTACTTCATTGGGAATTTCCATCTCTGGTGGTATATCTACAAGATTATTTAGCCTACAGATATTATGCAATACAGCTGTAGCTACAATTACTGCATTGACTCGCACAAGGCTCAAACGCAAAGTCAACGATACTATGGGAAATCTCCTTTTCCACACACCAAAGCATCTAAAACAAAGGAAATTAATTGAAGATTAATTTATACATTATACATAGTAATATATCTCATATAAAATTATTGAAAGGCTAGGTTAAAAATAACAAAAGTTACCTTTCAATACAATTTCTTGTTTGAATGTGAGCTTCATTATATTGCTGCTCACCTCTAGTTCGAGGGTTTAATACCGGAGTCAGGAGATATGGTTTTAATGGATATGCACTGTCCCCAAGAAGCCATCTATTGCCATATAACCCACTTTCACATTGAGCTGAAAAAAATGTAGTAATTATATAGTTGTTTAGTTCCAACACTTATGAAAATATTTATCTACAATCCTTGTAAGATATAACATTACCTCTTAACACTGAGTTATTAAATACAGTAGCATCATGAGCAGAACCAGGCCAACGGGCTACTATATTCATAAAAAGTAGCTGTGCATTACATAATGCTTGGACATTTAAGGAAAAATATCCTTTACGATTTCTAAATTCCTCTCCAGTTTGTGAACCTTTGAAGAATGAAAAAATAATATATATTAACGGATCTGTTATAAAAGTAAGATATAACTATCAAAAGAGATGTTATGATAATATGAACTTACATGGTGATTGAATTCTGATGTGTGTACCATCAATCGCACCAAGAACTCTGGGAAATCCAGCTATTGCATAGAAATCTTGTTCTGTATGGCTATGTATATAAATATATTTTTTGTGCAGTTGTGCTATAGCACAACTAACATCTCGTACTATGCGACAAGCAGATGACTTTGAAACTCCAACAAAGTCAGCCACTGATAACAGCATTGTGCCTAATGCATAAAACCTCAGTGTCAAAAGTAGTTGATGCAGAGGTTGTATAGCGTGATTCCTGAAAGAAATAGAAATTTATTTATTTTGGATATTAACTATTATAATTATTGAAATATGTTATTAAGTTTTGTTAATTAAATATTATATTATTTGAAAATAAATATTTAGACAATAGAAAAAAACCTACAAACCTGGTTCCTTTCACTTTTAAATATGGATATATTTCTTTCAGTAAAAGTTGTACAGACGGTTTATCCAGACGGAATCTCACTTGGAACTCGTAGTAATTTAAAGTATTGAAATGATCAATCCTTGTTTTATAATTTCGTTGCATTTCATCACAACTTGAGTCACTCCAATCCGATAACATTTCTATTTCACTCAACTCACTATCTGAACTAGACATTTCTGAATATCAAATGTAAGTTTACAAGATATATTTTTATGATCAACTGTCGAACACAACTGAACACAACTATCAAAGTTTGGGCTGCGTTTGTTTCTGTTGCGTTTTGTGCACTATAGCACGTCAAAAACAAAAAAAATGGTTTTAAATAAAAACATATTGTCAGCAATAAAAAAGTAATAACTCATTACGAAATGAATATATCACATAAAGTTATCTATTTTTCATTTAATATACAAATTTATTCTTGTTTATATTTCAATTCAAAAATAAAATTGTGTGTAAAAACAAAACGTATCTAACGTGAAGGAGGGCGAATAACCGATAACCGTTCGTCGCACGTAGTAGGCTTCAAAAGTTATAGGAACGCCTTTAACGACTCGTAACGATAATTGAGAAAACGAATAGTTACTGATGTCTATTAACGACTAGTTGAATATAGGAACCGGGCATTAGAGAACCCAAGTTATCCTTGTTAATATATAATACTCTGGTAAGAGGTATCTTGGAATATTGTAGTCTTGTCTGGAATCCAACCTACAAGGTGCACTCAAACAGAATGAAACAAGTACAAAAACGTTTCTTATACCATCTCACGTTCATTAGTAATAAATGCAACTCTTTACAGTCATATCAATCACGTTTAGCTCATTATAATTTATAAACATTGCAATCCCGTAGAACCATATTGGATTTGTCTTTCCTATTTAAGATTCTGAATAGCCATGTTGACAGTTCATTTTTATTAGGACAAATATGTATCTCAGTAACAGTCGTTTAGTAAATCGCAAAACATTCTTCCTACCCAAGTACTCGACAAACATTGGACAACACTCGCCCCCCTACCGAATGTGCCACAAATACAACAATATACAAGCTAAATTTGATATTCTTCATTATTCTTTAGCCTCAATAAAATCTCAATAGGAAAAGAATTGTATTTATTGTATTTAGATTTTTAACATATTTTTTACATATTTTGTCTGAATATTTAATTTCTACATAAATTTCTAGCTCTCATATATTGTGCATGTTAGTTTCACATCCAGTAGGTTACATTAGTAACAGCATCACTGCATCGACTTCAACAGAAATTATCATCTATTGTAACCAGTTCTATGAAAAAAAAAAATACGGTTCAAAAATAGGAAAAGAAGCCGTTCGTTATATTTTGATAAATTAAGTAATGTGGCAAAATGTGAGAGTCCAATAAAATTATCTGAATTTGAGTAAAAATGGAGAACACAAGAATGCAGCTGGAAAAATGGAAACAAGAGGAAAAAAGAAGGAAAATGGATAAAAAAAACCATAAACAAAGTGTAAATTCAAGAGATATAAGTAGAAAATATTATTTCATAAAGAATGAATATGAACAAGGGATTATAGCACCAATATTCGTTTACTCAAATGATCAAGAAGTTGATATACTGACTAAATACATAACAGCAGAAAATTTTAAATGGAACAGTGGAAAATTTAAAATGAAACGTCTTATTTAAGTAACAGAGTTTGAAAACGTTTCTAATAACATTGAGGTCCCGAAGGAATTACAATTGCTTTTATCAAATCCATTAGTTTATAAACCTATATATAATTTTATTATAAATACTGTTATATTACTGTAATCGTTAACACATTTATAATGTATGTTAAAGATGTAACTTTTGATATAGTATATTTTATTTAATATATTTTATAATACTAAGTTAGGCTTAAACGACTTGTATCGAGGGGCCTTAATAAATTTAAAAAAACTTGAGTTTGACGTTAGAAAAATATAAACAGAAACACGTTGTTGGCTAACCGTATTTATAATATCGATCACAATTGCATTATTGAACTATTAAATATCCCACTTCGTTCCTACGTTATAACTAATAATGAAAAATAAAGAACAGGTATGTTGAGTATGCATTTATCACAAAGTATATTATATATACTATGTACATTTATCCTGAAAAAAGTCATTTTTATTTTTTTATAATTACAGAGAATGAAAAATAGTAATTTTAATAGCAATAACGAAAGTCCTACACAGTTATCACAAAAAGCAAAAAAGGTGAGTTAATAACAAGAAGATCTTGCATTTTCTTTAGCAAACCATGGTAATATAAACATGCTATCTTACAGAAAGTTGCTAAACGTTACTTTGATACCACTGAGGAAAGTAATACACTAAAATCTGAAGAGAAAAATGATGAAGTTCAAGTATTTAATGTTAAAATTACTCCAAAGCTGCTTAAAAAGCAAAAATTTAAGGTATGTACATTATTTACTATATATATTTTTTTATTTTTGAACACTCACATATAATGATATATGGTAATAAAAGGAATGAATAATTAATCTACAGATTATACAGGGGTCACTAATCTCATTTTCAGTTATAGTCACTATTCATATTATGCTTATGTATGCTTTTGGCAAGCAATAATGTCCAGAAATAAGGCCCATTACATAAATAAAAATAATGAACATGTAACTTATTATTGGTATTCAATGCTCTATTTTTTTTTTTTAATATATCATTGGCGGCAAATGAACATGTGAGTCACCTGATGTTATGTGATTGCCACTGTCCATTGTTACACTAATCACGTATAGGGTCGATGTAGTCAGGATTGGCAATAATCACATCGTAGATACTGTCACTATTTATTTGGCCAGAGCTTCGCCTTACAATAACTTCCACATAGGAGTGCGTCCAGATCAGCGACATCTTGCCCTTTATATATCACCAATGTAGTCTCACACCGGAATGAATAATGAACAGCCGATAACTTCCACCAATAGCGTTCGAGGTCAGTAGTAACACCCCGATAGAGTCAATAGCGCGGTATCGCAGGTCAATAGTGGTTCCCCGGGTGGCGTTGTAGTCTCGCCTCTCGGGTGTGTCACGGTACCGGACGTAGACGTTAACACCATAGATACTAGCAACACCAGGGGAGTCGCAAGTGCAATGACAGCCTGTGTTTGGTGGGAAGGGGAGGAGGGGAGAGTTGGGCTCCAACACTCTCACTGATCAAATGAAACGCTACAATGCTAGCACTGTTATTTCACGTCGGTTTTCTGTAAGACGGTGGTACTACCCCGAGTGAGCTGACCCAGTCATGCTGAAACCAGTAATAGCTTCAGTGTGGCTCTACCACCTACAATTTTTATTATTTTATATACAGTATTATAATGCATACCAATTTTCATGTTAAAAATAAAATACTGACATTAAATTAATTATTATTTCTAGGATCGAAGCCGCAATTTTCACAGTAACTCATATGGTAATGAAAGGTCAAAAAAAAGAAAGTATCCAGGTAAAGCTCCCATTGACCCAAAGAGATTGGAAAACTATTCTCGTGGTGAAGGTTTTGAAGGTACAGGTGTAAGGCATCCTCTATATAAATTAAAGCTGAAAAAGAAGGAGCGTAAGTTCAACTATGCTCAGGAACAAGCAGCTAGAGCGGAAATACTGTTAACTGAAAATCAAGGGTAAGTGAAAATTATTAATAACAAAATAATCTATACCAATATTATAAAGATGTGGCATTGTGACTTTGTAAGGGGTAATCTCAGGAACTACTGATCTGATTTGGAAAATTCAGTGTTATGTAGCTCATTTATCTGGGAAGGTTATAGGCAATATATCATCACGCTAAGACCCATAGGAGCGGAGCAGCAATGAAGAATGTTGCAAAATCGGGGTATTTTTTCCTTTTTAGAACTTCCGCTGCGTCTTACCGCAAAATCATCAATCCATGCGTACGAAGTCGCGGGCAGAAGCTATTGACTAATTATATTATCTATATTAATATCATACAGTTTGTGAGGTTGTAGTGGGTAATATCTGGTGAGTCGGAGAAAAAATGGTCGCTCAAAAACGTTTCTTACGAACGCTGCCTTAACGATGAGATGCCTTAACCTTATCATTGAGTTCTAGAAAAAAGTTGTAGCTTGATAATGCCTATTACCACCCAACGAAGTAGACACGGGTCAGGTAGTGTACTATAAAAATATGATTTTGCATATTCACTCATACACAAATAATCCAACAGAACAATTGAATTAGAAGATCAAGATAGTAGCACATTGGGTATAACTCAGAAGATAATCTCTGAAAATGTTGACATCGCCGCTGCTACCAAAATATTTGAACTGGACCTTGAATTTGGTCCATACAGGGCGAAATATTCAAGGAATGGAAGACATTTACTTTTAGGCAGCAAAAAAGGTCATCTTGCAGCTTTGGATTGGGTTACGAAGAGATTACATTTTGAAATAAACGTCATGGAATCAATTCATGATATCAGGTACAGATTTTTATAGTATTTACCTTACAATAATTTAGGTAGAATCTGAAAAAAATTAGGATATTAAAAGTGCAATATTTAAGAAATGTTTTTTTTTTTAAACTGCCTATGCTATTGGACTAGCAAGGCCTTAACAGCGTCAACCGACTACTTTTATTAAATGCTATATAATAATAAGTTCAGTTATGTCGCGGATTATTCTTTTCTTATATCCAATAGTTCTCAAAATCATAATCTATACCATGGTCCTCTCAGGTCACCTTCCTTTTTATTTAGTGTGTGTATGTTTAAACATGTGTATTTAGGGTACAGCTTATGCTTAGATAGAAAATAGATACAAATTGTATTAATAATTTTAACTTATATTTGCAGCTGGTTGCATGTAGAAACTATGGTAGCTGCAGCACAGAAAGAATGGCTTTACATTTATGACAATGTAGGAACTGAATTACATTGTGTTAAAAAGATTGATAAGATATTAAGACTAGAATTTTTACCCTATCACTTTTTATTAGCTGGAGTGGTAAGTAAGAATTGTTATTTATTTATGTTTTTATAAAAAAATTGATCAACAGTATGATGCTACTCCCATATCTGTGAATCAAAGCTTCAACTACTTTTCGCGCTAAAATTAACGTCAAAAATCATTCGAATAAAGGTACACGCAGGTATGGGAGTACCATCACAATATTCCTAAATAGGCATAAATATTATAGGTGTTAGTATAAATTATGTTCCTAGTTATACACCAAGTTGCATTAAGGAGCAATAAATAGATTAAAAAAAAAACAGGAATTAATATTATTAAATAATAAATAGCAGTTGAATAAAATAAACTACAATAATTATTAGTAGACTATTATAACAAAAAAGAAATTAGAAGCAGCAGACTAGACCAAAGTGAGAAACACTGTTGAGTTTTAACTTATTAAATTGAAACAGTGAGTTGGCATATATATCTAAGGTGTGAACTTTTTTACTAACATAACCATTACAGTCTGGTAAAGTTAACATTACAGTCACCTACATTGTCCAGTAGGCAGCGGAAATCCATGGAGGATTATGAACACATCGTTTATTAAATTTTTAGAGTGAATATGGATTTTTAACATGGCTGGATATATCTATAGGAGAAATAGTTGGACATTACAATAACCGCCTTGGTAGGACAACCGTAATGAAACAGAATCCCTACAATGCGACATTGTGTTTGGGTAACTCTAAAGGTGTAGTTTCTTTATGGGCCCCTACAGTAAAGGAACCACTGGCGAAGATATTATGTCATATAACACCAGTGACTGCAATTGCTGTTGATAATAGAGGAATGTAAGTATCGTTTCTTATTTAATTCATTAAGAACAAATGATGTAAAAGTGCTGTATATACTCATTAATCCGGCACTTCGATAGATCGGCACGTCCAATGATCCTGCACACTCCTGTATGAATTCTGAAAGTCAAAGCAATCGAATTTTATAAAAAAATTATCCACAAAGATGATTACATATATACATGTTAATTTAATACATTACACACATTTATTGCCGCTATTAAATGCTTTATTTTATTCATTACCTATGACTTTTTCACTATAATCCAGTAATCCGAACATGCCAATAATCCCGCAGATTTTTAATAGTGCCAAATTAGTGAGATTATACTGTATTAATTTAAAGTTTAATGTTTTGCCATTATCACACAGATTAATTTTGTATATAGCAAATTTCTATTGACAAAGTGAGTAATGTTGTATTCTTTTTTTATTATTTACTAGCGGGCCCGGCAGACGTTGTCCCGCCCTGATTATAAAAAAAAACACTTGACAAATTATATACTAAGACCTTCCCTGTGAATCACTTTATCGATTGATGGAATCAGCATAAAAATCCGTTCAGTAGTTTTTGAGTTTATCGTGAACAGACAGACAGTCGCGGTAGGGGACTTTGTTTTATACTATGTAATGATATAAACAACAAAAAATAATTTATTGCAATTCATTATAATCCAATAAATAAAAAAAATATTCAAATCCATATACAATTTGTTATGATCCAAATAACGATCTTCACTTCACAAATAACACACTAGATTAGCTGTCTAATATATTTGGCCAACACACCAGTCTATTTTTATAATAGATTCCACCTACTTTATTGATTAAAGCAGGCATAGACAATACAGATTTTTTTATTTTTGTATGCGAATTGATGTTTAGTAGTCGGGGCACTGCGTGCAAAAAAACGGCACGGCCATACTATCCTTTTAAGAAAACGATAAAATTTTGCTAGGTTAACTAATTACATAATAACTTAAGACAGAAGTTCCCTTAAGTAAGAACTTAATAAAGTAACCGACTTGTTATTTACATGAATCTCATAACTTTTTATGGTAGAAGAACTGAGTTGCGAGACTTGTTTTTTTTTTATACGTTTTGTTTTTGATGGCATCTATCTTACTGTGATCCCTAGTTTAAATATAGTTTTAGATAAAATATTTTTTTCCATGAAGATTTAAGTCGCCACTTGTTTTTCATAGGTATGTGGCCACCTCGGGAGTGGATAGAAGTATGAAAATATGGGATATAAGAAACCTGGATGGTCCCTTACAACACTATAAATTGAGATCTACTCCTGTTGAATTAGAATTCTCGCAGAAAGACATGCTAGCTGTAGGATTAGGTGATATTGTTGAAGTTTACAGGTAAATAGATTTATTTCCATTAGTATTATTAAGTTTTATTCTTATATCAAAGTATAATTCAATTGCTTCAATCTAGAAAAATATCTAGTTTTTGTGTAAGGCTTTTTAAGATTTTACTTTTTTTATTTCAGTAATTGTTGCACTCAAACAGTAAGCAAACCTTATATTAGGCACAAAATGCCTAAAACAATTAGTAATTTTAAGTTTTGTCCATATGAGGATGTCCTTGGGATCGGCACAAATCGAGGATTCACCAGTATTATGGTTCCAGGTAAGTTTTTCATCATATATATTATAGCTGCTCTCCGAGGCTCTGTGAGCGTTTTTTTAATATTATTAAAGAAATGTAAATTTGTGTGTATGTGTACATTACAGAAATTTTCTTTCAAAAACATATGTAAATACGGCACACACTTCATCTACTGTAACATGTACCAATTTCAAACATTTCATCATATAGTCTTCCTAGATAAATGAGCTATCTAACACTAATAGAATTTATTAAATCGGTCCAGTAGTTACAGAGATTAGTGTGTTAAACCAAACAAACGAACCTTCCAGCTTTATAATATGAGGATAGATTTTATTTGTGTCACAGACTATATCACCTCAAAGTAATTAATAATGAATTAGATAAACTTAAAATTTGTTATTATACTTTATGGGAAACTTTTTTCAATAATTTGTCTATTCTTTTCAGGTAGTGGAGAGCCTCACTTTGATGCGTTGGAAAGTAATCCATTCCAAACAAAGAGTCAGAGAAAGGAAGCTGAAGTTAAATCATTACTTGAGAAAATTCCTCATGAACTTATCACACTCAATCCTTTCGAAATTACCGAAGTTGATGTGCCTTCTGTTAAAGAAATGATGGAATCTAAGAAAAAGCTTTCTGTAAGTAGTTTTCTGCTCAAAATGATTGATGGAAATATGAGATAATCTATATATATATATATATAATCTATGTATATAAATAGAAATGTTGGTATTAGCAAGAAACCCAGACAACATTGTTAAGGTTGGCACACCTGTATTTTAGCTTAGCTAAGCCACTTAGCTATATCAAATTATTGCCTGTAAGTTACGTTTTATATGGGGATTTAATGCAGAAGAAATCATAGGCAAATCGCTAGTTTATAAAACTTGTCTTTCTTACTATTATGAAATTTCCTAAATTTCTAATTCAAATTATAGTAATGTCATATGTACCACGAATATTTAATGAATTCGTTGTCATAATGGTTAGTGAATCTGTCACATGTAAGAATTAGTCACTATCTTTTACATACCATAATATAATCTTTTAATCACCTATTATTAATGAACACACAACATTTTAGCATATCAAACCGAAGAAGGTAGATCTAACGCCAAGAAATAAAAATAAAGGGAAATCAAATATCGCAAGAAAAAAAATTATAAAGGAAAACGCAAGAAAGGTAAGAAGGTTAAACATGAATATGCAATATAATAAATATCACATTTTCAACCAAAAACATCAATATTATAAGTAAAAAGCTGTAGATATGTTACCTAAATGATATTTTGACAAATCAAATGGCACCATAACGCACACTTACGTAAATTAATATTGTAACGCCACATAGTAAGATGGCATATACTTAATCGCCCGTATTAAGAAAAAGAAATACTTATATGTTATGTTTTTTTTTTATGTTATGTTATTTTTTATGTTATGTTTAATTATGTTGCTAGATCTGCCTGTCAAAAATAAAGAATAATCAAAACAGACATAACATCTTGCTTTATTAATTTGACATATATCATTTCATTGCATAATATTTTTTGGTTTCGTTATATTTGATATTAGAAAAATATTAATTGATTCCTAGGAATAGTAATATGAATGAATAAATAAACTGTAAGAAACTTCGCTTGCATAGTTTGTGCTATAAACGCATAACACAGGGAGACATTTGCCTTAGTTTGAGGCATTATATGAAACAATCAGTACATGACGTGCTTCCATTAACGCTGACACAATACTGAGATCACATTTGCTAGCTAGCCCAATTTTAACAAGGCGCTATCGAAACCTTTATGATGTATCTACAGCTTTTTACTTATAATATCATTGAATAACATATAATAAATACTATTACCTTGTTTACAGGAATATGTCGATCAAGTTAGAGAAGCAAATAAATTAAGTAACAAACCTGAAGAACAGAAGACGCGTAAACAACATACATTCGGTGTCCTTGACAGATTTGTTTCCAAATAGATAAAATTAAACAACATTATTCAAAGTATCCTATTTTAATTTTAAATACACCTTGTTTGTAAAAGATGACTTATATAATTTTTATTTACATGATTTAATATATATATATATGTTTAACAACATGATCAAAAATATAATAAAATAAAAATGTCTTTCAAAAGTTAATTTTAAAACAACAATATTGTTTCACCGGTATCTATCAACATTGATAAGGGCGATTATCGATTTTTAATTGATTGAATAATTTTATCAATTATTATTGAAGCTCAAATAGAACAGCCTATTTTCAGCGAATAGAATAATACCCAGATGGTTCTTAATAAATATTTAACAAGGTATATCAAACAGTTCACATAATCCTTCCGATCCGTGTAAAGAAAATGAAAAATCATATTTCGTCACGGGTGGACTTAGTCGAAGGAGGTAGTCTGCAACAAATAAGGACATCGTACTTACCCGACATGTAAATATTGACATATTAAACTAGAAATCATCAATTATTTAACTTACTACTAGTTTCAAAGCTTTCTTCACAATGTTCTGTATAACTCTGCACTTCATCATCCATGGTGTCATTGTCACTCAATACCTACAAATTAAAGGACAGGTACTGTAGGAAATAGTTGAAAAACATTTAAGGTGTCTCAATTAATTGTAGTTTAATACTAAAACTGTTGTAATAGAACTAAATTCTTCTCCAGTTTAAAGTTGCGTTAGTATTAGATTTAAAAAAACAGATTCGTTCACAATAACATTACACAAAATAAAAATTATGAATAGCTTTAATTCATTTCTACAATAATTCATAATGATACAATACATAATATATGATTACTCGTCTACAAAAGTGACATTTCCAATAATTTAACATCAGATCTTGTGTAGCATATTCAGCTCTAAATTTTTTTTTTCATCCCACTATTTTGTTACTATCCTGTAAATTGATATAGTTTATAATCAAACCTTTTACATATTATACATTTGTGATCGTCATCTAAGGGCCTCCATTTTGAAATTCCTATGTATATAAATAAACACAGAAAATTCATTTAAAATTATAATAAAGGCTCATATTTTACAATAGAGTCTTTACATTGTCTATTTTCAGTAAAATGAGGAAATTTTACCTTCTGATTCTCTTCTTCCTTATTATGTAAAAGTATGGCTCCCACTGATTCTGGTGATTTTAAATTTAGGTAATATTTTAGATCTAACGGTCCGGTATGGTAGCTACTGCTATTCTGCAATTGAAAAATATGTTCTGTACTGAAAAATCGGTCAACAGGGAATATACCCACTTGAACTCAAGTAGCTAACAGAACATTACATCAAGAATTCTGTTTTACATTTTATGCTCATGTTAAGATCCCAATCAAGTAACACTATATGATTCTTTAATCGAATACAATAAAAAATACGACATTTTAGGTTAGTCCCTGACAGTATTGGGATGATAGTTCATTGTCACATTTAACATATAAAGTAATATCAAAACAAATATTAATAAACAAGAAAGAGAACCTAAGTTAAAGTTTGTTCTAAGACTTTCAAAAGTATAAACACAAAAGTAATAAACCTAAGTGCAATGACCGGTGCCGAAAGCTGCAAGGGGCGACCCGGAGTGAATAACCTTCGATAATAAAACGGACAATAGACCCTTTTGTTTTGTTCACACCGTTCCCACGTTCGCTTTCACTTCAAACCGACGGTCATTGAGGCTGCTTTAACATAGAGGATTAGGTATCATTTATGTATTTTTCTAGATTATGTTAAATATAAAGCACCTATTTTTTTAATTGATTTAGAATGAGAATCAAGTGCAGAGTATCCTCCATAAATATTGCTACTGTCTAAACTTTCAGTCTGTATAATTCATAGATATGTTCAATTTTCATATTCCAATAACAATTTAATACCTAATATACAATAGCAAGCTATTTTCATCTCGCTTGGATGCCATAATCTCAGGGGATGCCATAAATTATCTTAAACCCTTTAAGTTTGCGTTAATAATAGTAAGTAAATATAGCATATTTAGGTGTTATATGTATACAGCATTCATCAGTAAACTTATGAATATAAATAAAAATAATATTAAATACCTTCTTTGGGAGGGTTGTCCCAATGGAAAAGTCGGCACCCAATGGTGCTTCCAATACTAGTACTTGATCGTTTTCAAAACATTTTTCAATATCTGTGTCCATAACAAAACACCAATCTTGATTATCGGTGTCATCCAGAACATTTTTGATACTTTGTTTGATCCAGTGTAACTTTCTGTAAAACATAATATTCGTGTCATGATCTATATAAGCATACATTCTTCATTGTAAATGTTTTATTTGTAAATAACAATATTCTAAGAGAAAAAATGGAAAAAACTAGAATCGATTGCTGTCACACTCTGTATGAACTACTGAATAGAGTGCGAGAAGAACAACTGCACCTTGGACTGATTGAATATATCTATATAAAATCATAATCTCATACTAACTTCTTTCAAAGGTGAAAAGTTTGTAGTTCTCTTTGCAAAATTAAAATAGAAGGAATTTGGTTGCATCTATATCTTTCTTTTCTAAATATGATGATATAATTGGGAAATCTATAGAGGTCTTATAATGTTTCATTTACAGAGAAAATCAAAACATACAAACATCACAATGATAGATATAAAAAAAAATTTGCTCTAGTTCCACTCCCAAGGATAAAACAGAATAATATGTTTGTAATGAATAAATTTTTTACCCATCATTTACTTCAAATAGCAAATGTTAATATCAAAGTTCCCAATATGTTTAATAAAAACCAAATAATATGGTGTACGTTATATATTAGCTTCTGCTTGAGACTTTGTCCATGTGGAATAGCTACTTTGGGCTAACGCTAATATGCAGCAGAAGTTTTCAAACGGGAAAAAATTAGAAACATTCTTCACTGGTGCTCTGCTCCTATTAGTCTTAGCATGATGATATATAACCTATATGCTCCCTTGATAAATGAGCTATCTAACATTAAAGATTTTTTCAAATTGGACCAGTTGTTATTGATATTGGTGCTTTCAACCAAAAAACAAACAAACCCTTTATAATATTAGTATAAATATATGTGATATACAATGGCAATAACTACTACTGTGGAGTGAGGAGCCGCAGTCTTATAGTTTATACTTATGCATATACATATCAACATACATTAAAAGGAAGTCAAGAAAAAAAGTTTTTGTTTAATAAAGAAATCATTACAGGTAAGAAATAGTTAATACTTGTCAATTAATCTTTCATGTTCATCCAGATGATTGATCTGTTGCCTTAGTAAAAGAACTCTTTCGCCAATTGCATTTCTGTTGTAATCTGGTCCAGCCCCTCTGTAAACATTACAAATTAATATGTGTTTGTTAATCACAAAAAAGTAATAAACTAACTTAGGGCCTTCGATTCAGGCGGTTGGTATTGAACAGCTGCCGCACAACAGCAGGTCAGTTAGCGCTCTGAACATGACCGGTCATGTTTTTCGTACAAAATGTGTCAAACCGAGAATGAGCGAGAGCAGTCTGGTGTATGTCTGTTAGCATGACGGCAACACCACAATCGCAATTTGCCTCTTCTTTTATTTGCTAGTGAGGAGGGCACTTCGAGTTTTGCATGTTGTAAAATAAATAACTTTGCCTATTTTCTTACTATGGATGACACAAAAATTGAAAAAAATCTAGAGAAAATGCAGGTTGGGCCCACTGTATGAAACTCAAAATGTGATGATTATTTTAATCTTGTATAGAATAAAATACTTGGGATATATATGTAAAAATATTAATACAAATTAAAAAAATAGGAATGACAAGAATTATCCAGGTAATCATTTATTTCTGTAATCAATTTTTTTTTAATAAGAGCAGAACGTTTCCTCTGTATCCAGGGCCGAATGCAAGTATTGGTGGACATCACTAAAATTCAATTGGACTGCAACCTCATTACGCTCCAAATAAGATGTTTTGAGTTGTACTGCTGTCGTACAATACCCGCTCATAAATCAGTGTATTGACTGTACAGCAGCAGTTTGACACAAACAGACTAAGCTGAAAGCTCTTTTAAACTTTTCATAATAATAAAATCTATAAAATCGTAATGGTCAACAGGTCATGATGAGAAAAGAATCTTGTATTCAATTTATACAAAATAATATATTGGTAATACAGGGGTTAACTTCTTTGATAAACTTTCTTATATTTTTAATAGAATGCATAATTCCAACAAATTTAAAAAAATTTCATGTTAATTTGAATCGGTTATAATTTTGCTGTGGTATTAATGATTCAGTGTTTTTATTAAACTAATTTATGTACACAGGTATGAAATGTTATGGTCAAAGGAAACTGCTTTATGAGCAAGAAGTAACTACGCACAGCTATAACCAAACCACTTCAGATTTATAGTCTTTTATAAAGGTATCACATGAAATGCACTTACCTCCATTGTATGCTATTTTTGCTCCTTTTTTCTATTAAACCAATTCCCTCTAAAACGTTTGTTATATCGTATATCCTCCTTTTCTGTCGAACTGCTAATAAATTTGTTGCCTACAAACATTACATACAAGGTCTAAAATATATTATTTATTTTGATAGTGAAGTCATATGAACCCATTATGAACGAAAGACAAAACAAAGGTACCACTTACAAGTTTTAAATCTAAAACTCCATCTTTCGCTTCCTGCAACAATGACACAAATTTGGTAGTGAGTAAACCCAATGACTTTTCATATCTTTTATACTTTGGATCAGTCATTTTTAGTAAAAATAAAATTTACAGTGTCGAAATTCAGAAAAATTTTGCGTCGCGCGGCGATGCATACCAACCTAATAAAATTAATTTGTCACAGATACGACCATTCAAGTACTACAGATTATAAGAAATATCACAATATCACTATGCACTATGCATGGAGTGTAAAATTTAGGAAAACTATCTCAGAGTACGAAAAAGTGACCGTTTATTAGGGTTTATTAGGGTGGCGTTACAAAAGCAATATGGTTCATTATTGTTTATTTCAACAAGTTTTATAAACGTATTATTTAAAGTTCACAAAAATTCTATCACTCTCTACGTTTTCTTATAACCGTTATTTTTGGCTATATTTACAAGATTATTTCGGACTATATATACCTTTTGCTTATGCTGGAGCCATTTTGAAAAATTTCGGGACTGTTTTTAAGTGCTTAGGCCTGGACACTTATTCAACACTAGCTGTAACCGTGCGGAGCTGAATAAAAATCCGTGATTAATTAAACCACTGAAATGTATATCTGTAAGTCTTGTATATGTGTAATCTGACTCTCGGGATACAATTGATACTCAAAAGTTAGCTGTGCTACAGACATCTTATTTTTTATAATCGACAAGTAAATACTTGAAACTATGAATTTAAACCAATGATATTAGTGTTTAGTCATAATATCAATAATTTAAACTAATGATCGAACCGTTTTTCGTATCGAAACTGTTGGGATTCAGAAAATGATATCAAGGGGTGAGCGTCATCTATTGCCGTGAATACGTACTAATTAGCAATTGAAATTCGTATTGATGTTTATTGTAATGCCAGTAAAAAAAACATTGTTATTTATTTTTTATTTATTTAGTTATATTGTTCTTTTAATTTATAAATTATATAATATATTTTTTTTGCATGGAAATTAATTAAAATGCATTTACTTACCTACTTTCTGCTCTTACTGTTAGTCAAGGATATGCTTTCTGATTTTATCGTGAACGAAGTACTTTAGCAATGATGCGCGTTCAAACAAATAGACAGAAAGAGAAACAACATAGAGAAACAACGACATAGACATTTCTAAAAATGATTGAACTATATTTTATTACTTACGGCAGACGTTGTCCCGCCCTGATTATAAAAAAAATACTGGACAAATTATATACCAAAACGTTCCTCATGAATCACTTTATGCACTGGTGAAAACCGCATAAAGATCCGTTCAGTAGTTTTTGAGTTTGTCGCGAACAGACAGACGCGGTAGGGGACTTTGTTTTATACTATGTAATGATTCCTAGACACCTGCAACAATTTTTTTCACAAAATCTAAAAAGTACAGACACGTCGTTAGGTGTACATTCTTATTATATGTATACAAGCTGTTCCGGTATGAGATTGTTGTCCTTGCCTCTACCATCCATATTATTTATATTTTATTTCCAAATTTTTGTTTATGGGATTAATTTTTAATGCATGAATGCATAAGACGGCGTAATGAAAAACACTGTTTCAATGCAAATTTTCTTTCAGCTAATCCTTTAATCTTAAATTCTTTGTCGACATTAACAACATTAAACTTAAAATAGACCATATATATATATATATATATATATATCTAATGTAAAAATAACGTATTTATTCAGTAACTTTGGATATCTTCCTAGATAAGATGGAATAATCTGTATTTACTAAAAATAAACATCTAGATTTATTTCACACCAATTTGGGCTTGAGTGGTAGAATTGTATACCTACACATGCTGCTATTATACAAACAAGAAAGAATACTTTGTTTATAATTTTTGATGTGGTAGATACACATTTACTCAAATAATTAAAATTTTAATATATGTATACACATAATGTTCAGAGAAAAAACAATATAAGTAATAAATAAAAGTTAAAAAAAACTAAAAAAAACACGCTTGCATAAAAAATCCCACTAAAAAACAGAAAATAAAATTTAATAAATTTGGATTAAGAATAGTGTAAATTAGAAATAAATGTATATTTTTGTAAAAAGTGACAAAAAAATGATAATGACCTCCAGATATAAGTGTTTTTATCATTTTTTACAAAAATATACATTTATTTCTAATTTACACTATTCTTAATCCAAATTTATTAAACTTTATTTTCTGTTTTTTAGTTGAATTTTTTATGAAAGCGTGTTGTTTTAGTTTTTTTAAACTATTATTTATTTTTCATTTTTTAGTTAATTTTTTTTTTCGGATGATTGCATTGTTATCGACCTTTGACAGGTGTGCAAAGTTCGTTCAAAGTAGGACAAAATCGAGCTCAAAGGGGTCGGTTACATACATACATACAGGTGAAGCTAATAAAAGCGTGATAAAAAAATGCAGCTGTTAATTAATATTTGTTTCTATTCCTCTGAATGGTAACAACTTTTGTGTTGCATGACCTAACTCAAGTAACTGTTTCAATAATGCATGCTTTTGTCTCGATATATGTAATGTGTCTTCATATTCTTTTTCCATTAATTGAATTTTTTTGTATTCCATTGATTCTTTTAATACTAACTTTCTTTTTCGTAATTCCAATTTTTCCTCTTGCAATTTTAAAGTCCTTTCAAATAGATCCTCAGAACTTAGCTGTTCTTCCTCTTTTCTTTTTAAAAACTCAAGCCACTGTTTCTCTAAATGTAATTTACCTTGATTTTTATCCGATTCTATTCTGTTTGCTAACCTAATCTTTCTTAATTCAATCATTGCTTTATACTCAGTTGATTTTGCTAAACATATATTTTCAGTTTCGTCACTTTTATTTATAATTTTATTTTTATGTAACAATTCTGTGATTGTGTGAGAATCACAATCAACATTGTAATGTGCATAAATATTCTCCATTTCCTGGAAGTATTTAAATTTTTCATAATTTCCACAGTCTAAACATTGTTTGTATTTCTTTGTAAGTGCATTTATTTTCCACCTCACTTGGTTTGAAGACATCTGTAATTGTAATTGAACTTAATTAAAAATAATTAAAACTAAATTAGATATCATATTTATGGTTAACTTCAGCAATAATTGCTTATTACCTCATTGCTGCTTTATTACATTACAGTTTCTTATATTACAAGTTTTATTCAAAGCAAAAGTTATGAAAATCTTTACTAAAAAGATACATACATCAATATTAAAAACTTTTAAATTTTCAGATATAGCTTGCCAAATACCCGTTTTCTTTTTGGGTGTTTCCAACATTTCCAGCTTAGACTCATATAATTTTAATAGTATTGATGTTGAACCTGGTGTCCAAATTGCACCTGTTAATAAAAAGATTGCTTAGAAATTACAAAAGACAAGAATTGCATTGAATTCAAGTTGATTAATATTGACATGTAAATAAAACATTATCGTTGGCAAATGCTTCAACAACTCCCTTATGACAAAATGAAAAAACACTTCAGTTTACCAACTATGAATAAAAGTTAGCTTCTATAAATACCATGTTTTTCTGCATTGTCTGCTGTATTTGATTCATCGTCTAGCTGTATTGCATGAGGATGTGACATGTTGATGTAAGATGACCTAACAGCATTGTGATCACCTATAATAACATTTGCATCAATACATAATATGACAATACTTTATTGATAACTACATATATTTTTACTGCACACTGCTGCTTTATTTAATACATATATTTTTTACTTATTTATATCTACTTTTACTTGTTGCATTAATTTTAAAACATACAACTAACAATATATATCATAATCTATTTAAAATGATAACCAGAGTTATTTTTATAGTAAAAAACTAGTGGTTTACAGCGTTTCGCTTATACATAAGATATTGCAGATATCTAACCATATAAACTATTGGTAACTTCAAGAAATACATATTCATGAAACTTTGAACTTATTACCATCCTCTAAATTAACTATGATTTCATTATTTGTAGAAATATTCATTTCTATTTTGACGTATGCAATTATAGAGATACAAAACTGTACGAAATACTCAGTAAGTACTCAATACTTGTACGACTATTGCAAAGAGTGACTATTGTGGTACTCAGTAAGATTGACGTAATAGGGTTGTTCAACTTATATATAATGTATTCCCCGTTATTCCATATGTATATCGATTTTGAAATAACGTTGATGCTTAGCTCCCTAATATCAAAACATTCAATAACGATATAAAACATCAATGTATATTACAAGGTATATCGAAATCGGATGTTTACTCAACGTTGTCACTATAGACGTTTTACTTGCAGAAATAAAGCAGTCGATCATGAGCAAAATTGCAAATAGTGGCTACAATTTTGTTATAAACAGTAATAAAAATTAGATTTTTGTTTCGGACTTTGAGCTTTGGACTGATCAACACAAGTTCTTTCAGTGAGGAATACAAACAATGATAACTAGCACGGGTTTTCGTAATTACATCGCCCCGCATAAAGAGACAAGTAGCCACCACTTTGCATATATTTTAAATATTAGTGTTTTATATACTATATCTTCAGTAAATTTAAATGACTATATTTATGATTAATATTTTGAAGTTGTACTTCTTTTAGCACGTTAGGAAAAAATGATGACAGTAAATTTTTACGATGCGCGCGCACACCGTCACAAAAAATCGACACCCTGAAGTTATTACGATGCGCGCGGACACCGTCATGAAAAAGCGAAACCCTGAAGTTAGCTATAGTCAACATTTTGTTTCTTTATATTTGTTGTTTGCATTTCTTTGTATTAAAACTCAATGTATAAATACCTTTTTTCTATTGTTAGTGTCTTTTTTCTACAAACGTAGAATAAGGCGAAAGATAAAAATTTTGAAAAGATTTTTATCTTGTTATGTCAAAGAAGTATAACTTCTAACGCGTGTACATAAGTACACACACACTTTTTTTTTACATATAGAAATAAGGATGGAATATAATGAAACTTTAAACTGTTGTAGACATTAATTAAAAATACTTGTAATTAGAGATAAGTTGTAGACATACACGACTTTTTAAAGTCTCAAGGCAAAAATGTCTTCCTTCATTTTGGCACCTTCATAAATTCAAAAAAAAAAACATAAATTAAATGTAATTCACTCTTCGAGAGAGCGCTGCGCTAACAAAAGTAAATTAGAGAGATTGTTTGTTTATTTAGGGGCATCGGTTTCATAAAGGGTGATAAAATTGTAGAATACTGTCCTCAAAGTTGTACAATATTACTTATAAATATTTAATTATAGTGGCATATTTTATACTTACAGCGTTTTTTTATATTCCCATAACGTTTTTACCTTGAACAAATAGCAAATTCTAAGCTAATCGCTAATTAAATATCTTCCTTTTACTTTATATCCAGTAATTAAATATGAATTCTTTTTGATATATCAAGAAAATCAATGTTTTTATTCGATATATTATATTAACAAAGATTTTATATTTCACATGAATAAGCCTAATGTTCACTAACCAGCGTGATAAAGTTATAGAAAGAGGAAAACAGACAGATAAAAACGGTATTAGAATTGTACATGATTATGATGTCAGTTATAAGTCCCACACCACTGCTAGGCGCATTAGAAACGTGGGATCACGTGAAAGGTTTTGTAGGGGCTTCGGGCTCACTACTATAAGATTCTAGACTAACACGGACAGCGTAATAATAATACTCGGAGTGCGTGAAATAGACTGTTTATTAAAATGACCATATAAGGTATTTATAGAGACGCGATCGTTCATTTGTTTGAATGACGTTCTATTTACAATATATACAAAAGTAGCCTGCCAAAGAGGATGACATACTCGGTAGTTACAGGTTCATTTCCTAGGTTTCATGAACTGGTGAAAATATATTTGCTTTCACATATAACCACGTCTGTACACAGTAAGCTGTTAATTTTAGAAGCTGTGGCTATCTTAACCGAAGAAAGAAACCGCTGACTATGTAGAAAATTGATAAAATTATTGATTTCGATTTTGTTTCGTGAAATAATTATTATTTTTCTTTGTTTAAATATACATTTTCAATAGATTTATCTTTAATTTTGTTGTAAAAAACTGACGTATGATTATAAATGTCTATGTATTTTATGAGCGAAGTTGTATCCCTATATGTATTGTTGTTCATACCAACACTTAATTGTGCAGAACTGAGTTGACACTGGCAGAATAAGTATCTAGAAGACGTAATTAAAAAAAGTTGAGACTTGAGTTACATCAATTTACAATTTTTGTTTACATATCTGTAAACATACGGATAGGGATTACAGAGTATTTTATGTTATAGGGAAAGGATCAAAAAATATATACATTTATTAGATTTTACTAGGATATTATTGAGTTCCTACATGATTCTAAAAGATGAACAATTCTCAAGTAATATCGTGGCTTGCTGAAACTGCCACTATAAGTAGTGACGATAGTAATACAAGTAGTTGGAGTGATGTGTGTAGTAATAAATATGAATCTTCAGATGAATATGAAGATGAGGAAGATAGATTATTTTTTCCTCTTATGCAATATTTAATCCGGCTTAGAAGAAAGCGTGTCGATGACTATTTACACATTATTGACTCATGGACTGATCCGGAGTTCAAAAATCGTCTAAGGTTGTCAAGAAAAACAGCCTTTCGTCTGATCGGTAATACCTATTTACATATGAATGAAACACTTTTCTATTATATCACTGTTAGTACCTTTATCTTTTTCAGATGAATTAGAAAAATCTGGTTTCATAGCATCTCATAAATTTGGACTGAAACCGTTGGAACCAAAATTATGTTTCTATATATTCTTATCTTTTATCGCCAATACTGAACCACTAACACCGATTGCAACTCGATTTGATATATCCATATCATCAACATTTCGTGTGATTCGGCGTGTGGTAGCTTGGATATTGACTAAATTGAATGACGCAGTGAAATGGCCTCAAGATTATAATGAGATTAAATCTATTTGTGACACATTCCATGAAAAAACAGGAATTGCTAATATATTGGGAGTCATTGATTGCACACACATAAGGATTGAAAAACCTAAAAATGCGAGAGAATATTGTAATCCTAAGGGCTATTTTTCAGTAATTTTACAAGCTACCTTTGACTCAAATATGAGGTTTACGAATATTTTTTGTGGGGAACCAGGCTCTACAAATTGTACACGAGTGTTAAAGAAATCTCCATTATACAATACTGCAGTACAGAACAGAAATGCACTATTTCCACAAAACACTTTCCTTGTGGGTCACTCTGGATATCCATCGTTACCATGGCTTGTACCACCTTTCAGAGAAAATAAAAGGTTAACCCCACAACAAAGAGAGTTCAATTCTTTACATACAACCACCAGAAAACTGAGTGACAAAGTATTTAGCCTTTTAAAAGGAAGGTTTCGACGTATTAAGTTATTTACTGTGTATAGAAATATAGCTTTTATAACAGATACAATTGTTGCTGCATGCATTCTTCACAATTATTGCTTGAATGAAAATGATCACCTTGATGAACAAGAATAATTCAATTATATTTTTTTTTTCTTATAAGAAATACAGTGTTATTACACATAGTTGTATGTTCAAATTATATAAATTAAGTAATCAACCTGTCCAATTTTATAAATATATCCTGAAATATAAGAGTTCTATTAGATCAGTATTAGATTCCCAACCTGCAGTACCTGTACTGTCCCATTGGGATACTTGAATATTGACTTATATAAACATTATTAGTGTACGGCCAGTGTATATGCTTAAATCGAACATCCAGGCAGGGTGGAGTGAGCGGTTTTTGTGTCTAATAGATGCGTTGACACACAGGTGTTCAGAGTGGAGCTCTCGACCTCTGCACCAACTACTTATTCACTCAGGCCATACACTTATATTGTATTATATTATAGCAATGTTGCAATAAATAAATAATAAACTAGACCCAGACATGTATATGTAACGAAAATGTTT
>MU158744.1:1206899-1240790 GCA_015888305.1 Antheraea pernyi | reverse complement strand
TCCCTACAGTGCCACAAGAAGTCACAATTCAATAATAAAATTTTGTTTATGTACATAAAGGGACTTCTACAGTAATTATAGATCAGTGTCTAGAGGCAGTAGTAGATATATTTCAAAGTTAAGACTGACAATAGAGACACTTAAGGAATAGGTATGAAGTTATCTGGGGATGGGTAATATAAGGTAAATAAATGAAGGTTTTATGAAGGAATATGGGAACAAAAAAAAGTTGGGAAACACTGTACTAGATTACTGTTTAGGAGCCTTTTAAAATAGTTAAAAGTATTAATACATACTAGCAAATATTATAAATTTAAGTGGGTAAATAAAATATACAAAGAATGTATATTAGTCAATTATTTCCTGGATTATGTTTTATTTTGTAGTCATTGCCTCATTATTTCATTATCAGCTATTAATTTTTTTAATAGAGCACATTTCTCTCTTTCAATCTTTAAAATTTCTTCTTGTTTCTTCTCTTTTAACTGTAACTTCTTAAGTGCTAAAGACTGTTTTATTTCCAATTCCTTTTTTCTCAATTGCAAATCTTCTTCCCTCAACCGTAAACTTCTTTCATATCTTTCATCTCGTATATGTTTCTGTTCTTCTTGTCTTTTTATATACTCAATCCACTGTTTGTCTAATTCTACTTTAGCTCTTCTTTCCGCTCTTAACTTTCTGAAAGGAGTAGAATTTTTATGGGATATGTTTCTTTTATTTTTATCTTTTTCCAGTTCATCTTGACTTTGAATGACACCAGATGATAATCTATAGTTACCACTGTTTTCACTATATCGCCCCAAAATCTGATGCATTTCATTAAAATATTTAAAGGACATAACACCTTGACCATTATCTATACAATCTTTGTATTTTTTTGTTAATGCATTTATTTTCCATCGTACTTGGTCTGCAGTTACCTGGAATAATTTAAACAGTTTTTTAATTGTGAGCAACTATGTTAGTTAAGAGTCCAGAGAACTTCTTCTTACCCTTATTCCACATAAGTAGGGTCAGTACAACATGTTAGTCATGTTGTGGTAAATGATTTGGTGTAATTTTTACAATCGTCCGCCTGCCTGAGTTCAACCCTCCTTGGGATTATTTTGTTGTACCATTGTATTTATAGTTAAATTAATTAACCAAATGTTTAATTTTGCAAGGTAAAAATGTATAACTGTATTACAGTTAAGAGTCCAGAGAACATTGTTGAATTTTATGAAATATTATAATATATGTTTGGGCATATTATCTATAACATAAAATACGAATACCTCAATATTCAAAGTTTTCAACTCTTCAGCTATTGACATCCACATTTTAGATTTCTTTTTAGGGTTGTCCAACATATGTATTTTAGTTTCATATAAACTTAAAAGCATTAAAGTTGCATTTTTTGTCCAAATTATGTCTGAAACAAAAATTTGCTGATTTCACAAAGGAGTTTCATTTTAAATCATATATGATATAGTAAAAATAATTGAGCTTACTTTGTTTATTATTTTCAAGTGTATCCATTTCTTCATGATTCATTGTGTGAGTGTGACTGTATGTTGTTATAGCCATATTATTTGGCTTATATGCTGCTGCTAAAAAAGAAATAATTAAAGTTTTACATTGTTAAATTATGATAAAGATAAATTAGTTTCATTAACTATTATTTTTAATGTAATCCTTGTTGTTTGTTATTGTTTACTTACACTGATTATCCAATATAGCCAACACTGCAACATTGTTATCAATATTTTGATCCATTTCAGTTATAGCTGTAATACAATGACTTTTCAAAAGCTAATACAAAACGAACTTATATGTATAACTTAAAGAATTTGTTTCCATAATATGATATATATCGAGTACAGTACGGAAGGGTATGAAAGTTGCCCCAATTTTTCCGAAGATGCGTACTATATTTTACTTATGAGCTGCCATTACGATAACATCAACATCACCATAGATAAGATACTATATCAATATACTGAGATCACTATGGTCCTGTATACGATTAGATACTAGCATGTGCACAGACTAATAGTCTATCTTCTTTCTTTTTCGTTATTGGCAGCCCAATCCTTTTCAAAAGACTATTACTGCCATTGTCATGTAATAAATTAGTCTCTCGTGCTTAACGACTAATCTTGAAGATTATAGATAATGACGTATATGGGCGCGAAAAGTGGGGTTGCGGATAAATAATTTAGTAGGCAATATATATATATAAATAAATCTGAGATCTTCAAAGGTATATTATGATAATTAAGAAACTTAATCAATGATATAACAGACTATTAGTCGTACAAGTTTATAGAATTATATGCCTTGATTCTATGTGATTACAATCACAAATTATTTTATATTAAGTATTATGTACAGCCAGTGCTGCCAACTTTTAAACAGGAGAGCCTGTTTACCAGAATTAATAACTTAAGCACTAAAAAAACCACGTCCTAATAACCTATAAAATTTCCACTAAAATATTTCTAACGAGCTGAACCCGCAGCTCCGCAAGTGTTTTTTTAAATTGTATTAAAGAAATATAAAATTGTGAGACCATGTACAATTATAGAAATGCTCTTTAAAACAATTGTAAGTACGACACGCAGACCACTTACAGTATCATGTAACGTTTACCTTAGATATATAAATACTATCAGTGTGTAAAATTAAGTTTATCATCAGCAACATATTTGGAATCTTACCGCACCATATAACTATCTCAGTGCTCACTTACATTGTATAGGGAACTAATGAAACAATGACTTAAAGATAGATAATGATATAATATGCCCATATTGTAAATAAGTAATATGTCGTATGTACGTTTATGGTTTAATATTTTTTTAGAAAGTCCCCTTCTATCTTCAAAATTACTGTTAATAATTATAATGTTGAATTGAATAGAATGAATGAGCTGACGTCTTAAAATCCTGCATAAATATAAATCAAGATATAAAATCAAAAACACTTTATTCAATTAGGCCCTAAGAAGGCACTCATGAATGTCAAAACTACCACCGGTTCGGAAAACAACCCAGTCATCGAGAAGAACCGGCAAGAAATACGATCTGGTTTATGTTTTTAACAAATATATATATAATTTAGAATAATAATGTATTCTATATAATAGTAAATGTCACAAACGTTTTTAATGGATGTACAGAGATGAGTCAATTCCAGACATCACTATCGTTCACATATTGATCCACTCTATAATAGCCCTTTGAAACCAAAACCCGCTTGACATGGCGCTTAAATTCGCAATACGGCAAATCAGTAATATCCTTTGGGACTTTGTTGTAAAATCTAACACTATTTCCCAAAAAACTATTACCGGTTTTACTAAGTCTAAAACGTAGGACAACCAGTTTGTCACAATTTCTAGTATTTAGATTTTGCCGGTTTTTTACGATCCAGCTTTCCAAGGTTCTTACGGACATACATTAAATTGTCAAGAATGTATTGGGAGGGCATAGTCAAGATACCGTATTCCTTGAACTTGGTCTTTAAGGATTCGCGTGGTCCCATATTGTAAATTGCTCAAACTGCCCGTTTTTGTAATAAAAATATGGTGTCTGCCTCAGCTGCTGTCCCCCACAACAGAATGCCATAAGACATTAAGCTATGGAAGTAGGCAAAGTAGACTAACCTAGCAGTGGCAATATCAGTTAGCTGGCGAATCTTACGTACTACAAATGCAGCAGAACTTAATTTGCTTGTCAATTGTTTAATTTGAGCACCCCATTGTAATTTTTGAATCTAGTGTGATACCCAAAAATATAGTATTATCAACTAATCCTACAAAATTCCCTTCGCTTTTGATGCTACTATCAACCTATGGCACGTTAGGCAAAATAAATCTCATACATTTTGTTATACCTGTATTAAGTAAGTTATTTAATGCAAACCAATGAAAATTTTCGTTTAAAGTATTATTTACATGCCCAACCTCTGAATCTGACCTTTTTACTTTAAATATAATTGAAGAATCGTCTGCAAAAAGCACTATGTCAGCACAGTTATTGACCATTAGCGGCAGTTTATTTATGTATATTAAAAACAATAACGGTTCTAGAATAGAGCCCTCCCACAGGGCTAATTCGTTAAATAAAACTTTATATCTGTCTAAGCAGTTTTTAATATTCGACAGTTTAAATAGTGCTCATTGTACTGGATGCAATATCCTTATATGTTAATATGGTTGCTGAGTAATGTAGACGAAAGCGCGGTAAATAAAACAAAATGACCGAAAAGTCGATATAATTCAAATTACATAGACAGATACAGATATATGAATTTTATTTATTCTTGGAGTCCAGTACAACGCACTTCTTATGCACATGTCTGCAGTGAACAACAAATTTTTTGCTAAATTTCATGCGGTACGAAGTCGCGGGTAACAGCTAGTCTAAAATAGAATAACCAAAATTACTTCCTATAAGGTCAGCTATTTGCCAGTGAAAGTCTCGTGAAGATCGGTTATTTCTTGAAGATTATAATATATAGTTACCAAAGTTGTATAATATTGCCTACGCATATAATTATTAAATTCGTGGCCATATTTAAGCATGGTGGCTCAGTACTAACAGAATCGTTATCAAATCACATATCACAGGAAAGAAGTAGATTACAAGTTGAAAATGTAAATAAAATTTTATATATTAGAGATTTAAATCAGAAACATTGAGAACTATAAAAATGGAAGTCGTCTGATGTTATTATATACTTATTTGATGTATATTCCGTAGAAGGTCTAATAAAGATATATAAACTATCTATGATATTGTACTAACATTTCTGTATACAATTTAAAAAAAGTGTTGATTTTGGGTTCACATGAACATTCGTTATAGCTAATTTAGGTGTTATTTATGTGTATTTGATGTATTGTCTTTAGTTGTGCGTGAGCCCGGTTGGATTATCAAATAAAAGTCAATATTTTAACGTTTACGAGTTTATATTCTTCTTTCACAATCTTTGCATATTACTCACTAATTAATTAAACATAAAACACGTATTTATTGTACACACGTCTGATTATATCTATCTCTACAACCGGACTGGTCTAACATAATATATTGGGACGAGAAAACGATGTGTGGACTTTGACCCCTGCATATCCATAGCATGCACTCTATAGATATGCAAGTGTGCGTCCCTACACCTAACATATCATGATAGCAGTATTCGATACATAAATGGGACGTGAGTAAATTATATATATGGTTCTATTTAAATATTAATGATTATAAGGTTATATTCTTACTTTTGCTTTTAGAATTTTCGTTTACCTAATTATATCTGTGGTTTTAAAACTGGCAACACTGCTTGTTGTCACATTTGACAAGAGGCGATCTATAATTGCCTATGGCTGTCTAAGTGTCTATTGTCTACTAACTACTACATTTGTGGTACGTTAGTCTCAATTTTTTTAATAATAAATGTTATAAAATAATAAAGCCATTCGGTTTTTAGTCAAAAATGGCTAGCTGTGGTGACTTTTTAAAAAGTCAATTTCCATTAATTGACGAAGAACTGAAAAAATATGTTGAAGGTACGTTTTTGTAAAGGTTATAAATTTGTTACTTTTTTGTTTTACCACAAAAGAAGAAATTTTACTTTGAAAAACTAAATATTATATAGCGAGGTGTTTTCAGATATTTTGGACAACAGTGCTGGGGAATTTGAAGATACAGAAGAAGTGTATGAGGCTGTTGGTGAGGTGTTGCAAGGAATTTCAGAAAAATCCGAGAAAGATATAAGGTTTAATTTTCTTCTATATTTTACAATTCGTGTAAACAGAATGTATCTTAGGGCGGCTTTAACTTCTTTACCATATAAATTATTAATATAAGTGGTAAGATTAAATATTTTAATTTAATAACTAAATTATATCACCATCTATAGAAGTATATGTGAAAAGCTCCTGCATATGCTACAACCGGAAAAAACTTCTAGTAGTAATGGACCCAGAAAAGTTTTAGATGCACCAATACATTTAGCTTCTATGTCTACGGCTCCACAAGAAACTGAAGATTTAAAAAGTATATGGTTGCAGACTAGAGATGATAGTTTGGTAAGTGACTAAATCACTTTAAAGTTGGTTAAAGATTTTTCTTTTTTTCTAAGTCATCTATACCATATTAGTAAGACCTGTATCACTGGAGATTTTAGAAACACACAATTAACAGATACATACAAAGAATAATTATTAGTAAACTTTACAAACAATTGTCCTGTGTTGATTCAAACCCACACACCCAGTAAGGTACTACTTAAATCTATATACCGTCCATGTAAATCTAGAACATGAACTAGAATAGAAATCTTTGATATAGAACCTCATATTTACACATCTATTTAAAAAAAAGGACTTTAATATTGCGTAATACTTATACATGTTAAAAGTTACTGGTGGGCGACATTCGACCATAGTTAATTGATTTTTTTAAGTTTTAATTTTATTAGGGTTAATATTATTGTTGAATATAGAATGAAAAAGGGAAAGGGTAAGTGAAGTCCTTTATTGACAGATGTCAAAATGCCTTTTTTATTTACATGTGTGTATATGTTGTGTAAAATTGAACCATTAGTATGAGTAATGCATATTTTAACTAATTTAATATATTTCTAATGCATTTTATATAAAATAAATAGCTTTCTGCACTTCTCCTCCATATAAACTTTAACTATGCCAAATTTCATGTTCATCCATTCGCCCAATTCCGTTAAAAAGGGATACAAAGTTTAGGCTTCTCATATTAATATATATGATTAGAACCAAATTGTGAAGTACATTGCAATTTAAATGTTCTATAATAATGATAGTATGTGGGAAAAATATAGAACTGTGGATTTCTCAGAGTTTGAAATCACCAATATGTTGTGGGCTGGCATGGTGATTACGCCCATACCTTCCTTCGGGAAGAGGCCTATGGCCCTGCAGTGGGTCTCTTACAGGCTGATGATGATGATAATGGTATAATTATTGTAATATTTTTTATAGAAAGTTGATGCTAGAAAGTTAGAAAAGGCTGAAGCAAAGTTACAACAGAAACAGCAAAAGCATAAGGATGCTAAGATTCCTATTGTGGTACCGGTTCTCCAAACTGCAACGGCATCACAAGTAACTTCTAAAAAGGATAGCAAATTGGAAGCAAAGGGAACAAATAGAGCTCAGGATATCAGGATAGAAAACTTTGACATTGCTTATGGAGACAGGTATTTTCATTCATATTGCAGTATCTTATTTTCAGCTAGTAAACAGTGCCCTTGATATGTCCTGCTTAGTTCTTGTTGTGTTAATTTATCGGGTGTGATGCTTCTAAATGAATACAAACTCTAATCCATCATTCAGTCTCTTTGAATGTTAAACTATGGTGTAGATTGGGTGTTTCTTATCAAATACTCAGGGATGTTTATACTGCATCCAAAGAAAGAGTGTGTCCGATCTTTTTTTATATTGAGTCTTATATATACATTTCGAATCAGCAAAAAGGTATATCTGTTAGTATTTTTTTGTTTGCCTCTGAACTACTATTCTCGACTTATATACTTAACTTAAAGTCGAATTAGTCACACATTACTACAGCTGAAAGCTACATATTTTTTGTGTTTTAGTTAGATTTGCTCCTTTTTGGTGGTAGTGTAAGCACATTACAATGTTATGGATATTAAATACTAGTGGATAATGTATGTGTGATGTATTTGCATATATCTTTATTTATTTATAATTGGTATATCAAAGGTTAACATATAATATAACATATAATGCATTTGTATAATAAAATAGTTTAATTTATATAAATATAACATTACAAAGAGGAAATGAATGTTTTTTATGTGGTTGTCACAATAAATAAACTGATGCACAAATACAATATCAATTCTCTCTGGAATTAATTAGTTATTTGTACTAGATACATACTAAAAGCAAATTAGGGTGTTTAAGATTTTATCTAGAAATGAAAAGGAAAGGGTCATTCCAAGGTTTCGTCTAGTTATACTATTAATGATTTAACCAAGTTTGTGAGGTGTTATAATTTTTTATTTTAGAGTATTGTTACAAGGAGCTGATTTAATATTGGCATTTGGTCGTCGTTACGGTTTGGTTGGACGAAATGGTCTCGGAAAGACAACCCTACTTAGAATGATCGCCGGTAAACAACTCAAGATACCTTCACATATATCTATATTGCATGTGGAACAGGAGGTTGTTGGTGATGACACATTGGCATTGCAAAGTGTACTAGAATGTGATACAGTTCGAGAGAACTTAATAAAAAGGGAAAAAGAGATTACAACTGCAATTAATAATGGGTAAGTATTTACAATAATTCTGCCTATTATTTGTGACTTATATTTTTCCTTATTCAAGTAATTGTTCTTGATGACTTTGTATTTAAACTGCACTGACTTTTTAAACTGCACAAAGGATGATACCCAGATATGATAATTAATCCACAAATTATTGTTCTGGCTCTAGATCATCTAGATGCATTTTGTGTTTGTAAAGGTACCCCCCAACACAAATGTTGGATTCCCAGTATGAAAGGAGTGTTTGTTTATCCTCATTGTTTTTTTAACCCCAGACTTTATAATATCTTCTGTTTTGTATGTTTTATAATGCTATTATTTATTTATATATAGGATATTATATATATAGGATATTTATTTATAGGAAGTTAAATATTTCTAGCTTTAAAAAATTGTTATGTTTATATATTATGCAGTATAACTGGAAGTTCATAAAAATACATAGATGGAAGAAATCTTATAGCATACTATAATGTTAATGACAAATTTGCACAACATTTAAAATCTTGTTAAAATATTATCATTATGAAGTTATAAATAGTCAATTATAGGATGGCGATGTTTACTTGATATTAATACTATGCAGGGCAGAGTAAACAACCTTGAGTTATGCAAACAGACAACATATTTTTGCCATCATGTTCTAAGTGATCTTAGAAAATGATTTGATAACGTTAGTTCTCGTTTTATTCTATAAATTACAAAACATACATATATATAATAATAAAAAAAAAACCAACAAAAGAAATATCTTATATATAAAGTTATAAAGAAACGATTAAAATATGATGAAACCTTGACAAGTCGATTTTTTTCGAACTGACTACGCTATTGACCCAGCAGGGTCTTAACAGCTTCACCGGGCTACAAACTCGACAAGTCGAACTTATAGCATATATTATCGCTAAATAATGGTTAGTTAAAAAGGTTTTCAAAAATTCATTGTGTTTGAATTGCAGAGGCTTATGGGAAATGTGTATCCAAAATGTATAAAAAACAAATATATTCCACTCCTTGTATTTTCACACAGTATTTTATACATTAGACATAATTTAAATCTTGGGTCTATAATTATACTATACTATAATGTGTGTGTGTATATACTTGTATTATATACTAACTTAGTTGTTTAGGAACCTACTAACCCCAAAGATGAATTGTACTTCTGTTCTATTTTAGACATATGGTGGTGGTTGAAATCAACTTCAAATCTGGTGTTGATTTATTATCCTTAGATTTAATAAAGATGTACATGACACTGGCAGAATAGTGGAATTTTCCACACGGGCCAAAGACTAAGAAAAAAATTAAATTATAATTGTTTTGTTGTAAGATCAACAGATCCGAGTCTATCGACGGAGCTGAGTGAATTGTACGCGCAGTTAGAGAACATAGAAGCCGATAAGGCGCCAGCTCGTGCGTCCGTGATTCTCAGCGGTCTTGGGTTCACATCACAAATGCAGGGACGTGCCACGAGAACTTTCTCGGGTGGCTGGAGAATGAGGCTTGCCTTAGCCAGGGCTTTATTCTCCAAGTAAGTATGTGCGTAACACATTAATTTCTGTGTGACATATTACTCATGAGCTGATGTATGTTCTAGTATAGAACTATAGTGTTCTTGTAAAGTTAACCTGTTTGCTTAAGTCGAAATGAGTTGTCTAAATGAAATAAAAATTGACATTAGAAACGGACAAACATATACATCTATAAGATTTAAGGTGTGAGAGAATGAGATAAAATATATCATTATTTTCACTCTTATGTGTGAATTTTAGACGTGTTCCTTTTTGTGTTGCTTGTTGATTAATTTCTGATGTGATTAATAAGTATCTGTTATCTTATATTAATTATGAATCTGGAACATTCAATTTCTCTTTAATTTACACTAGTATATTAAACAAAAATAGTGAATAAAATAAAGACACATAATATACATGCATACACACACATACACATATTGTCTCGCTGGTTTCTATTTTTTTCGAACAAGGCTAAATTAATTATATGTATACTAGTCGATTGCAACGAGTCATTGTGCCTGGTTTATTACAATGTGTAATGTAATCGCAGTACATTTGGTTTCCAGAGTTTAACTATACAGCGTGTGTTTATTTCAACGAACTTCCTTTATGAGGAATTTTAAAATCTCACAGCAATGATAATTCGATCAACAATAAATAAAATAAATAAGAGCTCACTTGAAACGTGTGCCCTTATTTTGTTTAGTTTGTTTGAAACACAGCCAATGTAAGCCCGTTTCACATGCCGCAGTGTATTCAAAAGATGCAAAAATAATAACCGAAAAAGCAATTTAACGGCCGGAGTATCTTACTTTCGCTAAATACATGTTGAATAAGTTATATTTTAAGCTTTAAACTAACAAATAATATCAAATTTTGAACAAAATTACCTATTTTAAACCTGTGATACAAATGTTTGGCCTCGCCACGCACAAACACGCACAATAACTGGAAAACGTACTTTATTCATTACGTGTTAAGGTTGAATCCACACTAAATGTTGTTTATGTTGTCTTATCATTTGTGAGGGGAGTAATTTATTGCTTTGCTCGTTTTATCGTAAGTATTAGATAAATTTTTGAACATTTGTGACTTTATTACTAGGTGTTATGGTTGTAATTAGGTTGAACTTAAAACCGTTTTAAAACTTTTTTTCTCCCTTTCTTAGTAAACAAATAGCTACATATAAGTATATATTTACGCGGACGGGCTAAAAGCTTCGATTTTGTACGTAACCCTTTATCTAGTTATTGTTGATCGAAGATTATCATATAATTAGTCTCTAAAAACTTTATATATTTTATATTAATTTATATGATTGTAGACCTGATCTGCTACTACTTGACGAGCCGACAAACATGTTGGATATAAAAGCGATCATCTGGTTAGAGAATTACCTACAGAACTGGCCGACGACGCTTTTGGTCGTTTCCCACGATCGAAATTTCTTGGACACTGTACCTACGGACATTCTGCATTTACATACACAGAGGATAGACACATATAGGTAAATTTTATTTGTATTTTATTCAATTTTAAACTTCATTTCAGATCAGAAATGGGTGTTGGTACTTCTTGAGGTATTATATAAACATAAATGTTTGTTTAAAAATGAAATCTATTGTGTATGAATATTATACTGCAGCTGTAAGGAAGAGAGGAGTATCTAAATAAAGTTCAGATCGGAGAAGAGATAAAAAATTAGTAGCCTTTATCTTTAGACAAGTACAATTGCTCTTCTTAATAATTAATTGAGTCGATACATTTCAAAATGAGTTAAATCCAATTTTAGCAGTTCCTAATCTTTTACTTTATTTTTCAAGATCTTCAAGTTTTGTACGTGTAAAATATAAAGATCATAAAAAAAAAACAAAGAAACCTTATAGACCGCAAAATTTGAACTTTTTTTCTTTTTTTTATTGTAGCACGGCAAAATGACTGCACCGTGCCTGATGGTAAGCACAGTACAATCCAAAAATAATGGCGACCACCGAGTGACACATTATCCATCGCCGGTCGCCGCTGTCATGCCGGCCTGCGAAAGGCTGGATATTCACAGGCTGTTTCCGAAACGCGACCCGCAGAAGCGAATCACTACGACGGGCTTTTTCGCCATATACATGGTGGTTGCGACCTAGTCAGGCTGTAAAACCCTACCCCTTACGCCATTGCCTCTTTCGTTATTCAGCAGGGTGCACCACGTGCAGGTGACGTTGGCTCGGATGTCTCAAGTCTTAGATGTTATTCGACACCCCTTACACCCGAAATGTTATTCGACACCTGGTTGTTTCATTATAAATCCCTTATCTATATCTATATAGGCAAAGATAACACAGTTTAGTACTATTTTCTCCTCTGTTTGTCAAACGATTACCTTAATTTTTTTTTGTATGCTACGGACGATCTTTCGTGTCATCAAGAAAGAAATTGGAAAAATATCGTTTTTTTCGTATGATCAACATTTATTTATAAATCGCTGTTCGTCGGTCTTACTTTTACCTCACTATATTTCACACTCTTTATATTATAATGTTTAGTATTTGTATATTCTTAATCAAAAATTCTCAATAATATTGAAAATTGAAAATTTAATGTACATATCTTGTATTTGTCAACTGATTTTGTTCATTTAAATATTTTATTTGTTAGTTATTGACGAACTTTCGATCACCATAATAAAACGAATATTATTAAAAAAACTTTGGAAACATTTTATTTCCTTACCATCGATGAATCAAAGTGTTTATTTATAAGTATATTCGTCATATTTCAAGATCCTTACATATATAATCCACAATGCCTATTTGCACAATACTAAATATAGTATTTACCATCTAGAAATTATAAATAAAACCAAATACTAAAGGACATATCTGCAAGTGAAGAAAATGCTAACCCTTATTTTAGTCGAATTTCGGACGCTGGACAAACGTCAATTTATAGGATTTTTGGTCGCGGGTAGCATTTTACGCCATTGTTATCAAGATTAATAATAATAGTGTGCGTTAACCTTACAATTTTAGGTAGAGGGTGGTATTTTACCCACCTGTTTTCAAGAAAATGATAATAGGTGTATTTACCTTACAATTTTAGGTAGAGGGTAGTATTATACCCACCTGTTTTCAAGAATAATAATAATAGTGTGCGTTTACCTTACAGTTTAGATAGAGGGTAGTATTTTACCCAACTGTTTTCAAGAAAATGATAATAGGTGTATTTACCTTACAATTTTAGGTAGCGGGTAACATTTTACGCTCCTATTTTCAAGAATAATGATAATAATGTGCGTTTTCAGGGGTAATTATGAGCAATTCCATAAAACAAAGACTGAGAAGTTGAAGAATCAACAACGTGAATACGAAGCCCAGCAGCAACATAGGGCGCACACGCAGGAGTTTATCGACAAGTTCCGGTACAACGCGAACAGGGCTTCATCCGTTCAGAGCAAGATCAAAATGCTAGAAAAACTGTGAGTATTTGTTTAAATGTATCCGATTTCACGTGACATACATATTCATGATATAATATATGCAAAAAAAAAAACAAATTTTGTTCAAATATTTATGGTAAAATTAGTTGGTACCGTTTTATAAAATTTTGACTTTGGTTGTAAAAAATTAGAAATTGTATGTATGTAACAATATTTTAAGATTTATCTTATTATCTGTACTCATTACCTTGATTGTTAAACTGAGAATATGTTATTTCTAATGGATATTATACATTTGATTGATTTAATCATCTCTAGCATCGGATGATTAATAAAATTTACTTACTTTATGGTTTTTATATATTTTGGATTGTGAGTTTTGTTGGTTTGTCACATTTTTATAATGTAATCTTTAACTCTTTGATATGTTTTTTTTTCTTTTATTTTAATATCGCATATATCAATGTTTTTATTTTATTAGTGTTGAAATCATTACAAATTGTAAAACAGAGCTCGCTGCCACGTCTATCTGTCTGTTCGCAATAAAGCCAAAAACTACTGAACTGATTTTCACGCGGTTTTCACCAGTAGATAAAGTGGTTCATGAGGAAGGTTTAAGTATATAATTTGTCAAGGATTTTTTTAACAGAGCGAGACGTCCGCCGGACCCGCTAGGAAATAAAAAAAAGAGTGATGATGTAATACTAAAGATATAAATCATTTCCAGTCCTGAATTGAAGCCAGTGGAGAAAGAGGTAGATGTGGTTCTCCGGTTTCCAGAGGTAGAGCCTTTGTCTCCACCGATTCTACAGTTAAATGAAGTCGGTTTCTATTACTCGAAGGATAAAATAATATTCTCAAATGTTAATCTCGGAGCGACGCTTGAGTCCAGGATATGTATTGTAAGTATACAAGTTGTACATGATATTAATTTGACATCACAAAGAGATCATCATTTCCAGTATACTCGTGACCTTGATGTTACACATAGATTATATAGAAATCTACAGCAACAAAAAATCAGCTGATATAAAAAAAAACGAACTAAAAGTCGATCATTGGGTTGCTGACACGGTCCTTTATATTCAATTTAGAGGACTTTATAAGACATTTTTGGTTATAAAATTATTTTCGTTTTGTTATAAGACATTTTTTGGTCATAAAATTATTTTCGTTTTGTTTTCTTTTGTGGTAATTGGTGTTTAGTTTTCTTGTAAATATTATATGTAAAATACTGTTAGTCATATAAAAATGTACAACAAAAAAATCAGCTGATATAAAAAATCTAATTAGAAGTCGATCATTTGGTTGGTGACACGATCCTTTATGTTCAATTTAGAGTAAGTACTTTATAAGATATTTTTGGCCATCAAATTATTTTCGTTTTGTTTTCTTTTGTGGTAATTGATGTTTAGTTTTCTTGTAACTATTATATGTAAAATACTATTAGTACTATAATAGCAAAACCAAAGAGAACTGCATTATTTTGAAAAAAAAAAAAATTATAGCAAATTTTGTAGTTCATTGAAGGTTAGTTTTGTTAGTGGCCATAGAAGTATAGTAAATAATTATTCTGAACTTGTTTATTACTTTGTGATTAAGAAGTCTTGATAAGAAGTAATATCATATCATATATATTAATACGTGAAGCCTAAACTTTGTATCGTAAAATTTGGCATAGTTAAAGTTTATATGGAAGTGCAGAAAGCTATTTATTTTATATAAAATGCATTAGAAGTATATTAAATTAATTAAAATATGCATTACTCACACTACTGCTTCAATTTCACACAACATATACACACATGTAAATAAAAAAGACATTTTGGCATCTGTTAATAAAGGACTTCAAAAAAGGTTGTGAAGGAGGTTGCTATGCTCGACTGTATGTATTATTTTACTCTTACGTTCCAATTACCCTTTTTCATTCTACATTCAACAATTATATTAACCCTAATAAAATTCAAACTTAAAAAAATCAATGAGCTACGGTCGAATATCGACCAGTTTGCGCCCACTAGTATATAGTAATACGTGAATTCAATTTTACACAACATATAAACACATGTAAATAAAAAAGTCAATAACGGACTTCAAAAAAGGTTGCAGAGGAGGTTGCTATGCTCGACTGTTTGTATTTTTTAACCGACTTCGAAAAAGGAGGAGGTTACTACGTTCGGTAGTATGTATTTTTTAAAATGTATGTTAATCGATATCTCCGCAAATTATGAATCAATTTTAATGATTCTTTTTTTATTTGAATTAGTTATATTCAGCAGTGATCCCATATAAATTTGAAGAAAATATTCAACCCCTAAAGGGGTGAAATATTGTTTATTTAATTTTCACCCACTTCGTCTCTACGTATTTTCGTGAAATTTGAATCGATTTATTATACCCATTACAAACGAGATATATTTATGAACACTAAAAATGGCGAAATAAACTTTTTTACAAAAAAGAATTAAACCGCCTTCGATGTGAAAAACTAATAAGCGAAAAATAAATAAATTATTAAATTAACCGAATTAAATAAAAAATATTGATATTTGAACTACCTAATTATATATTTGAAGTCGATGCCATTGATAAAAGAACCCAAATAAATTTCAAAGTTAAAAAATTCAATGAACTATGGTCGAATGTCGCCCACTAGTATAAATAAATTATTTGAATTAATCGATACATTTGTGTAGAGTGAATCATTTATATCTCTTTAATATGGTCTTATTATTTTTATTACGTTTATAATTGTGTAGTTCACAAGATTTTGGTCCTTGGTTGATTAGTATTAATCTTAAATAGGTCTATTTCTTGGGAACAAGACATTCTTTTGGATGAAAGGTACCCCCGTGTCCTTTTATGTTCCCCTGAATAAGCGTATGCAAAATTTCATGGCCCTCAGTTTAGTTAATAAGGCCTGAAAACATAACAAACAAATAGATAAACTCATTTTCGCATTTATATATGTATAATAAAAGTAGAGGCAACCGTGAGGACTGCCGATAGACGTGAAAACTGAAAACAGTGGAATAACTGTTCTATGTTGAATTTTTTGATCTGTCGCAGTCGGAATTATTGAAATTTCATAAATAGTGAATTGAAATATTTGGCGTAAGCATAATACGTCACCCATAAGTTTTCCCCTTACAAAATCTTTCAACGTGGCAAAAAGAAGTTGTCACTTAAAAAAAAAAAGAAAATCGGCTGAGAAACATAGAAGGAAGATGTACTTAACTGCCTTACCTCTAAACTTTGATAGCGTTAATTCTTTTCTTTTCAAGGTTGGTGACAATGGCGCCGGTAAAACGACACTACTGAAAATAATTATGGGTATATTGTCTCCGACAAACGGTATACGTAATGTCCACAGAGGACTCAAGTTTGGATATTTCTCGCAGCATCACGTCGATCAACTTGAGATGAATGTAAACTCTGTCGAATTACTCCAGAAGAGTTACCCGGGTAATGTTATTAGTATGAGCAATAACTCATTAATAATGTATTATGTTGTTATTTTTATTTTACAACGGTTCTTGTTATAATCTGTCATTAGTTGTTCGATAATAATGGACTGTGAAACGATCAACTATAAATACCAGGTGAAAGGTTAGACTCTCGCAGTATTTTAGGACATAACACACATAAAATAATAACATCAAAACAAATACTAATAGAGAACAAAGAGAACCTTAGGTAAAGTTTGTTCTAAGAATTTCAAAAGTAATAACTTAATTAAACTTAAATAATAACTCAAATAAACCTTGGATGAATGACCGGTGATAAAACCTGCGAGCAACGACCCGGAGTTAATAACTTTCGATGACAAAATGGACAAAAACCCTTTTGTTTGTTCAATCGATGATAAAACGGACAGAAAACCCTTTTATTTGTTTGAAAAATTATCTTTTGTTAGTTGGTTGGCTTCACCCGACGGTCATTGACACTGCTTTAACATAGACAGGTAGAGGATTGTATATAATTTTTGTATTTGTTTAGATAATTAGGTCAAATATTAAGCACCTATTTTTTTAAATTGATTTAGAACGAGAATCGAGTGCAGAGTATCCTCCGTAAATATTGCTACTCTCTAAACATTCACCTATTCGAAAGTAAAACAGTTAACTAAAATTTTCTCCTATATTTGTTAACCGATTTTCTTTGTTTTGTTTTATGTGGTATTTTTATATATAGAGATGAATAATATAAAATTGTATTAATGTATAGGTAAAAGTGTAGAAGAGTACAGACGGCAGTTGGGAAGTTTTGGGGTAAGCGGTGACCTCGCGCTGCAAACCATTGCGAGTCTCTCCGGAGGGCAAAAATCAAGGGTCGCCTTCGCCACGATGTGCATGGGGAACCCCAATTTTCTGGTACTCGACGAACCCACAAACCACTTGGATATAGAAACCATTGAAGCCTTAGGGAAAGGCATAACCAAATATACAGTACGTATTGTTTAGATATTCATAGTTACTTTCCAATATACGCATGACTTTGAATAAATATAAATTAATATTATAGTGCACTTACGCCTCGATCAAACTCAATCAAAAACAAAAAAATATAAATAAACACACGCCCATGTGTTTTGGGTTTTAAAAGCAGACATCGCTAATTATATTTTGGTACCTATCCCTAAAACTAGGGGAAGCCCGGAAAAGAAATTTAATGGCGTTACCAAATTCTGTATTTGGAAAAAATATTCTAAATCCAGGGCGGTTCATATTATCGATTATTATTCATTTTTCTTATTCATATTAATTCCAAACGCGTCCAAGTTGATTTTTGAATGCCTGCGTAGTCTGTATGATAGCGGAATCCCCATTGCGTCTAGAAATTTAAAGTACTTAATAGGAGTTAAACGTTAAATTTTTGCCCCATTTCATAACACTATTGATCCAAAACTTTCACGAAAATAACTAATTTGTATAGGTTCCAGTCAAATATGTCCTTTAGGATATAGCATTTTGCGAAAAATCATTATAATGCAAATGTCGATTGACTCCGATGGTCAGTTTAAACAAATGCGTAAATAAAAAAGAATATCTATCTTTGTCACGCTCCCATTCACGGTGGTGTGCGAGGGAGACAGAAATACTTCATGTGTTACGTTTTTACGTGACGTCATGTCGTGTGTTGATTCATATACATAAGCGTAAAATAATTAATGTATTACTGTAATTCAAGTCAGCTTTAGGTAACTGACCTCTACTCCAATGTGCAGATTATCTTTATCCAACTGATATTGGTTAATTGGTTGGCAACTGATATAGTTATCTGATATAGTCTTGGATAGAGTATAACTTGTGTCATGGGACCAATAAAAGAAATCTGGTTATAAGAAAAAAAGTTGTCCATATTAATTATGCAGTTACTATAAGAAATAATTGTTTGATGGGTGAGACTGAATATGTTCATAGAGTTTGCTTTTATATATTTTGATTTTATTTTATCTTTAACCTAACGTATGATTATTAGACAAAAAATACGGTCAATTTTAATCCATATTTCCATTAAAAATTAATCAATTCCTCTCATATTACTAAATATTTGAATATTGTTTATTTCACAATCAAAAAGCAAATTAGTTATTTAAAGCGTTTGGTTAACCCTCCGATGAGTGACAGTTCTGAACTTCACGGCCGTGTGAAAAGCAAATTAGTTATTTAAAGCGTTTGGTTAACCCTCCGATGAGTGACAGTTTCGAACTTCGCGGCCGTGTGAAAAGCAAATTAGTTATTTAAAGCGTTTGGTTAACCCTCCGATGAGTGACAGTTCTGAACTTCACGGCCGTGTGAAGAGGTCCCTGCGGACCTTTTTTGTAAATCATGTTTTTTTCATATAATTTTTTTTTTGTTTTTATTGTTTATAACTAAATTCTACATACAAAAATAATTTTATATATTATTTATTTTTTATTATATTTTTGTTTCTATCACACACGATTTTACTCTTCGCTGTCTAAACTTTAACTGATTTGGTTTACGAAACTACAACTTCTTTTATACTCTTTCGTACGTCTACCTGAACTCAAAGACACTTAGGGATTACTTCATCATCATTATAATTTTTTTATTGTTTCAACACATAATTTACTTGTTCTGAACACAAAGACCTAAACTCAAAGACATTAGGGATGATGATAAAAACAAAACATTCAACTTCAACCCCCCCTGGGTTGTAGTGGCCGAAGTAGGAGTAATTTCAGTTTGAAAAGGCAAAAAGGTCCCTAGGGACCTTCTCACTCATCGGAGGGTTAAAGGTTACCTTTGGTATAAATTAAGTTTATATGTATACCATGATTTGTGTTTTGTAGGGTGGTGTAATTCTCGTATCTCACGACGAGAGGTTAATACGAATGGTCTGCAAGGAACTATGGGTGTGTGGAAACGGATCAGTGAACAGTATAGAGGGAGGCTTCGATGAATATCGGAAGATAGTTGAAAAGGAACTCGAAGCCCAGAACAAATAGACGAATAATTCACGTACCAAGTATAAAAAAATTATGTGGTACTAAAAATTTATGCGGTACTAAAATAATTATGTGGTACTAATAATACGGTTATCATGTAAAAAAGTAACTAAATTATAATATTTATATAGTGAAACACCAATATAATGAAATGAAAAACGTATTACAATATCAATGCAAATTTTTATTTCAATACCTCACACTTCTTTCTCTCTGTGTTAAATACTTTCAGCTTACTATTCCGTACATAATAAACGCGACAATAATGTACGCGAAATTATCAATGGCAATTAAAAAAAATATATATTAACTTAAAAATGCGTATTTACAAATTAAAATTCAAATACATAATATACAATTAAAATAATGACTAAAGTAATATTTAAAACTCTTCCAGTTTTATATAATATTGAACTGAATTTGTTCAGCGAATAGTAATAGTACACATTATTAGTCCATTCATAAAACAAATAAACATGTTACTTTAATTTGTCACCACATATGTAACTTTTATATAAAAATGACACAGATGTTTATGGTATCAAATTAACGTTATATGTTTAATGGGTACACTTTCTAGGTTCAATAAATGCAAGTTATTTTGTAATGTATATAGATATACATAAAATACGTTGCGTCTCGGAGGGTGATCTAATAAATTACAGTTATATCACGGACTATTTTTGATATAGTAGATATAAATATAGTATATAGTGTATGACTACCAGTTAGATTGTATGGCAATTTGTGATTGTGGATACAGAAAAAATTTAAAGTTACAACTAGCAGATCACAAATACACTTAATCTAAAATTTTAGGTCCAGTTGGCAATGACAAATGGCGCTCAGATCGCTCGACTCTTACGGAATGTAAGAGGGGTCGATGATGTAAAATACTTTATTGGTGCTTCTTGCGCCTTACTTTAGTTTTGTCCGCATTCCTTAGGACTTCTGCGTAAGAAAGCTCGAGTTTTCTCAGTTTGTGTATCTCTTGTGATGCCGTACTCTGCTTGTAGTCCATCGAATCGGTTTCGGAGTTCCACCCTTGGCAGATTTTACCAGTTCGGCTGGTCGCGCTCGGTGTTGGCGAATTCATATTTCTGTTATAGAATTGTAGAGTGGCTCCGTTCCACTCGTGTTCCGGCGCTCTAACAAGAGGACTGACCTCTATAGGTCTATAATCTCGCCTCTTCTTATTCGATGACTTCTGGTATGTGACTTTTGGTGGCGATGGGAACACAGGGGAATCTGCTCCCTGACGATCCTGGCTGTGTTTACGGTTGCGATGTCTAGACTTCTTTCTAGTTGCCGCGATGTATTCCAATGGCTGACGCACCAACGGTGTCAACGAACGGTCTCTGTCTTTGGCTGGCTTCTCTTTCTCTTGTTCCTTAGGTTTCTCGGTGGTGCTCTCTTCCACTGGTTTCTTCTCCTTGCTGGGGGCGACTTCTTTGTTCTTGACCTTCTCAGGAACTGGTTTCTCCTTTTCGGGTTCTCTTAACGTCGGTGTTTCTGGAGTGGTGACATCGGACACTGGAATAGATTGTTCAGACATAACGGAAGACAAAACACTCTGTGTGTCGTCTGTGAGGTTACCAGGAGCCTCCTCGGTTGCAGGGGTTACTGGTGGCACTTTACCAGTTGTGGTGTCGTCGAGCAGCGGGAGTTGTTCACCTTCGTCTTTATTCTCGGCTGCTTTCTTAAGAATGGTAAAGATTTCTTTGAACAGTTCACGGTATTCAGGTCTGTTACGGAAACGACTATCCATAGGGCTGACGTCGTCGTAAATGCTGAAACGGTAGTCTTCTCCATCAGCGATGGTGCATAAGAACGAGCCAGGTCGTTCCCGTTCTGTTTGTGTGGCCTTGTTGCTCGTCTCATCCGAGAATCCTGAACTTGAGGTTTCCGCCTCTGAAAAATCAGGGGTCTGTATGATCTTCTTTCGGGATGTCGGTTCTACCTTCTTCTGTAGATTTTCGCTCTTCTGAGCGTCTTCCCCGTGTCCGCTTTCCTCATCGGTGTCTTTAACGCTAAATTGACTGTAGTCGCTTGATGTTTGGAGTTCGTCCTGAAGTGATAACGTTCCGGTGGGATTTTGAGTGCTGGGCGACGTGTTCTGTTTATTTTTTCTCGAGTTCTTGACTTGAGACAATTGTACTTCGAGAAGAGCTTCATACTTCTCAACTAGTTCTCTGTAAGGATTGGCGTGGCCGTCTTCCTTGTTAGCCCATATACCCTGAAGCAGTTTTTCCTTAGCGTTCTGAAAATCAAAACAAATATTATTTAATGATAAAGACACAATTGTTAGATATACCACTTTGAATGTTGTCACGTAATTTGTTATTATTGCCCGGTTTCTGAGGTACTTTAATTGTAGTTTATCTGTTCAATTGCGTTATCGGTTCGATAATTTGTCAAATTGCATTTCTGAACACACAATCATACGATAAATGTACAGTAAAACCAATGGGCCATATGACAGTTTATCGTATGAATAACTTTGTTGAGTCATTAACTATTGGTAGTTTAACCAAGTATCTCAGAAACCGGGCATAGACATGAAATTTTAATATCTTTAGGAAATATTAAGTATTGATGATTATAGTAGCCGTTACAGAAAAAAAGAAAATGCCAGTTAGATATACAAGACATACGATTTATATTTGTCCTTGAATCTAATTTTAGAGTAATGGTTGATAGACAATATTTGTGACACCTTAAACAAGTATTAGTGAAAATACTACACAGCTACAACCCTTATTCGCACTTGTTAGGGGATTTATGGACCCGGACCAATAGATAACACAGCAGTTAAATATTATTTCTATCGGCCACAGAAGTTACAAAATTAGTACAAACAAGACAACTCACACATTAAAACGAGCGAAGACTGTTACTGAACACACACACACACATGCAATGGAGAGTAAATAACTGAAATTCTAATAAGAATGAGACAAATGCCGTCCACCATCACCAGTGATTCGGATTAGCGTGCGCAATACGCTCTTAGTTATAGTAACGTGTCGGTAATGGACGTACCTTCGACTATAAACGATAAATCCAAAGAAAACTACTGCAAATGCGCTTCATAATGCATATGCAAAGCGTGATCAACAACATCAGGGGCAGTTGGAAAAGCTTTGCTGCCTAGAAACGAGCGAAACGTTTTATGAGAAAAACATTTGATGTTAAGGACTCATTCACGCCATGATTCATTAATGAAACGACATGATAATGTGAGAGTTAAACACGATCCGTTTGCTAAATTAGGATTGAAGATTACTTGGAATTTTAACAGGTAACGACTACTGAACAGGGTACAAATTTACATGTACACAGTAAAAATTAACATGTTAGTTTAGCTATTGTTACTCTGGTTAGTGGCGTTGCATATGGAAAATAGAAGTGTCGGTTAATGTATGTTAAAAAGCGAAACAGAAAGGGTTGGAATTTACATACATTATTTTTGTTCGATTCGAACCAATTTTTTGCAATTTAAGTAGATCAAATTAAGAGTTAAATTGTTGTTTGTATTTGTTAAGAGGAAACATAATTTCTACACATAAACAAAGAAGCTTTAGTCTATATTTTAAGGTCAAAGTCATGCATCAAAATATAGGCGAGACTTACGTCGAATTTGATGAGTTTATTGGTGACTTGATCTTCTCGGGGACTGTCTTCACCTGATGGAGGAAGGATCAGTGAACTGATTGCGCTTCTATCGTCATCGTCGCCGTCCAGCATTGACGACATGTCATCACGTTCCATACCCCTTAGACATCTGATGCAGAGCTGACCTTGCCTAAAATGTATTATGATAATTGAATATAGTTATAATTATAGATGACAATAACCTTTATCAAAGCAACATTGCGACCAATACATTGTTATTACAAAAAGTTACATACGTATTGAATACTTGGTTTAAAATGGTTTAGTATTCAATGCACCGCGGTCGCTGAATGTTCGCCATATTGCTCTTTTCTCTCGCTTTGGTTACGTTAGGATAGACATGCGAAAAACGCGAACTTGCCTCGGGCGAGCGCGGTGCATTTATTACGAAACCTTTTTAAAGCAAGTATTTAATATCCCTATAATATGTAAAGGCTATTATAGGGTGGATCAATACGTAAACGATTGTGACGTCTGGAAATGACGCCCCTCCCTGTGCATCCACTAATAACGAATGTAAATATTTATGTTACTGTAAAAACCAGATTGAGTTTCTTGCCGGTTCTTCTCGATGACTGGGCTATTTTCCGAACCGGTAGTAGCTTTGACGTTCATAAGCGCCTTCTCAGGGCCTAAATTGAATAAAGGATATTTTGATTTTGATTTTGAATACGTATTTAACTTTTTTGCAATAACACGGAATATGTTTTAGGTCGTTGTAATATTTTATAATTGTTGTTATAAGCTGCTGCCAGTTCTTCTATTGTTGAATAATTGTCTGTTTTGTGTCGTGTGGCAATCGTAATAACGACAGGATAATGGAATAATCATTGTTTGTATCGTGGCTTTTACTGTGAGCGGCCTGTAGTGCTCTCCCTTTCACACGTATTAGTTGTTACATGCGATAACACTGGACAACTATTTATTACCTTTATCAATAATAGTAACGTATAATGGACAATTAATAGCAGAATTTAGAACAGCAGTCGTTTGTTATCCATTTATAAGGAGAAATGCATTTACATTTTTAGTTTTTGTGATAGCAATAACCGTTATAATGGGACCGACTCTTTTGAAACTTCAATTTGATTAATATAATAATGATTATTTTCCTAATTTCACGGTCGAAGTTGCCAACAAAAAAAGGCTAGAAATGATATACTTACTTTACCAAGAGATCAAAAATATTAATAAATAATTTTGTTCATACCTAACTTCTTCAAGGATTGAGAATTCCTCTTGCATAGATTTCGGCTCATCGTCACGCTGATGCCAGTTTCTTAACTGTTCATGTAACCTATTGTTTTCTTGAACAATCGACGCTAATTGTTCTTCCAATTCTGTGACGCGCCTATGTTCTTGTGCGAACAAAACTTTGCTCTCTCTTAACTCATCACTTAGCCTGAGTAAATCCTCATCCTCTTTGGTCAGTTCTGGGAGAGGTGCTACCACTTTCGGTGTACTATTTAGTTCAGGCTTCTTGCAGTTAACTGAGGTGTCGATGATTTTTTCTTTTTCTTTGGGTTTGTCTGTTTCAGGCTTTCGTTCTGCTCTTCGCCTGTACATATCTAACTGGGCGTTTAGGTCGTCGACATTCTTTTGCAATTCTTCGCATTTCCCTTCCAACGTTTCAATATTTGAGCATAATCTGGAAATTTATTTATTTTATGCAAATATAAAATATCAATAATGCTGTCTGATACTATAGCAATATATTTAATTTATTCATAGGAATTTTAAGAAGTAATAGTTTCAATTTCCTAATAGATAAAACAAACTGTTGTAATATGTATTAAGAAATCAGGGTGAAACTTACGACTTGATATGTTTTTTGTCGGCTCCATGGTCGACAGCTAGTCTGTGGTTGGCTCTTTCTAAGTCTTGAATGCTTACTTCTAGTTGCTCGTAGATCCGCAGTCTTGAGTCGTTCACCTCACGAAGAGCAACCGTTTGTTTTGTGAGATACTGTATCAAAAATGTAATAATGTTTACATAAATATACCATAAATAGCAGTACCGGATTCAACATTAATGCAGCCCCTAGGCACTAAAAAATGACAGAAAATTTTGAAATTTTCCAGAATTTTATGCTTGTTTCGATAAACATGAAAAAAAGATTAGTTTATAGTAAGAAATCTGCAAATAATTAAACTATAAAAAAATATATTATTCTAATAATATAATTATTATTATTTTTTTCATTATAATTTTTTTAGAAAATAAAAAGCATTTTCGCTAACTCGAAGAAACTTTTTTTGACCGCCTGAATTTTACCGGCTCTGGGCTCCGAATGCCCCTAGTGTAAAACCACCGCTAGTAAATTGGTGCAAGTCAGCAGCAGACAGAATTCTGGGTGTATATATAAATGTTTAGTATTTGTAATTTATTAATAGTAGATGTAATTGTCATGTTAGTAATTTGTTAACGTTGTCATATTAATAACTTCTTGGTTTTATGTATAATAGAAGAACTTACTTCGATTTCTTGTGTTTGGTCTTCGATAATGTTCTGGTGCTGACGAAGAGCAGTTTCCAACTCCTTATTTCTTTCCAGTAACGTCTTTCCGAGTTCTGCTGCTAACTGTAAGTCTGTAAAGATACATATTAAAATTATAGTTTCAATTAAATATTGCGCATACAATCATTATAATTATGAATCACTATACATTTTGTGGGTTTAGGGACTTAAGATTTATAAAGTGGTATAGTTTGTGTTGTCGTAATTAATATGTGTCGTCGAATATTATAAAGACCTTGCTATAATTCGCAATTTGGTCCGCGTGGAATTTAGCAAAAATGAAATATAATCGGGCGCGAGAGCTATTTGATACTGCCGGTCTTATTACAAAAACAATAATAACACGAGTTTTACTAAGCAGTGCCTAAAATTCCAAATCCAATCAATCAATCAATCCAATTCAAAATTCCAAATGGGGTGTAATAACATCATAGGACTTGAGACACCCAAGTCAACCTCACCTGCACGTGGTGCACCCTGCTGAATAACGAACGAGGCAATGGCGAAAGCGGGGTGGTAGGGTTTTACAGCCTGACTGGGTCGCAACCACCATGTATATGGCGAAAATGCCCGTCATAGTGATTCGCTTCTGCGGGTCGCGTTTCGGGATCAGCCTGTGCATATCCAGCCTTTTGCAGGCCGGCATAACAGCGGCGACCGGCGATGGATACTGTGTCACTCGGTGGTCGCCATTGTTTTTGGATTGTACTGTGCTTACCATCAGGCACGGTGCAGTCATTTTGCCGAGCTACAATAAAGAAAAAAAATCTAGTTGAAGTCATGTTTATAAAAGCGTATTCAAGCGGTCTTTAGCTAAACATCTGATTTAAGTTTTTTATGCAAGCAACTCTGAATAGCATTCGATTCGATCTCATCATTCAATAACGTTCCATTACATACTATATATATTTTGCAAACAATTTCAATTTATGAATAAAATCTTTATTGAAATCTTCGTTAATAAAATTTACTTATTATACGTTAAATTGGTTATCATTATTGTGATATTTTAGTTAATAGAAATTTATGTATATAATAAATAAAATAAGCAGTTTATAAGATTTATATATTACGTCAAAGTGCGTAAGGTGGAACGACAGTATAATGACAAATTAAATACATTGTCAGGTGTCAATAGTGTCAAATAGTAGTTATGATTTACTTGTGAATGTCTATAATTGTTTAATTTATTTACTTCTTCCAAATTAATTATACCCACGAAATCTATAATATACTATGAAACTTCTTTTGCCGGCACATCGAGATACGGTTAATTACAACAATAATTACAATTACAAGAATTGTCAACTTAGACAAGTGTTAGAGAATATTTTAATTAAAACAATGCCCATCTGTAAACAAGGGTAAGACTGAGTAACACTCATTTGTGATGAAACATTTTTAAGTTAAACGTTCAATGCGTATTTAACTTTGTTGTAATAATACGGTGTTTATTTTTCGTATCTGCCTATTTATATATCCTAATATCAAGCCCTAATAACTACACATATCATCCCAATAAACAACCCTGGGAAAGGCGAGAAGCTGCCAAATAAAGGCTAGAGAGATTTAAACAGTATATAGGTATCTACACATCTAAAGTTCTAATTTGCGGTCGATTAATGTGTAGACTTATAAACATTGAAGCCGAGGTGTGCCGCGCACCCTTGAGCTAGTTGTCAAAATAAAATCGGCTGAGTGCCTTAAGCGCTCGCCTTAGTAGTCCGGTGAAGCTGTTAAGACCTTGCTTGGTCAATAGCGTAGTCAGTTCGAAAAAAAAAAAACTTATAAACATTCTGAAATACATAATGAAATCCAAAAGTAAAGTAAGAATTGTGTTCGTTTAATATAAAGTGATTGCTCATTTATAAATTCATATATTATATAAAACAAAGATATAATAGTGTTCTTATATCTAAAACAAAGTTCGTATATTTCCGTGTTCGACAACGAACGTAATAAAATATGAATATATAATTATAATTAGGAATGAATTCATTTGCGTTTTGGAGTTTGCATTTAAATAATAATATTAGAACCTCAGCAGCTGTAATCCTTTGATTATGTAAAACAAACATCGCTATGTTTAGCTTGTTTTATATTTAAGAATTTTAATTACATACATGCTTAGGCAAAATTCGGTAAAATATTAAAATCCCAACGTATATTATGAAAGCGAAAGTGAATTTATTTGTTTCCTACACATTTACATCTTAACTATCCAATTGATCACCGTGTTTTTTTTATACTATATATCAGGGGTACAAAAAAAGACAGAGTACTTTTTATCAATAATAATGTACACTTCCTTAGAGATAGATCAAATCCACATTAACGCAAGCGGAACCGCGGGTAAAAGCTTGCTGTTGTATATATGAATATATTACTACAAGTACTTAACTATTTACATTCCATTTGTGCATGTAGCAAGTCTCTTGTTATTTTGAAGTGTTAGGTAACCTTACTGCAAACAAGTTTGCCAACGCTATTCTTAAGCTGTAGGTATGTGTAATAGTCAACTAGATCAAAGCGATCATAAAAGGGACGTAAAGAATGTTCCGAGTGAACACCTCAGTAAGTAAGTAGTTTGATGAGTTATATGATAAAGACTGTCTTACTAAACACGCTTTCAACGGCGAGTAATCTATCAAAATTATCTTTACAGTGAATTGAAAACCAATATAAATCTTCTATGTCGAATTTAAAGTAACAAGTTTGTTTTGAAGTAGTTTATTCTGGTTAGAAATTACGTCTATACAATTAAAACTAGTGATTCGTTACAGTCATAATAAAAGGCTTTCTCTAAATATCATTTGTGTAATTTGTTTTAAATCTTTACGGGTTGTGTGCTGTTTAAAATATCATAGATGTGCACTTTAAAAAAAAACTAAATACATGGTGTTAACACTGGCGTTGTTACACCGCGTGGTTTTTTACACACCGCCTGATTCAATTTATTACACCGAGTTTAATTGCGAGTCAGTAACCTCCTTCCGTAACTGATGTGGAATATTTTATATTTGTTATCTGTTGTTCATTGCGTCGATCGTTTAAACAGTTATTTTTCTAATATGTACATGAAATATATTAACATACGATTTCCCTAGAAACTTTTTTTTTTCGAACTGACTACGCTATTGACCAAGCAAGGTCTTAACAGCTTCATCGGACTACCCCCCAGAAACATATGGTAAGCATACAAAGGAGACCGGCTTTCAAATGTATTCGGTGCAACAAACAAATCGGGGTGTAGCAATGGAAAATGCCCTATCAAAGTCCATGGTTTTATGAGAATATTATAATATAGTTTATAAGTATGGTGTTTGACCACAATGCCACATGATGTTGAATTACGCTAGAGAGTGACTGACTCTCAAGTGTAATTGCCACACATCTATAAGAGCTTGGATTTTTTTTTTATGTTATAGGTGGCAAACGAACAGGTGTGTCACATGATGTTAAGTGATCACCATCGTCCATGGACATTAACAACTCCAGAGGAGTCGCAAGTGCGTTGCCACCCTTTGGGGGGAAGGGTTAGGGGAGGGAGAGGGAGAGGAGAGGGGAGGGAAGGCGCTCTCACTGACCGAACGAAACGCAACAATGCAAGCACTGTTACTTCACGTCGGTTTTCTATGAGAGGGTGGTACTACCCCGGGCGAGCCGACCCATTCGTGCTGAAACCAATAATAGCTTCAGCGTGACTCTACCACCATTAATTTTTATTTTTAGATTTAATGTATATGGTAGTAAGGTAGGTATTATGTCAAGCGGGTCTTAATACATAAAGGTTATTACATGGTGGATCAGTATGTGAACGATAGCGACGTCTGGAAGTGACGCCTCTCTCTGTGCAACCACTAAAAACGAATGTAGCTTTATGTGTCTATTATGTTGTAATAATAATAAAAAAATAAAATATGTTAGTTATTATGAAAAGATAAACCAGATCGAGTTCCGTGCCGGTTCTTCTCGATGACTGGGTTGTTTTCCGAACCGGTGGTAGCTTTGACGTTCATAAGTGCCTTCTCAGGGCCTAAATTGAATAAAGAGTATTTTGATTTTAATTAAATTTGATGGTAGCTTGTCACGTAGTTTCTTAACATTATAGAAAAGCGTTACCCATATGTTATGGTTTTATCACAATCATTGCTCACTGAAAACTCTGGTTACTTGCAAAATTTAAACCTTTGTATATCAACGCGGAGTTTGGACACGTTACCAACCATTATGATACTGGTACCTACTTGTTACTGATGATGTATGCAGTATGCATTATCACTTCAATGTTTTATAGAAATAATATGATTATTCATGTATTACGTCAACCTCTAAGAGACCCACTGCAAGGTCGCAGGCCTCTTTCCGAAGGAAGGTATTGGCATAATCACCACTGCACGACGTATTGAAAGAAAGAAAGAAAATACATTTATTTGCAACAGACATAAGTAAATATGAAACACGTACAATTAAAAAAAAAAGGAAAAAACATACATATAAACTGAAAAATAGAAATACAAATTGATGGTTAAGTGTGTGTGTGGCAAATGGGCCCCGAGTCAGCGTGTGTACTGTTGGAGGCTAGTCCTTCAGCGCTGATTTTCACTCGGGACCCAGAGTGTTATGTGTGCACCGAAAGATGGTGTGCATATTAAATGTTATGTAGTGTTTCGTGTAGTGAAGTTATATAAGTTTGGAAAAAAAATGGTAAGGAAGTTTAATATGAAATATGACATGATAAGTACGATTGACGAGTTCAAACTCCGAGAAATCCAGTTCTATATTTTCTTACATACCATGGTGGTACTACAAGAGCATTTCGTGCGTTTAGGGTTCCTGACGATTATTTTCCTTCCCCGTCAGTTTATCATCATCAGCCTGTATGAGACCCACTGCAGGGCTATAAGCCTCTTCCCGAAGGAAGGTATGGGCGTAATCACCACGCCAGCCCACGTCGTATTGGCGATTTCAAACTCTGAGAAATCCACAGTTCTATATTTTTCCCACATACAGTAGTACTACAAGAACATTTCTCAGGTTCAGGTTTCCTCAGGATGTTTTCCTTCACCGTCAGGCAATAGTTGTTACCAATTTAAATTAGTAAATGTACACGAATATCTATAAATTCGTTGGTACATATCGGAACGTCCGAACGTGCGGATATCTAAATTCCAGCGGTCAATCAATTCGACCACGACAACTTTTTATGCTGTAATTTCGAGTTATTCTTATAACAGAAAAAACTTTGATGTCTAACCTGGTATCGCTACAAAAAATATTATAAAAAAATTAAAAAGTAAATTCCATAAGAAAATTACAATGTAGAGTACTTATGCTCATAACGAATGTAGTAATGTTTCAAAACACGAAGAAGAAATGGAAATAGTGAGAAGTAGCCATCTATTCTCTAATTTCTAATACAATGCGAAACTTTCTCGAGTGTCTACATTTTGATCATTACGGTTGACCTAATGATTTGTTCCTTCGAATAGAAAATTAATGGGTATGACGAGATAGTGCAACAATGTCTTATAAAAGTAGACTGTATTGCAAACTTATATAATGCATTCAGTGGATTGGAGATTATTATTATTTTTTACTCATCAACATTTCAAAATCTAACCATTTGCCGTGTCATTTAAGTTTCAGAATAAAATCTATACGTACAAATAAAATTGGAGTGTCTGGTTTAATTTTCTAAACAGCTGAATCGATCTTGATGAGACTTCTAGCAGTAGATAGAAAGCTTTTAGAGTATTAATTAGTTGACATATAATCACGCTTTAACATAGGTACTGATCGGTAATGATAGAAATTAATAGAGGTTACTTAAAATCGGTAAAAGATTTGCAAAGGTTATGGGGTAATGAAAATAAAATAAAACCCTGCATACAATTAATACACATATAATAAATTAAAACACGTAGCTTCCGTGAAATAACAAAACCGTTTTTATGAAAACGAAATCGTGCGAACTGGCAAGCAAAAAATTACGCAATTATTTGATATAGTATTCGATGAAATACACTCTGGCGACCGCGGCTTTATGCCTTTAAGAAAAATCTTTTTCTGGTCAAGTTTTTTACTCTTTTATACGTTTAAAAGTGTTTATTCGCGATGGATCATAATAATAGTTTGATATCAAATTTTTAAAGATGCCTATACAATTATGAATGAGACTTTTCCTTACTTATTGAAATCCTTTAATAGTTTCAAAGAATAAATGTATTTTGAATACCTTTACATGCTTGATATTTAACAAAAATCTCTTCTGATATGAAATGGTAAGACTAGAGGGACTGGTTCTGAAGTGCGACTGCTGGTTACTGTCCTGTTTGGCGACAGATTTGGAACTTCAGGGTTAGAAAATGCATTAACCATTATGGTATGTTTACATAATGATATTTTCTGCACTGGAATCTCAGGTCTATCACTAACTTCGCAATCAGAGTCTATTATTATGTTAAAAGGCGGCAAACGAACAGGTGGGTCACCTAATGTTAAATGATCACCACCGTCTATAGACAGTAGCAAGACCAGTGGAGTCGCAAGTGCGTTGCCAGCCTGTGTATGGGGGGGGAAAGGAGGTGGGCCTCCGGCGCTCTCACTGACCGAACGAAACGCAACAATGCAAGCACTGTTACTTCACGTCGGTGTTCTGTGGGCCGGGTGGTACTACGGGCGAGCCGACCCATTTATGCTGAAACTAGTAATAGTTACGGCGTACCTCTACCACCTTCAAAATTTACGTACGTACGTACTATTTACTTACGCAGTACCCTAATAAAATTCAAACTTAAAAAAATCCATGAACTATGGTCGACTGTCGACCACTGGGCGCCCACTATTATTTATAATACTGCGTAAGTAAATAGTACGTACGTACGTAAATTTTGAAGGTGGTAGAGGTACGCCGTAACTATTACTAGTTTCAGCATAAATGGGTCGGCTCGCCCGTAGTACCACCCGGCCCACAGAACACCGACGTGAAGTAACAGTGCTTGCATTGTTGCGTTTCGTTCGGTCAGTGAGAGCGCCGGAGGCCCACCTCCTTTCCCTTTTTATTTTAAATAATTTAATGTACTTATAATGCATTTTATATAAAATAAATAGCTTTCTGCACTTCTCCTCCATATAAATTTTAACTATGCCAAGTTTCACGTTCATCCGTTCGCCCAATTCCGTTAAAAATAGGGTACGAAGTTTAGGCTTCACGTATTAATATATATGATACTAGCTGTACCCGCAGCTCCGCACGCGTTTTTTAAAATCGTATTAAAGAATTATAGAATTGTGAGACTATGTACAATTACAGAAACGCTCTTTAAAGACAATTGTAAGTACGACGCGCACGCCACTAAAAGTAACATGTAACGTGTACATTAGATATATAAATACAAAGAGCGTGCCAAATGAGGTTTGTCATCAGCATAATATTTGGAACCATAACCAACCATATAACTACCTCAGTGCTCACTTACACTGTATAAGGAACTATTGAAACAATAACTAAAAATATTATTATAAAGATTTATATTTACATTACATTTAATATACATTGCCATTATTATAATTAAGATTTAGTGACTATACAAAAAATAAACGCTTGTCTGTGCCGCAACAAATTGTATTATGGAACTCTTTACGTAATACTCTTATTAGGAAGACCTCTATATCATTAATGTTATTAATAATTATAATGTCGAATTGTAAACAATAAACCGATAATTATTTCTGTCATTAAAAATAAAGAATAAGTTGAAATCTTGCTAAATTTCATGCAGACAAAGTCGCGGGTAACAGCTAGCCTAAAATAGAATAACCACAATTACTTTTTATTAGGTTCGTTATCTACCATTGAAACGGGAAAATCGATGTAACCGTTTTGGTGATAGCACAGCGGGCGAAGCCACGGTTAACAGCCAGTATAAACTAAAATTGCCTAAATTACTTTTTGTAAA